>CM054122.1:6000000-6497500 GCA_028751855.1 Ambrosia trifida | reverse complement strand
AATTCTACTATTGGCATTATGATGCAGCTACAACGAAGCAGTGATAGTCTTGAGCAACTCACCAAAACCTTGCAGGAAAATCAAGATATGGGACCCGATGTGGCTTATTAACCTCCCAGCAAAAGATGTGGAGACGTTGTTCCTGTATCCCATTCAGCACTTGAAAGCTGAAGCTGATCAAGCCTTGAAGTTTCAGAGGGTGATTCGCTTTTCCCACGCCAACAAAGTTCATGCTGGATGCGACTGGTCGAGACTCACAAGGATCAGGACGATGTCGAAGTGATGAGAAGACTGAAGATTGCTGCTAGTCGTTTATGTTTGTTTCTGTTTTCGAGTCTGTAAAGTTGTGTTTGCTGTGTTATAAACTTTGCCTTTTGATGTCTCTGTACGTATACTAGCTTGGTCCAAGGGGGAGTCTGTTAGTGCATGATGTCCCTAGGCTAGTATATATGTTGTTTGGACGTGTTTCGGGGTGTTTGGAGATGTTTATACGCGTTTTTAGGGTGTTGGGTACCTTCAGGCGATTAGGATACATGAAATGGCGATTAGATGTGTAATCGTGTGTATGTATAGGCGATTTGGCCTAGTCGCCTATACTGCATGTGGTACAGCTGTTCTAATCGCCTAATCTGATCTGTACGTGTTCAGGAGGTATAAATAGGCCCAATCATTGCCCTAATCATTAGTTCTTGCCACACACACTCTCGAAACACCCTCCCCTAGGTCTGAAAGTCTGATTTGATCATTGTAAACACTCGTGCTCTGTTTAGTGATTAATCTTAAAGCTTTTGACCCATTTATGTGTGTTAATTACTCATATATCATTGTTTCTTAGTTGTTTCAGTTATTAGAACATTAGAGGATTTCGCACCCTGAATATAATTCTCGTGATTGTCGGGTGACCCGTTCGTTGATCCTACATATTTGAGGGAATACTATTCCTCTTCATTTATTTTTTAATATTTTTTAAAGTGGTTGTGAGTAAATGAGAGAGAAAATGTAATGATAAAATGGTATAAAAGTATTATTTAATTAAAAATATGAAAAAGAAAATTCAAATGGGAATTGCCATTTTCGTCCTTGTGGTTTTGAGAAATTGCTAGATCAGTCCAAAGTTAACAATCAAATTTAATGTCGTTAGGATTTTGGACTAACCCATTACATTTTAAGAAACATTGAGTAGGGATGGCAACGGGTCATGTATGGGTCGGGTTTGGCTAATACCATACCCATACCCGGTTATAAAATCTCATACCATACCCATCCCATTACCCGTCGGGTTTTTGTCGGGTATTACCCGTTGGTATTTGCATGTGTGTGTGTGTGTGTGTATCTATATATATATATATATTTATTTTCTTTTATAGTCTTATGTTTTAAGAAATCTGAGTATATGAAATTATAAAAATAACATATATATTATCATCACCATAATAATCTTTGAAACATTTAATATGTAAATATTAAAACTATTTATATATTTCGTAGCATATAAATATAAAACTATTTATATTTTAGACGAAAAGTTTATTCTTCAAATAATGAATCTATTACAATGAAACATTACTAAAAAATTGTTAAGAAAAGATATATAAAAAACTTAAAAGTATTCGGGTATATATTTCGGGTAGACGGGTATTTAGTTTCGGGTAATCGGGTCGGGTATCACCTAATAGGCTAATGCCATACCCGTCCCATATCGGCAAAATAATTTTTTTCCAATACCAAACCCGTCCCATACCCGCCGGGTATCGGGTATACCCGTCTCAAATGCTTCGGGTTTCGGGTATACCCGTTGGGCTCGGGTTTTTTTTTTTTTTTTGCCATCCCTAACGTTGAGAATGGATATAGCATATAATTTTGATTTTGAACTGATGTAGTAATTTCTCTAAAACTACCGGACGAAAATGGCAATTAGTTAAAAGTTTAAATGAAAGAAAATAAAAACGTAAGAGCATTCACAGTAGCTTCCTCATTCCCCATTTACTCACAACCACATATTACATTAAAAATTATTACAGTTTCTCTCTCCTTCACTCACAACCACTTTCAACAAATATTAAAAAATAAATACAGTTTTCAGTTTTCCCAAAAAATTCTCAAATAACCCTAAATATACCGATCAACAGTAGATTCCCCATTTTTATTCACTCACAACCCCTCAAAACCACTCATATAATTTGGGGGCTACTCTCACATAAAAATGAGGGAGCTATTATGAATGCTCTGAAACAACTTTTCGTTTCATACTCTAGGCTTTTTATTTCAATTTGCTTTTTCAAGATTAGATATCCTCATTACTTTTCAACCTTCCCAATATTAAGTTTTTTTCTTCAATCAATCAATTATAGTTTTTTTTACTAAACTCGTTATAATTCTCTTTATATTTACCATTACCAACTCAACCCTCACAAAAAAAAAATAATAAATAAATAAATAAATAAAAATCAAAAGAAATAAGAAACATAAAAACTAATCAAATATTTTAACTTAACTCATTATCAAATGAAAAAAATCAACTCACCCTTTATGGTGTGGTGGTAAAGGTGTTAGGATTTTAAAAATGAGGTTGAGAGTTCAAGCCTCATATTAGCAAAAAAAAAAGTGTATTTAAAAGGTGTCCTAAAAAATAGGAGAAGAAATTAGTCGTTAAAAAAAACCTCGGTATCATTCATTTCTGTTTTTGATTTATCAGCATCAACATATTCTCAATAACAATTTGAGTTCTTGTGCTGAAATCATCATTTTTTAATTCATATGCATTAACCTGGTTCATGTTATAAAACAAAAATAATTTTGCTTAAAATTATTTTTTTTGAAAGACGAATTTTTTTATGTTGTGGCAGAGATTATCACAACCCATCAAAAGGGGAGTCCCCTAGCCACTCTCCAATTGT
This sequence comes from Ambrosia trifida, assembly GCA_028751855.1. Lineage (NCBI taxonomy): Eukaryota > Viridiplantae > Streptophyta > Magnoliopsida > Asterales > Asteraceae > Ambrosia > Ambrosia trifida. The sequence continues at coordinate 6,494,603 of CM054122.1, read as the reverse complement.
CAGACTATGTTGTCTTAACTGGGCCCACGCTGATACGAGAGTGGCAGGCCCACAAGCGAGTCGAGCCTGCGCATAAGGGGCACTAAGGCTTCCACCCGGAAATTTTCCCGCCACCTGCCACTTGACAGATGTTGCACCCTCAACAAGAGGCAATCCTCTCTGGAGTAAATGCACAGTAGTAGAAAACCGAGGGGCCATCGGAATCGAACCTGACACCTACAAGTAGGCTAGTTTCGACCATCACTTGACAATACCCCCAAATGGAGCTTATGAGAATCGAACTCAAAGTCTCCCAAAGAAGATTTGAGCTGACAACCATTGAGCCATAAGTGGGGGATTGCTCAAAGAATACTATATATAGAACTTAGTTCATTCTTTACATTTTTTTTTTATTAAATTCATGAAGTTCTATAAAACCTATTGGTTGACACTTTATCAGTCGAACCGGTTTTAAAAAATGGATAAGGTTTTATATAATCTATAAAAACATAAAAAATATAATAAATCTTTTTTTCTAACGGCTAACAAAACCTCATTAGACTAACAAATCATTAGTCACCGGTTACAATCGCCAATAAGTCACCAATTTACATCATCAATTTACACTCAAACATTTAAACTGCACAAACTAAAATTACTCCAATTGTCCCACGATAGCTTTAGTACTTTGGCACGATTACGGATCCACAAAAAGGTATAATAAATCTAAGTGTTAAAAATTAATATAGAAAATAATCAAATATACAAAATAAGTTACTTAAATATTATATGTATATGTATTAGAAAAAGAAAAAAAAGAAAAAAAACCTTTCATTTCATATTGCAGGTTTTTTTTTATTTCGATTTGCATTTCCAAGATTTAAGACTTCACGTTTTCTTTGAACTTTAAATCATCATTACTTCTCAACCTGTCCCAATGGTTCCCGCAATTAATATTAGGGTATAGCTTAGGGACTATACGTGTATTATGTTGTCTATATAACCACACACATTACCCTAATCAACCCATCCTCAATACAAAACACAATTTGTTGTTTAAGTTTTTAACACACTAGTCTCAAAAACAGTTGCTAATGGCGTCTAGTTCTAATGTGGAATACCATTGTTTCGTGGGTGGTCTTGCTTTGGCAACCACTGATCAGTCTCTTAAACAAGCATTCTCTCGGTACGGCAACATTTTGAAAACGAAGATCGTCAAAGATCGAGAGACCGGTAGACCTAGAGGATTTGGATTCGTTACGTTCATGGATGAGCAATCTATGAGAGATGCTATTGAAGCCATGAACGGCCAGACCCTCGACGGTTGTACTATCACCGTCAACAAGGCGCGTCCTCGTGGTAACAATGTGCCATTAATAAACCAACATCTAAATATTGCGCCTTGTAGCTCTATGTTACCTATAAACGACTACGCTGTGCAGTTAATAAAGGAATATCTAAATATTGATGGACCGTATAAAGTTCACCCAAACGTCATCAGGTGTCTAGGGGAAGATCATGGTCTAGATATTATTGCAATGACCGAAGAGGAATTATTGCAGTGGGAGACCGAGGGTGAGATCAATGAGGGGTGAGATAAAGCCAGGGCTTTGGATCCGAAGAAGCTTGAGATGGCTTTTTGCGGAACTTAAACTTCGTTTATTTTGCAAGCTCTACCCATGTTTCTTAATTTCAAGCACGTTTTCTTTTTTTTGCATGCAAGACAGTATTTTGTTTTAGGTTTCCATTTTCCTATGTTGTTTGTTGCATTATCCAGTGTTTCCTTTTTTGTTTTGCATGAATTGTCTTTAAACGATTCCTTAGTTAATCAATGGCAGAAGAAATTTGAAACAAATCTTTACTTAATTTATGTTTTGTTCTTTGTTTGTACGTTGGAGATCACTACCTATCGCAAACTCGGTTCTATCATTTGGTGCCTTCTGATGTCTATGTAAAAGTTGTTGCATGGGAATAAGTCACCTGATTTATCTTCTAGTCTTATGTGTTTACTAAATTGAAACCCACTTGATGTCTAAGACTAAGCGGTATGGAGATGCAAAGCTCCCCGTCCCTACCTTTTTGCCCTGTCCCAAACCCCCACACCCCCTCCTGCCCCTTGATGATGTGGCATCCTACATGGCATGTAGACATGACATTTTTCATGTCTTCACACCCCATAGCCTAAGATACACAAACTTCTCTCTATTTAAAGCCATTGTCCGCAAATCAACCAGTTGATCATTTGTGCCACAAAACTCTAACACAACCTTGTCATCATTAACCATTTCTCTCACAAAATGATACTTAACCTCAATATGCTTAGTCTTAGAATTCAAGACTGCATTCTTACTCAGATTAATAGTTGACTTATTATCACAATAAAAAATAGTTGACATGTCCTGACAATGACCAAGTTTAGGAATTCTTCTAATCCATATAGCTTGACAAGTTGCTATTGTAGCTGCTATGTATTTTGCTTCAAGTGGCGGATTCAAGAATTTTTTCACTGGGTTTCTTTTTTTAGATGTTTCAATTTCATATGACTAAATATAAAATTTTTGGCTCGGTTCAAGGGTTTGGGTCAGTTTTCCGGTTCGGTTCGGATAAGGTTCATCACATAAAAAAATACAATGTAATAATGAAAAAAACATTGGCATTAGAAATTTAAAGCACATAATATAAATACGATTGTCTTTAAGGATAAAAAACACATACCTATAACTGTTCCCTATGAGTTTTCATCTTTTGAAAGCGTTGCATTACATTCTCAATCGTAACTTGTTGTAGTAACTCCCTTTCAATGTAAGTGTAGGATCGACTAACGGGTCACCCGACAATCACGAGCTTGATATTTAGAGTGCGGAATCCTCTAAATATGTTTTAATAACAGTAACGAATATGAAACAATGATATACGAGTAATTAACACACACAAATGGGTCACAAGATTAAAGATTTATCACTAAAACAGAGCTCGAGTGTTTACGATGATCAAATCAGACCTTACAGACCAGAGGAGGGTGTTTGGAGAGTGTGTGTGGCAAGAACTGACGATTAGGGTAATGATTGGGCCTATTTATACCTCCCGGATACGTACAGACCTCTAAAGGCGATTAGGAAGCTATACCACATACAGCTATAGGCGATTAGGGCTAATCACACAACTATTCACGTGGATAGGAGCCTAATCGCTAGTGAACAGTTGTGGTGGATAGGCCTAATCGCTAGTGAACAGTGACGTGGATAGGCTATACCACATGTGAACAGTGACATGGATACGCCGTAATCACCTTCAGCATCCAATCACACCCAAAATGCTTATAAACGTCTCCAAACACCCCGAAATGCGTCCAAACATCCTATATATACTTGCCTAGGGACATCATGTACTAACAGACTCCCCCTTGGACCAGGCTAGTATACGATTACGAGCCATAAACTACTCGATTAACCTAGCCAACGACCTATAGAGACCTATCACTAGCTAGGGACATACAAACAATGCACTTACAGACTCCCCCTTGGACCTAGCTAGTGATTTACAGACTCAACCTATCATCTAGCTGGCTACACACAAGAAGTGCATTTACAGACTCCTCGTTGGATCTAGCTGGAGATATATGGTCTTCGAGTCTTCAAGTCTTCAAGTCTTCATGTTCAGCATTCTTCAACTTAGGGTGACACCGCAATGTATGACCTCTGAAGATTTGAACATATCAACTAATTTGAGCTTTAGTCGTGGCTTCATAAGATCTCGTCTTGGTCATCCATTTGCTTCGATAACTTGGGAGGTAACAAGAAATCTCCGCTTTTAATGATTGACAATTCTTTGACTTGGACGAAGATCAATATCATCTTCACTTTCATCTCTTGACTTTCATCTTCTTCAGCTTCGATTGCTGGAGCTCTACCACGATCTTGTTTCTTCGAAGATGAAATATCGGGTTCTTGCTGTTCAGGATGATTTTGTTGTTCAGGTTCGGGCCTTGTTCAGCTTCGAGCCTTGTCGTTTGAATCATGGTATGCACAGACGTTATGTTGATCCTGCAGGAAAAATTAATAAAAACTGCACACAAACTACAACTTGTATTAGATACGACAAATAATCCGGAGTCAATCAAATTCTTGAAGTTTATCATTTGATGAACTTTCAAGATTTGTTCATAGTGACCACCAATTTGAGAAACGAATCATTCTCCCCCTGAACATTTAGATCCTTTCAAATTTTACCCTGAACTCTCACGATTGACAATTTGTGACCCTGAAAGTGATATTTGACCCTTGAATTTTGTAAAATTTAGATTTTATTTGTGTTTCGTCTTCGGATCTGAGATTCCAATTGAAGAATACTTATATTCCAACATCGATCAATCTAAAAATAAAGACAAAAGAAAGATCTTTTTGGATTTTTCAAGGTAATCAAACGAAAATTAAAAATGCAAGAAATGTAAAACACTATTCACTATCATATTTTTGCGAGTTTTATCTGTTAGGGAAACATATTAGTGTACGGACTAATCTAGAACCCTTATTTGTTCAGTTATAGTTCAAATTGCCAATAAGCATCCTACAACAACTGCCAGTATTGTTGTCCACCTAAACTCAAAATCAAGTTTTATCGCTAGGCACTTTAGATACGTTAAGGTAATTTTAAGACTGATGTACAAGGTGTTCCCCGCCACGCGACACATTCCCGTATCAAGTCATGCACAAAGCTTCCTCGTAACCGGTGAGTAAGCTGTTGTCATCCGTATTTTACAAGGAATGGACTCAGTGGTGATCAGGTCTGCAGAAACGCTGCAACAGAGAGACCAGTGAGATCCAAACCAGGGTTCAAGTCAAATACCGTATATTTGATTTTTCACGGTACGATGCTTTATGTATATGATTTGATACCTTAGAGCGAATTCTCATTGAGAATAGGGTTTTGGCATATATGAATCTTTTTGCTCTTTTAGGATTCCCGGACGTCTTCTGATCAGAATTTATTCTATTTTTTTTTTCAGGAAATGACATAGAGGTGTCTCAGTCGTAGGCTGCGACCCCAACGTACGACACGTGTGCCACTCCTATTTATTCTGAGAGACGTCCAGTTCACCCCAGATGTACCAACCTCTTAAAGACCATGAAACCTCGGATTTTGGCATGCTATCAAACGAGATTTCGGTACCAAGACCATATGCCAACGCACGTTGATCCACACTTGTTTCAGTAGATTTAGGTTTATATCACCGTGCCGAACTTGGAAATGATTTTGAGCCTACCGACACATCATTGTAGAGGCTACCAATCAGTTCCAATATTTTTAAGATGATAAGAGTCCAGACAGTCCGACTGATTGGTTAATATCATCTTCCCTTTTTCACCAAAGAAACTCATTTTTGCATTTTTCATCATTTTTTTTTTATTTTGGGATTTTCTCATTTTTTTTTTTTTTGAATTTTTGCATTTTCTGATGTTTTTGTATTTTTCTGAATTTTCTCCCCCTAAAAATCTAAAAATTTGCGAAAAGACAATATTTTTTAGATTTTTCTGATTTTTGAAGAAAAATATTTACAAAAATGATTTTCCGATGTGGTTTACTCAGATTTTCCCAAAATGCCTTTTACCTTTCAAAGATAGTTAAATTTCAATTTGTCAAGTGATTTGGTAAAAATTTTGGCAATTTGGTAGTCAGTGTGGACATAAATAATCACTAGATCCTTAGTGATTGTTATGGAAGTTACACTATTAATAAGAAAATGGAGGTGATAAGAAAATGCAAACCGTAGTCAAGCATGTGTGTAGAAGTATCCAAAGATAAACCTGGAAACAGCAGCTCAATGCAGCTACCTGATTCGTCTTCGCAGGTTGCAGGAAACACATGTGACGACCTCCCAAGAACTGATATCCACCCGTTGCAGATCCAGCTTCATTATTGTAACCACCATTGATAAATTCACTAAAGTCAACAAGATCCAGCTTATCGCCATTAGGGTACCATAGACCTTTGGTCGGTAACCCTTTAGATAATGAGGGAACTGTTCTGCAGCAATCACCCAGTCCACTCTTATTCATTACTGACATCCGTTGTTAAGTCGAAACACTGGGTCTGGAATTATTCTTATCGAGCATTTTCTCTTCTTTCTTCTTCTTCTTCTATAACAAATTCCCTCCTTGATTGGCTAAGGTTACATATCCTCCAAAGATATTATGATCAATTTACTGGAGCGATATCGCACCGATTTTGTGCTAAGATGCCCCACTGTCAACAATCAAATTACTACTGATAGTTCTTCCTGGAACACCCTGCACACTCATTTAAAGATTAGTTCTCGAGGGGGACCCAGGCCTTGACCATCTCTGGTCGACCTAAGTCATCAATCATAGGCAGCTCCATCCACCTACCATGAGGGGTAGGTGTTTTCTCATCCACAACGGTTGATGTAGATGGTGCTAATGAAGTAGATAAACTCATAGATGGTGCTTCAGCTGCTTTTGGCTTCCAAATCTGGTCATGCTTAGCCTTTGCAGGTCTTTGCTTCACAGATTTGGGTGGTACCTGAGACTTCACCTTTGGGTCAGCCGGTGGCTTTTCCCTTTGGTTAGTCTTTGGACCTGCTTTTGGGCCTCCCTTGGGTTTTGTAACCTTAGGTGGAGCCTTGGAGCTTGATGCCTGATCAGCTTTAGGCTTTGCACCATCAACAACAACCCTTTGTTTCTTTTTCACATTCTTTGGTGTCACCTGAACTTGTTGTTCAGGTGTCTTGTATCTTTGGTTGTTGTATTTAGGGGGCTTAAGTGCTTTGCCCTTTAATTTTCTCAGATAGGGACAATTAGCAATCAAGTGTCCAACCTCGTTACATTCATAGCATGACCTCCACGCCTTATAGTACTGAGGTTCATACCGTGACTGTCTCGCGCTAACCTGAGAAAATCTAGGGCTACAGCTCCCTTGTGAGCTTCTAAATCGAGAGGTACTCGGATATGAATCATAATTAGATGATCTTGGTGAAAAGTTTCTTTGATGATTTTGAAGAGAATGTCTCATCTGATCAGTACCTTTCGATTTGATGGGCTTAAGTTCATTGATCTTGGGACCCTTTTGATTTTTCCCAGACCGATTCTTTTGATTCATACGTTTGGTGGGTTTGTGTTCAACATATTTCTTCTGATCAACTAGTTTTCTGATATGAGCTTCAGGAACTGGTATTTCCTCAAAAATATGTTTAATTAAGGATTGATCAACATTTTTAATAGGAAACTCTTTATCAGAAAACAATTTGTCAGATCCCACCAACATATACAGCCCTTCCGTGCCTTCAGGAAACTGAAAATGCTTCTTTTCCGTCTCAGGTTCACACAAAATGTGATTTTTAATAGAGCTATATGAACCTGATTGAGCCTTCTCAGTTTCCTGGGATTCTTTTTTAGAATCCTCAAGGTCTGCCTCCGGTAAGGCCTTTGGTTTCAATTTCACTTTCCGTCTATTTACAGAACGTTTATTGTAACCAAGTCCTTGATTTTCTTCTTGCCGAGACTGGTTTTTAAGACCAGCATCATTTTTACTTAGTACAAACTTTGCAAACTGAAAACCATCTAGCTTATGTTGAGCTTTTTCATAATCAGATTTTGTTTGCGCTAATTCTTTCTTTATTTCCTCAAGAGTTTTAGAAAGCCCAGAATTTTCTTTCATTAAAATTTCATTTAAGTTTTTAAGCTCCATTTCATTTATTCTCAAAACTTCATTGATGATTATACAATTAGCTAGATCGCAAGTAAGGGTCTGGTCGTTTTCAGACAGCCTTTCAATCGTACTTTGGAGTTCGGCACAGTTAGAACAGACAAACCTGGAATATCCTTGAGCAATAGGGTCAGTTCCGTGCTTCATTTGAACTCCAACTTCTGGATTTTCATCATCAGCATCTTCCTCTTCTGATTCACACCTTTCAGAAGTTGAACAATTTGCATCAGTTCTGTTGATTTCTTCAGAACTTCGTTCAGGATCTTGTTCACTGGATGATGATTCACTATCTACGTCTGTACTCTCTTCTGAGATTTGAGCACTCGCTAACACTTCTCCCGATTCCACAGTCTCTACTCGTTGAGCAAAACACGCAATTTCCCCATTAACACCTCCCATGAGTTGTATCTTTTGGTCAAAGCCTTTCTCAGCAAGCACAATAAGTACACTCGCAGCATCCGTGTTTGCTGAGACAGAGTGAATTGCAGGAGTAACCGAAACCACAACCGTTTCTTGATTGTTTTGAACATTGTTAAGTTGTCTGGTTTGATTCGGTTGACTTTGACTAGCATCTGACGTTGATTTCCTCTCCAGATGGGCCCACGGATTACATCTGGAAATCCTCTGTTGTTGTCGTTGGTGGGCTGGTTGGGTGTTCATTGAAGACGCGAAAGCCCATGGTTTGGTTGCATTTGCCATTATGAAACCTTGTGAAAAAGTCAACTCTTAGTCAACAAAAGTCAAACTTTGGTCAAAGACGGTTGACACCTATTTTGAAAGTCAAACTTGGTCAACGAAAGTCAACTTCGGTCAACGCGAGTCAAACTTAGGTCAATTTTAGGTTCAGCAAGTTATAGGTGATTAGGAGTTGTAAATGCTAGCTTATACGTGATTACGCGTAATTGCTAGTGAATAGTTGAGTGATTACGCGTAATTGCTAGTGAATAGTTGAGTGATTATGCGTAAATGCTAGTGAACAGTTGAGCGATTACAAGAATAGGGGTGATTAGTAACCTTTCAGGCGATTAGGGGCTATACCACATAAGAAAGTGACGAATAGGCCCCTAATCGCATGTAAGAGGGGCGAATACACCCATACTCGTGTGCTCTTGCTTGTAATCGCCTAAAGATAGGCGAATAGGACCTGTACTCGCTAGAAGGTCTGTGTACTCGCTAGAACTGATCTGCAACCTCACTTTTGCTCAAAAACCTCCGTTTTTGCCTCAAAATCTTATCCAAAACAAAGTGTTTAAACCCCAAATGATTGGAAAAGTTTCCAAAACACTTTTAGAACAAAACCTAATCAAAAACACACGTTTTTATCCATAAACACACAACAAGAATTTGAAAATAAGGGTTTTTATCAAAAACTTAAAGTTTCAAACTTCAAAACAGGTTTTTGCTCAAAAATCACAACTTTCACACCAAAACCTACCTGTTTTCACTCGTTTTTGCTATCAAAACACTCGTGATAAGAGCCTCGGCTCTCATACCACTTGTAGGATCGACTAACGGGTCACCCGACAATCACGAGCTTGATATTCAGAGTGCGGAATCCTGTAAATATGTTTTAATAACAGTAACGAATATGAAACAATGATATACGAGTAATTAACACACACAAATGGGTCAAAAGATTAAAGATTTATCACTAAAACAAAGCTCGAGTGTTTACAATGATCAAATCAGACCTTACAGACCAGCGGACGGTGTTTGGAGAGTGTGTGTGGCAAGAACTGATGATTAGGGTAATGATTGGGCCTATTTATACCTCCCGGATACGTACAGACCTCTGAAGGCGATTAGGAAGCTATACCACATACAGCTATAGGCGATTAGGGCTAATCACACAACTATTCACGTGGATAGGAGCCTAATCGCTAGTGAACAGTTGTGGTGGATAGGCCTAATCGCTAGTGAACAGTGACGTGGATAGGCTATACCACATGTGAACAGTGACGTGGATACGCCGTTATCACCTTCAGCATCCAATCACACCCAAAATGCTTATAAACGTCTCCAAACACCCCGAAACGCGTCCAAACATCCTATATACTTGCCTAGGGACATCATGTACTAACAGACTCCCCCTTGGACCAGGCTAGTATATGATTACGAGCCATAAACTACTCGATTAACCTAGCCAACGACCTATAGAGACCTATCACTAGCTAGGGACATACAATCAATGCACTTACAGACTCCCCCTTGGACCTAGCTAGTGATTTATAGACTCAACCTATCATCTAGCTGGGGACACACAAGAAGTGCATTTACAGACTCCTCGTTGGATCTAGCTGGAGATATATGGTCTTCGAGTCTTCAAGTCTTCATGTTCAGCATTCTTCAACTTAGGGTGACACCGCAGTGTATGACCTCTGAAGATTTGAACATATCAACTAATTTGAGATTTAGTCATGGCTTCATAAGATCTCGTCTTGGTCATCCATTTGCTTCGATAACTTGGGAGGTGACAAGAAATCTCCGCTTTTAGTGATTGACAATTCTTTGACTTGGACGAAGATCAATATCATCTTCACTTTCATCTCTTGACTTTCATCTTCTTTAGCTTCGATTGCTGGAGCTCTACCACGATCTGGTTTCTTCGAAGATGAAATATCGGGTTCTTGCTGTTCAGGATGATTTCGTTGTTCAGGTTCGGGCCTTGTTCAGCTTCGAGCCTTATTCGTTTGAAGAGCAACACACAATGCATTAGTAACTCCTAAGATATGCTTCATAAAATGTAAATAAAATACAAACTTAAAACTTCTCCTGTATAATTGAGATCCATTTGCTTGACTTCTGTGAACATCATCGGGTCCCTCATTTTCTATATATTCAAGCACGTCAATAAAACAAGGATATAACGCAACCAAATGAATAAGTGTTTTCTCATGAGAACCCCACCGTGTATCTTCGGCTCTTGCAAGTGACATTTCTTGATTTTTTCCACGTCCAGTTTCAACCTCCGGATCTAATCCCAGCATCTCTCTTAGCAAATATATTCGTTTGCAAGATGCACCAACAACATTTGTTAATTCTGATATTACTTTAAAAAATTTACAAATTTCAAGATGTTTCTTTGCAACAGCCACAACAACAAGCTGAAGTTGGTGAGCAAAACAATGAACAAAGTATGCCGATGAATTTTCTTTCAAAATCAAAGCTTTCAAACCATTAAACTCACCTGACATGTTGCTTGCACCATCATATCCTTGGCCTCTAACCCTACCCAAACTCAAACTGTGGCGAGCAAATAATTCATCAATTGCAGACTTAAGAGATAAAGCGGTTGTTTGCATAACCTGAACAAGACCAATAAATCGCTCCTTCACAAATCATGATTTATCAACATATCTCAAAACCACGGCCATTTGTTCCTTTTTAGAAACATCCCTTGATTCATCAACTAATACAGAAAAGACATCATCACGAAGTTCATCAAATATCTTCTTTAACACTTCTTCCGCAAAACAATTACAAATTTCTTTTTGTATTGATGGAGATGTCATTTGGCTATTACCTGGAGCATTACTCAATATAACCTTACCAATTTCTTCACTTATTTGTCCAAATAATTGTAAAAACTCCAAGAAATTACCTTTATATAAAGATCCTTCAGACTCATCATGACCTCGAAAAGGTATCTCACCATTCAAGAATGTTTTAGCAAGCATAACCGAAGCACTTAATCAAAGTCTATATTCTTGTTTTTGTTTATCAATTCTTTTTTCAAGGTGAGCATTCACATGTTGAGCTTCTATAAGTAAGTCTTGCCCCTTTTTATATGCCTTGTCGTGAAAACTGTTGTGGCTACCAACATGAGCTTCTAATCTTTCTTCTTTCCTATGCCAACATTGTACCCCTTCATTTGCAAATGCATCATTTTGTCCACTTTCCTTGAACAAGTAACAATACAAGCAATACACTCGATTCGTTTTAACACTATATTCCAACCAATTTCCATGTCTTTTTGTGTACCATTTATGATTAAAACGTCTCAACTTATCACCATTACCAATAAGTGTTCGTGGGAAGATACTTTAGGTTGACATGGACCTCTAAGTAAATATGCTCGCCTAATCTCATCTTTTTGACTAGGGTGATAAGATGCAATTAATTTCCTTTTGGCGGGATCCCATGGAAGATTATCCAAATCTATTTTCAAGGGTTTACTAGTTGAAGATGATGATTCAATGTTTGACGATGGTTGTCTTTGAAAAAAAACTTAAAATATTCGTCTGCATAGTACCTATAATTGAAGATTCATTTCAAGTGTTAATACGCCATATTATTGAAGATTCGTTTCATCAATAAACTTACAAACAATTGAAGATTCATTTATGTAAAATTGTTTCAATAAACTTAATAAACTACCACCTAATAACAATAATAAACTTGAGTACTTGAATGTACATAGAAACATCAAATTTCTTCTACATCTATAGCTTTTTCCAAAGTGGACATAACATAATGAATTACGTTTTCTAGCTCAAATGGCTGAAATTGAAATGGAAAACACCTCTTTTAATCTTTCTCAACTTAGTTTCTCGTATTTATGTTACTTTATTACCTTTTTATTATATATAGATTTACCTAAATTGCAATTATATCTTCTGAAATTTGTATCATTTTTAATATAACATGAATAACATCATTACATTACATCAAATCATCAATAAACTTACAAATCCAAGCCAAAGAGAGGAGCCGACGGCGGTGAGCAGACCTGCAGAGGTCCGAAGGCGAGCAGCAGAGGAGGGACTAGCGGCGGAGAGCAGTAGAGGAGGTCGGAGGGACTAGCGGCGGAGAGGAGAGGAGATCTGAGGAGGAGGTCTATGTTTGTTTGGAAGGAGGATTGATCTGAGGAGGAGGTGTGTGTTTGTTTGGAAGGAGGATTGAGAAGCTCTTGTGTCTGAGTTGTTTGTTTGGAAGAAGAATGAGAGGACAAAAGTGTTGACTAGGGTTTTGTTAGTTTTAATTAAAAAAAAAGCTGGAAACAAATTTTTTTTTGTGTTGGACGGGAATCGAACCTAGACTCACGCGTAAGTTTATGGCGAGTGTAACCACAAAGCCACCTAAACTTTTTTTGTAATGGGTTCCTTTTCTAATTTTCTTATGGGTTCCTTTTTTTTCTATATACATTTACACTAAAAATTGCAAACCGGGTGGGTTCCCGGGAACCCGCCGCATAGGCTATAAATCCGCCCCTGTCTGCTTCTGTACTCAACAAGGCAATTATGTTTTGTTTCTTTGAGCTCCTAGTAATTGACCCATTTCCAAGATTGAACACATTGTAGGATCGACGAACGTGTCACCCGACAATCACGAGGGTTATATTCAAGGTGCGGAATCCCTTGAATATGCTTTAATAACAGAAACAAACTTGAAACTAAGATAAATGAGCAATTACAACACACAAACGAGTCAAAAGATTAACTTTTATATCATTAAAACAGAGCACGGGTGTTACAATGATCAAACCAAGCAATCTCAGACCTGGGGAGGGTGTTTAGAGAGTGTGTGTGGCAAGAACTCTTGATTAGGGTTATGATTGGGCCTATTTATACCTCCCGTACTTGTACAGGTCAGTAAAGGCGATTAGGGGCTATGCAACATGTTGCTATAGGCGATTGAGCCTTAATCGCCTATAGAAGACTCCTAATCGCATGAACAGTGATGGTGAATAGGGTCTAATCGCCTATCACCATCCTATAATCATCAATAGCCTTAATCATACCCAAAAACGCGTATAAACGTCTCCAAACACCCCGAAACTCGTCCAAACAACATATATACTAGCCTAGGGACATCAGGCACTAACAGACTCCCCCTTGGACCAGGCTAGTATACGTATAGAGACTTCAAAAGACAATGTTCATAACAAAACACAACAACTTTACAGACTCGAAAATAGAAAACAAACATAACACAACATAACAAGCAGCATCTTCAGTCTTCTCATCAATTCGACATCGTCCTGATCCTTGAAAGTCTCGACCAGTCGCATCCAGCATGTACTTTGTTGGCGTGGCAAAATCTAATCACCCTCTGATACTTCAAGGCTTGATCAGCTTCGGCCTTCAAGTGCTGAATGGGATACAGGAACAGCATCTCCACATCTTTCTCCGAACAGTTGATAAGCCACATCGGGTCCCAAATTCTGATCTTTCTGCAAGGTTTAGGAGAGTTGCTCAAGACGATCACTGCCTCAGTAGTAACTGCATCATAGTGCCAATAGTAGAACTTTGAGGAGAAGTCTTGCTCAACTGGGACAATTGGAATCTTCGAAACACAGTTCGGTGGCTTGATCTTGTGTTCCCAAATAGGACTTTTGGTGAATGGATGAATCTTGTCTGTTTTGTATGAATTGGGATACTGAGGTTTAAAGACTCTCCATTGAGCTCGACTTTCTTCAGCTAGAAGGTTGTAGAAAGTATCTAGGCTGGATTCTTTCTCATAATACAGAGGAAAATCTAATCTGATAAGATCTCGGATATACCAGAAGGGGAGACTGAGGACATTCCGATAGGGATTGAAGTATAACAGACCTTCTTCCCAATTTACGCCCAACATCTTCGTCTTCTCCACATATGCCCAACTGATAACATCTCCAGACATCTTAGACAGACGTTTCTTAAAGATAGAAGCTTGTACAGGACCATTCTTCTTCTTTTCCTCTTCAGCTGATGGAAACCAATTTGGATATTTCTGCCTGATCTTATCGTGTCTTTCTTTCACTTTGTCAGGAACAGGAGTAGGATTAGACTTTAGCTTTTCTTCAGCCTCATGGATCATCTCCTCAGAAATATTAGGAATCCCAGTGCCCGAATGATCAACCACATATTCCAGAGTTCGCACACTGGTTCCTTCTTCCAAATTAACCTTGTTGTTCTCTGGATGCATCTCTGGAGGAGGACTTTGACTTGCACCGGAAGATTCTCTGTGTGCGTGTCCATACACCTCTTTCATGTCATCAGATGTTATCTCAGGAGGTATCTCACCTTCTTCTAAGTCATACTCTGGAATAGCAGGAGGAGGGAGTAGGTTTCTTCGTCATCATAAGCAAAATAACAGTTCAAAGGCTCAACATACTCTACTAGAACTACGGCTTTCTTCATAGCGTCCTGTAGTTGCTGAATCTTGTCTTTCACGGGACCTGGCTCCCCCTGAGCAGAAGAACCTGCTGCGGGATCCTTGCCTTGTCTGTCATGATTTTTCTTGGTACGTCTAGATCCAGATCCAGCTGATGATCCGCCACCACCTGTGGCTCCAAGATCACCACCATCACCACCTTTACCAGTATCATCATCACCATCATCCGATTCATCAGCATCATCATCGTCCTTGTCATCATCTTCTTCATCATTTCTTTCTTCATCATCATCATCATCACCAGCACTAGCACTAGCACTAGCACTAGCACTAGCCCCAGCTTCTGAACTTGCACCACCAGTGAGTCTAGGTTGAGTTCCAGCTAACTCGTTTAACCTAGTTCTCAGTTCTGTGTTCTCCTTCTCGAATCTGGTGATTCTGCGTTCATTGTTCACATTAGCAAGTTGAAGCTCGTTGTTCTTGGCTTCGACACCTGTAAGTCTCTCCAAAGTGCTTTGGTTTGACTGTATCAGCTGCTGGTGAGATTCCATGAGCTGCCTGTTTGATTCAATGACCTGCTGATTTGACAGTGTAAGCGCGTTGACAGTCGCTTGCAGCTCTTTGTTGGATTGAATCGTTTCCCCGATCAGGTCTAGCATCCCCGTTTCATTCTCTTTAATAGTTGCATTCTTGGTTCTTAACTCAGCTATTTCACGCATTTGAGCAGCAACTATAGCAGTTAATTCGCTGATTTTACGCTGAAGTTGTTCATTCATTGCAGATGCTGAGGAAGAGGAGGTCTGATCGGTTGACATAGAAGCCGGAGGTCGAACTTCTTGTCGCATCTTCTTAATCCGGTCACCAATTGGATTAGAAACAATCTGAGAGCTTGTCGCTGCTTCGGTAACTGAGATTTGCTCAGTGAAGATTACCGGAGTAGGCATTGACATGGTGACTCTTGCAGGCATAGCTGCACTAACAGATGTGGGAACTGATGAGGTTGTTGTTGCGGTTGTAGCTGTTGCTGTTGTTGTTGTTGTTGTCATTGCTGCTACCTGGAAAGATTGAGTGTCTTGAACCCCAAATGCTTCAGGAAGATTAAATCGTCTTTTCCTTGAAGTTTTCACCATTTGTGGTTTGTGAGACATTGTCTTCTTTCCACGAACACTATCTTTCTTAGCAGTAGTTTTTTGTCTCTTGGGAGGAGGTGAAGTGTCGACCTCTGCATCTATATCTGCAATAATATCTCCCTGATCCACAACAAACGTGGGATCTTTAGCAAGAGCTCTCGCCTCAGCTGTGCTAGCTTTCTCCTCTGCTGTCTTTCTCTTAGCCCTTTTCTTGCTTTTCAGCAAACGTATCAGGGGAATCACTTTCTGTGTCATCCGAGTCATCTTCAGCGTCAGTTATGTTGACTGGGGCGTCTTCATCAATCTGTTCTTTACCTTTAGCTGATCGTGAGGATTCTTGTTCTATCGCAGCACCGGAAGGTTCCATGAAATCTAGAACATCCGGATCAAATGCATCCTCATGACCTGCAGCAGTATCAGTGGTTCTGCCAGGAGCATTTTCACCTAACTCGGCTGTCTCTCGCCCAATATTATCCCCTTCTTTGAACACCAGCTTATGAATTCGGGCGTCGTCATCAGAATCACTATCATCGTGTCTCCACCTATTGCCTGGTGGTGACACATAGTCTTCTCTGCTCAAGTGCCCGTATACACGCCTGCCGGAGGATACTCAGACATCGGCCTGTTCTTGTAACTTCTCATTCTGTTCATTTCTTTCTCACTTATATCCTCAATCCCAATGAACTCCGCCGGATGCTTTATCAAGTCAGGGATTTGGCGGTCGATAATCATTTGCAGAAAACGAGGATAGACGATGAATGAGGTCTTTGTCGCCTTCTGCAATATGATCTCCTTTAGGTGATGTAGGATCATTTTGGAAAAGTTTAACGGCTTATTGAGAGTCAAGGCGACTATTGCTTAAGCCAACGTATCCCTGATAGCATCAAAAGTTCCTTTCCTCAGACCAATGCATTTCAAGACTACATGCGTAAGGTACTTGAGTTCGGGCGGTAATAGTACTTTCATGAGCATCTTTTGTTCCTTGACTATTCCCATGTACTTCATTCTCAAGAAACCGCCACGAATCAAGATGGCGTCGAACACTATAGGATCAGTATCTGCATCGCCAAACTGCAGCTCTTCTCGAATTATTTCTTCAGTAATGATAACCTCTTTGCCTTGTATCGAGCTTGTAATCACAATCGGCATAGCTTTGTAGTCTACTTTGGCGTTCTGGTAAAATTCCAGCAAGATATCCTTATCCGCTGCGTGTTGCTTGGTTATCGCATAATGAATTCTTGACCGCTTCAGAAAATCGATAACGCCTTTGAACGTTTTGCACTTCTCCATTGTAATAGGTCCGAGAAAGGCACAACAGTTGTGCTTGGGAAAGGTTTTCCAATTCATCATCCTGAACATCAAGACAAGTCATAAGTATCACAAGCAGATCAAAAAACCATAAAACGGACAAAAACGGACCAAAATCAGACAAAAATTGGTCAACAGCCTGTTATAGGTGATTACAAACTTGTAATCGCCAAAAATCATGCACGATTAGCGAGTAGGCATCCAATCGTGTACTGTATACGTGATTACACTATCATTCGTGTATGCTATACGCGATTACAATCGCAGGCTGTCCATTCGCTATACTAGTCATGCGATTAGAGATTCTAATCGCATGAACATTGTCCACGAACACCAAGATTTTGCCACTTCAATTTTAAGCTGTTTTGAGTCCAGATTTTTATCACAATGACGTCTAACACAACCGGGTAAGAAAACCCCTATCATATTTTGCATAATCAGATCGGATTCAAGGGTTAATTTGCCGTTTGAAAACTTAGGGTTCATAAGCTTTTCAAATTTGGGGCTTTTTGAATCTAGTTGTTTAAGATCAAAATTTTGTTATTCATAGAGCCAAGACAACCCGACTAAGAAACCCTTAACAAGAAATATCATCAACAATCATGTTTTAAATCCCAATGATCACATGAAAGAAACCTAGGGTTTCGGTTCATAAACGACAGATTTAAGCAAGTAAAACATGATGTTAGGGTCTAGAATCTTGAGGATATCATACCTTTATAATGACGAACACAAAACTAGGATCAAAATTAATGGGGTAAAAAGTCTTGGTATAGGCCGTTTAGAGGGAAAAAGGAAGAACACACAGTGGAACGGGTTTGAAATAATGAAGAATAATGTTTAAGTGTTCCTTATATATCAGCTACTAATCGCCTGTCCACACACACGAATAGGTACCTAATCGCATGAAGTAAATAGCGAGTATCCTCTACTCGCCCTCAAAAGCACACGAGTGACCTTGTACTCGCTTGATAGGTGGTTTTTATTATCTTTTCAAACAAAGAAGCCTAATCGCATGAAGGAAATAGCAAATAGCACCAAATCGTCCAATATTTCAAGCGAATCCACTCTACTCGCTTGTTTGCACACGCGATTAGGGACCTAATTGTGTCCAACTTTCAGAAATTACCAAAATGCCCCTGCAGCACCAATTTTTACATATTTGACCCGTTAAGGTGCAAAACATGCGTTTTCACCCCGTTTTAACACGTGACTCAGATGATGACTCATATCTTTAAAAATTTCATTTTCAACCCCTGTACTTAAGAGAAAGTACGGTTTTGACCCGGCAAAAACACAATTTTCAACTAGTTGATTTTCGGCGTTTTATTTTTGAAGAAGTAAGATTACAATGGATTAGGATTCCATCATCGACAATCAAGAATGATTAAACAGATAAAATTAAACTGAAATAAAAAGAAACCGGGAGATCAACTAACTGTACACTATCATATTTTTGCGAGTTGCATCAGTTAGGGAATCATATCAGTGTACGGACCATACTAGAACCCTTATATATTCAGTTTTTAGTTTAAATTACCAATAAGCAGCCTACAACAACTGTCGATATTGTTGTCCACCTAAACTCAAAATCAAGTTTTATCGCTAGGCACTTTAGATACGTTAAGGTAATATTAAGACTGATGTACAAGGTGTTCCCCGCCACGCGACACATTCCCGTATCAAGTCATGCACAAAGCTTCCTTGTAACCGGTGAGTAAGCTATTGTCATCCGTATTTTACAAGGAATGGACTCAATGGTGATCAGGTCTGCAGAAACGCTGCAACAGAGAGACCAGTGAGATCCAGACCAGGGTTCAAGTCAAATACCGTATTTTTGATTTTTTACGGTACGATGCTTTAGGTATATGATTTGATACCTTTGAGCAAATTCTCTTTGAGAATAGGGTTTTGGCATTTATGAATCTTTTTGCTCTTTTAGGATTCCCGGACGTCTCCTGATCAGAATTTATTCTATTTTTTTGTTTTGTTTTTTTATTCAGGAAACGACATAGAGGTGTCTCAGTTGTAGGCTCCGAACCCAACGTACGACACATGTGTCACTCCTATTTATTCTGAGAGACGTCCAGTTCACCCCGGATGTACCAACCTCTTAAAGACCATGAAACCTCGGATTTTGGCATGCTATCAAACAAGATTTCGGTACCAAGACCATATGCCAACGCACGTTGATCCACACCTGTTTCAGTTGATTTAGTTTTATATCACCGTGCCGAACTTGGAAATGATTTTGAGCCTACCGACATATCATTGTAGAGGCTACTTATCAGTTCCAATATTTTTTAAGATGATAAGAGTCCAGACAGTCCAACTGATGGGTTAATATCATCTTCCCTATTTCACCAAAGAAACTCATTTTTGCATTTTTTTCAAAAAAAAAAAATTTGATTTTGGGATTTTCTCATTTTTTTTTTTGAATTTTTGCATTTTCTGATGTTTTTGTATTTTTCTGAATTTTCTCCCCCTAAAAATCTAAAAATTTGCGAAAAGACAATATTTTTGGATTTTTCTGATTTTTGAAGAAAAAATATTTACAAAAACGATTACCGATGAGGATCTAATCCTGCTTTACTTTAATGTCGTTTAAGATTAACAGGTACTCAAAACGAGGACCGTCAAAAGCTTTGGTGAATAAATTGGCACGTTGGTAATCCGTGTGGATTTTGACCATATCGATAAGTTTCTTTTCATAGCAATCGCGTATGAAATGATACTTAACCAAGATATGTTTTGCCATGGAATGGTTAACTGAGTCTTTAGCAAGAGCTATGGCAGACTCATTGTCACAGTGAATGGGAGTATTAAGAAATTTCAAACCGTAGTCTCTCATTTGTTGTTGTATCCAAAGAACCTGGGAGCAGCAGTTAGATGCCGCTACATATTACGACTCACAGGTGGATAAGGCTACCGAGGCTTGCTTCTTGCACTACCACGAGACTAGTCTTGGTCCCAAAAACTGGCATCCAGCCAATGTGGATTTTAAGTCTTTCATGCATCCGCCATAGTCAGCATCACTAAAAGCGATGAGGTAAAACTTATCGTCATTAGGGTACCATAGACCTTTGGTCGGACAACCCTTTAGATAACGTAAGATCCTCTTCACATCAACCAGGTGGGACTGTTTCGGCCTTGACTGGTATCTTGATAGTAGACATGTCGCGAACATTATGTCAGGTCTTGATGCAGTGAGGTACATTAATGATCCAATCATCGCTCGATAGAGAAAAGGATCAACGGTTTGTCCTTCCTCGTCAGGACCAATCCCGTGATTGGTCTGAATTGGTGTGCCTACTAAAGTAGAGTCTTCCATCTGGAACCAGCTCAAGATGTCAGCAACGTATTTTGTCTGCTGGATGAAGATCCCTGACTCTTGTTGTTCTACTTGTAGACCGAGGAAGAATTGCATCTCCCCCATCGAGCTCATCTCAAATTTGTCCTGCATAAGCTTTTCAAATTCCCTACACATTTCATCATTAGTAGACCCAAAAATAATATCATCAACATAAACCTGTACCAGAAGACGGTCACCACCTTTTTCCTTGGTGAATAAGGTGCAATCCACGAGTCCACGTTTGAACCCGTTGGATATAAGATAGTTGCTAAGCATTTGATACCATTCACGCGGAGCTTGATGGAGTCCGTACAACGCTTTGTTCAATTTGTAAACTTTTTCATGATGAAGCGGATCCTCAACACCCGGTGGCTGAGCAACATACACCTCTTCCTTCAAGATACCATACAGAAAAGCACTTTTCACGTCCACTTTGTTCCAATTTTCTTCGAGCCTGGAGGTAAGTCAACTAAGTCCCACACCCCTAGCTTTTGGAACTGCTGATTCTCGGCTTGCATTGCTTCAATCCATGGTTCTTCTCTCAATGCCTCTTGCACCGTTCTTGGTTCTGTTTGAGACACATAAAGAGCGAAGGACCGGTCGTTCTGATGACCTGCTTTCCTGATTTCCGAATAGAGTGCTAAGGTGCCTGTATTGTCACTTGGACTAGCATTTCTGAGCTGACTGCGAGTCATGACTCTGCTAGCCGGATCACCAATCACATTCTGCATCGGATGAGTGTCGTGAATCCGAGATTCCGGATGTGCCAGCACTGGATCATCCGAATGCAGATTAAGGTTTTCCAAACCTTGAGATAAATTTGTCTCTACAGCGCTTGAACTGGAGGGAGCAGCGGGTTGCATATTAAAACCTGAGAGATCGGTCCTAAGACCTATCCCTGGAGCTGCTGAAGAAGAAGGACCAGCTTGATTTTTTCCTGTCGGAATAACTGGAGCTGTAGTGGTAAATTCACCATTTCCAGCTTGTTCTTCAGTAAGTTCATGAGACTCTGCAAAATCATCGTCTGAAGATGAAGATTCTAGAACCTCTGCTGACGCTTCCTGAAAGACTTCCTCAACTTCTGCTGCTGCGGTTTTACCAGGGGGACCCGTGGATGCAGAGGCATTAGATGTTGCTGGCATAGGTGCATTGACGACGATCGGACGCATTAGCGGTGAGCTAGCTGCGTTTTCACACTCGTAATACATTTGCGCTACAACATCATCTACCAAATTATCCACGTTGAAAGAATCAAATAGACTCTTATAATCGAACAACCAATCAGGTCCAACACCAGGTGCATTGGCAGTATAGCGTTGAACATCGACATTAAGCCACTCTTCATCGCAATTGGTTCTTTTGTTGTACACTCTTTTATTGGGAGTGCTGTAACCAACAAAGAAACCTTCTTCTACCTTTGCACCAAACTTCCCATCGAGATGTATCATGGTGCATGGAGTTCCGAAAGGTTCCAGAAACTCTAAGTTCGGTTTCCTCTAGTTCAGAAGATCGTAAGAAGTCTTGCCAAGCTTCTTTACCGTTAGAACCCTATTTAGAGTGTAACACGCGCAGTGAACTGCCTCGTTCCAGAAGATCACAGGCAAGTTCGAGTCTGCGAGCATTTTCTGGCTGCCTCAATAAGAGTCCGATTCTTTCTTTCTGCAAACCAATTTTGTTGAGGAGTGTATGGTGCTGTAAATTCATGATGAATACCCTTTTCTGCACATAACGACTCCATAGCATGATTCTTGAATTATGTCCCGTTATCGCTTCTAATCCTACAGATCTTCAGCTGATATAGATTTTCCAATTTAGTGAACAAATTCTTCAAGTATTCAAAAGTTTTACTCTTGTGCTTCATACACACGACCCAAGAAAACCTAGAATAGTCATCCGTAACCACCAAGCAGTATAAGTCACCGTTCTTGCTCTTTCGATTGACTGGGCCAAACAGGTCCATGTGCAGCCGTTTGAGAGGTAGACTAACTGAGTTTGTTTTCTTAGGTTTGTGAGACTTCTTTTTCTGCTTCCCTTTCTTGCATGAGACACAAACGTTGTTTAGATGAAAATTTTTAACAAAAGCACCTTCCACCAGTTGATTCTAAACCAGATGGTTCATTTTTCTCAGGTGGATGTGCCCCATACGTCTGTGCCACATGATCGATTCCTTTTCTGTCGCCTTCGATAGAAAACAAGTGACTTGACCTTTTGTGTCATGGCTCTGCTCATATCCAGGACATATAAGTTGTTGACCCTAGGAGCTGAGATCATAACCCACTCTTTTGGTATCTTAAATCTAGGTTTCAAAATGAAAGAAGCATTGTCATCAAAGAACACAGTGAACTTTTTGTCACATATCTGCGAGACGCTCAGCAAGTTGTGGTCTATTTGTTTTACAAAGGTTATCTTCTCAAAGCTTACAATTCCGTTACTCATGCTGCCTTCTTTTGTAATATAACCCCCTTTATTACCAGCAAAAGCAACATACCCCCGTTGATATTCTTTATGTCAAAAAGCAGGGATAAGTCGCCTGTCATGTGCCCAGAAGCTCCACTATCAACAATCCATAGGCTGCTGATAAGGCCTTGTGGAACTCCCTGCACAAACATTCAAAGTTCAGTGGTTAAGGGGGACCCAAGCCTTCACGGTCTTGGGTCTACCATCTTCATCTAAAGTCGGAAAATCAACCCATCTTCCGTTTGGAGTTGGTGTTGTTCCCGATAGTCCGACAGTGTTATCACCAGCAGAAAATTCTCCAATTTTGGTTGGTGACTTGGGTCTCCAAACCTGTTCCGGTTTCTTTGGCTTGGGCTTCTTCTTTGCTTTGGGGCTAGAAGATTCTGCCTTAGACTCCTTAGGAGGAACAGATTTTTGATCCACTTCAGATTTAACTGTATGTGGAGCGGTTTTAGGGTTGCCCTGTGGTTTAGCTACAGCCTTTGCTGGTGGCTTAGGTGCTGCTTGAACCTTTGTGGGAACAGTACTCCCCCTCAACTGTGGACCCCTGCCATCAACTGGCTTTTGGTTCATAGAAATCTTGTTTCGGTTGTCATAAACTATCTGCTTTCCCTTTTGTTTTTCAGAAAGTTTAGGGGAAACAGGTTGCTTAGCTTTGCTAGAACTGGGAGGATCATCCACTTTGATCCTTTCTCGTCTAAATTCAGGGCACGTAGCAACTAAATGCCCACGTTCCCCACATTTATGACAGGATCTGTATTCTTCAAATCGAGGAGATTCGGACTTGTTCTCCCTTTTGTTCTTACTATTAGATGAACTGGCAAATGAGTTTTTGTGTTTCAGATCCTCAAGGCATTTTCTTTGCACATCGACATGAGGATCGTCGTTAATCTCATTTCCGGTAGATCTAACAAATTCAGTGACATGCTTTTTCGGACTTTTCTTCACAGCATGACTTTGAGGATTAACGGTGTTTTTCTTTTGATTTTTCTTGTTGTATTCATTTGACTGATTACCCTGGTCTTTTCTACTCTTACCCTTACCCTTACCCTTACCCTTCTTCTTATTCCAGGTTTCCTTTTCAACGGTAATGACAGATTCTTGCCAAATTTTAGCAATTAGACGAGGGGCGATACATCTGAGAGGGACTTCCTCGTCAGCATATACCTTTTCAGACCCTTTAAGTTTGTAAAACACCTTAATCCTTCTTCCATCCTCGGTTTGCACTTTCGGTTCAAGTTCACTCAAGGTTTCAGTAGTTATGATATGGTTTTCAAGAGGAACATTTTAAGTCTTGACCGGTGCATACCTAGGAGGCTCATCATCCGACGAGTCTGTGTCGTACACACTGATATCATCAGCTTTCTCACCAAGTTTGGCAGCCTCTGCAGGTGTTGCAGCCTTAGTAACTTTAGCAGGTTTAGCTGCTTCAGTTGCTTTGGCCGCCTCTGCAGCTTTTGCTGCCGTTGCTGCCACGTCCACAAGTTCCTCCTTCGGCAAGACATCAAAATTGTGATTTTCGAATCTCACCGGAGGTAGACACTGAGAATATTTGGGACTGGTGGAAATGCTTTCCTTTTCTGAGTGTTCAACTATGTGATCAAGAACATACTTGCAGTTTAGGTAACTTTCAAGTTTCTTCTTGATCTTCTCATAGTCACAGTTTACAATGGCCAATTGTTTCTTAGTGTCTTCTACCTCATTTATGTAATTATTTATAGCAATTTGCTTGTTTGCTAGAGTTTTCGATAGTTCATAAACAACCTTCTTGTAATTTTCAATTGTACTTAGAAAATTTCTCTTTTTGCCTTAAGGAATCAATTGACCTTTGCAATGGACCAACATCAGCTTTTAAATTCAGATTCTCTTCAGTTAAATCTTTAATTCTGAATTTTAGCTGATCACACTATACACACTCTATCTTAGAATTGGAGGAAGAACTTACCTTGTTTGACGATTCTGTAATGGCCATCAAAGCATAATGAGCTGCAGTCTTCTTAGCTCCAAAGAATTCGCCAAAGTTCTTCTCAGTACAGTCAGCATCCACAAGAAACGATCTTTTGCCGATCAGCGCATCTGCTTCAGCTAACAAATCTTCCAAATCTTCCCACATATCAGAATCACACTCGAAGTCACAGTCGGACGCTTCAACTTCAGGAATAATCACGCCAGACTGACTTGAGCATTCTTCAACTTCAACCAGTGCATCAGAAGTTTGTTGGGCAAAGCACGCTGCACCACCCTGGGGAGCTTCTTCTCCGGTGATTAGATGGTTCCAGTTGAAACCTTCATCAGCTTGAATTACTAGGGCTTGTCCTTGATTGTTGTTTGCAGGAGGCCTCTGGTTCTGGTTCTGGTTATTTACTGGGACAATAGCTTGCTCAGTATTTGGATTAGGTTGTGTCTGAGCTTGCTGCCTCTGATTCTGATTGGCTTTGTTGTTGTTAAAGGGATTCTAATGACCTTGTTGCTTCGGTCGGTCACATTCTCTTGCAATGTGCCCTTTGGTGCCACACTTGTAGCACATGACCTTAGTTTTATCAAACCCAAACTTAGTGTTGTTGTTTATCAGAACATCTCTCCTTCCTGTCCTATCCATATACTCCTTTGCTCTTCTCACCACACTTGCAAAGTGCCACTGGATGTCTATCAGATCCATGTCATCTTTATCGATCTGCGAGTAATCCTATTGTGTAAGATGAGGATTCCTGATCTGTCCTGCAACCAATCCACTGTAGGAATTGACCAAAGTTGACAGTATAGCCATGTGTTCTTGAGCTAACTCTACAGTCACCTTCTCTAAACATGCGGTGTTCAACTGCTCTGCGACTGGGTTGGTCCGATAGCCACCTTGACTTGAAGTCGAAGCACCTCCATATCCACCATAACTTGTAGTTAGAGCCCCACCAAACCCTGAAGGAGAAGGCCCACCAAAGTTTGAAGTTGCCTGTGCTTGTGCTGCAAGATGAGAAAAAGGGTTAACACCAAAATGGTTAGTATTATAATTCAAAGGGTACTGGTTTCCTTGTCCGAAGGGATAGGTTAGAGGAGGAACATCAGTTGGGGGACCATAGTTGTCAAAGGCATAAACTGGATCCGGGTTAACCACAAATGCAGTCTGTGGTTTGGATCCACCCACACTGACGTCCTGAAGAGGGTTCCCGTAGTAGATACTGGGATTCTGTGGAATGAGCGCCTTGTTTGCCCTCCTGATCTCTTCTATCTCCTTGTTCTCTAGCTCAGTTATGAACTCATTGATGGTGAGTGTCTGATAAGCATTGCTTGATTTCAGGATGTCCAACCATTGATGCCAATGAGGAGGTAGCGCCTCAGCAAATCTTTCCACATGATCTGCAGATGAGTACAAAACCCCGTACTGGTACATTTCGGACATCAAGTGGTAGTATCTTGCAGTCATGTCTCTCAGCGATTCGTTCCCAATAGCATTGAAGTTCTCGAACTCCTTCTTGAGTTGATCCATTTTGACCTTTCGAGTCTTCAGATTTCCCTTGTTTCACTCAGCAAGCGCTAACCAAAGCATCTGTGACGTAGTGCACTGAGCGAATTGATGAAGTATATCTTTGGGAAGAGCTTGTTTCAATGCTACCATCGCCTTCTTTTCGTAGTTGTACTTCTTCCTCTGATCTTCATTCATATCTTCCAGTGAGATCGGAGTATTTGAATTATCAACCATCGGCCTGCTATACCCTGTCTCAATTGCTGACCATACGAGACCATCAATACCCTCAACGTATATCTAAAATCTGCCCTTCCATCCGTGGTAGTCGGACATGTATTGCAGTTTCGGTGCCCTATTAGAACTACCTGTCTCTAAGTCACTCATGAGAACGGAAGACAGATGATTAGTCTGTGAATTCGCAGCAGCCGCGAGTGCCCACGGATTCGCATTCATCGCCTATTGTTGAGCCGCTAGGGCCCACGGATAGATTCCGGCAACATTCGCTTGCATTTGCGCTTGCTGCATCGTTGCGCGTTGCGCTCGGCTGAGAATTGCCAAGGGTTCGTGGGTACGTTTGTTTTAATTGTTCATTTGTTGATTCTATTGTTGCCATAGTTGATTCAGATGTCCCCACGGGTTTGCCATATGTTTAAGTTCGTTAAAAGTCCGATACTTAGTCAAATTTTCAGTTTCAGATTGTTATAGGCGATTGGGAACTGTAATTGTGTATTTATAGGCAATTACAGGTGTAATCACTTGTATTACACACGATTAGGGTGTAATTGCTAGTGAACAGTTGAGCGATTACAAGTTTATAGGCAATTGGGAGTCTTCAGGCGATTAGAAGCTATCACACATGCGATTAGCTTCTAATCTTGTGTAAGAGGGGCGAATACAGCTCTAATCGTGTATGCTTGAAGTCTAATCGCCTATATAAAGGCGATTGGAAGGAACAGGTTTGTGTAATCACCTGATCTGATTTGTAACTTCACTTTTGCTCAAAAACCACCGTTTTGCCTCAAAATCTTATCCAAAACGATGTGTTTAATCCCCAAATGATTAGAAAAGTTTCCAAAACAATTTTAGAACAAAACCTAATCAAAAACACACGTTTTCATCCATAAAAACAAACTAAGAATTTGAAAAATAAGGGTTTTTGTGAAAAACTCAAAGTTTCAAAGTTCAAAACGGGTTTTTGATTAAAAATCACAACTTTCACACAAAAACCTACCTGTTTTCACTCGTTTTTGTTATCAATACGCTCGTGATAAGAGCCTCGGCTCTGATACCACTTGTAGGATCGACGAACGTGTCACCCGACAATCACGAGGGTTATATTCAAGGTGCGGAATCCCTTGAATATGCTTTAATAACATAAACAAACTTGAAACTAAGATAAACGAGCAATTACAACACACAAACGGGTCAAAAGATTAACTTTTATATCATTAAAACAGAGCACGAGTGTTACAATGATCAAACCAAGCAATCTCAGACCTGGGGAGGGTGTTTGGAGAGTGTGTGTGACAAGAACTCTTGATTAGGGTTATGATTGGGCCTATTTATACCTCCCGTACTCGTACAGGTCAGTAAAGGCGATTAGGGGCTATGCAACATGTTGCTATAGGCAATTGAGCCTTAATCGCCTATAGAAGACTCCTAATCGCATGAACAGTGATGGTGAATAGGGTCTAATCGCCTATCACCATCCTGTAATCACCTATAGCCTTAATCATACCCAAAAACGCGTATAAACGTCTCCAAACACCCCGAAACTCGTCCAAACAACATATATACTAGCCTAAGGACATCATGCACTAACACACATTTGCTGAGATGTTTTTCCAATCACCCACACAACTTGCCCAGTCACTGTCTGTGAACCCTATAAGCTTAATTTGAACCCCTTTTTCATACCAAATGCCAAAATTAATTGTGTTTTTAAAACTACATCAAGATAGGAGTGATATCCTCATCTTGGTAGAAATTTCACAATTCTCGTTCTAATGGACACTTACCAATTGAAAGTTAGAATTAATTTTCTTACCATGTTGGACAAAGTGTACAAACCACACTCAAAGAAACGACCTCGCTAAGATAGGAGTGAAATCCGCAACTTAGCGACTAGTTTCAATCCTTGATATTTTTTTTAATCTCGCCAAAGTCTCAAATTTACTAATGACAAGAAACATGTAGTAACTGGAAGGGTGAATACCGTTAACCGAAAGTTTCAGCGAGAGTATTTCCACCTATTAGGCCAAAGCATGTTTTCAAACTCAAAGGTAAATTTGAATCACTTTGGTTAGTCTTAGCTCCATTCTGGAACACTCCAATTGCTTGTTTAAAACAAGCCTCTCATTTTATGTTAATATTACTTACAATGTTGTTTTCATGCTATGTTTTCACTATGTATACGCGATTTTTTTTACTCGCAAATGCTCTCAATACTCGCATCTCAAGTACTCTAGCAATCTCCAAACAATACTAATAATCGCAACCAACATAAATCAAAACTCTTTTACGTTAACTAAGTGCGCTATACTTGCTTATACATATGTGTTACGCTATTTGAACAATGTGAAACTTGCGTCCTATACGTGTAACTTGAACTTACATACTAAGTCTATGAGAACAACTTGAGTTTATATATATTTTTTTTATTTATTACTTGAATTTGCACCAACTTTATCGTCTAGTGAAATTTTACCCACAAGCTTTCATTGTTAATTAAAATTCTAATAACTCCTTTCCTAAATTCAAAAGTCACCTTGCTAAAAAAACGCTTATGCAAATTTTCATATGTATGATTCTCGTAGATGTCTTCCCGTCTCAACAGCATCGATCTCAACCAACTGGCGAGTCTTATTGCCCAAGAATTAGTCAAGATTCTCCCTAACCTAGAGACACCAACAAACCCAATTCCAAACTCCGGCGATACCATCCATGACAACACAAACCATGTAGACACTAAACCATCCACCCATACCCCTACCAAACAAACGAAAAGGGATAACTGAAAACGCAAAAAAAAAAAAAAAAAACTCAAACGAAGCCATACTTAGCCAACCCCTGAGACTTCTATCCCCAACAAAAAGTAGTACCATGGAACCCGTCCGTTATGCAAGAGTTGTAAATTCCACCATCCCACTCACACACCATGCCGCATATGCGCCAACTGTGGTGCATATGGTCATTTAGCCAAAACATGTTGCCACACCACTAAACCACGACACGAAAAACCTACTAGCACTACCTTATTCACTAAAGCCAATGGATGGATATGCTCCGAGTGCAACGACCCAACCCATGGACCCAACCAATGCCCAAGACTTGCCATGGTGATCTACAATGCTGGAAGACCCACTCACCACACTAAAGAAGATTGATTTTTCTTTTATTTAAAAAAATGAGAATTTCCTTATGTAATGTTTTCAAGAAATTATTCAGATGTGAAATTTTCTTTTACGAATTATGAAATACCATTGTTATCTTAGGTTACAATCATAATTTATCGGTAAAATTCAAACATCGCAAAACCCTTTTCTCCTCGCGCACATTTTTCAAAATTTTGAACAAAATTCTTCCTACTATTCCTAAGAGGATGCCTATTCTTCTATAAAATCCTCACGTTAAACCTTCAAACCACTAACAAATGTGTGTCAAGTCGGTATGACGAACGAGATTTTAAATGGTAAAAGTGTTTAAAAAAATTGCTTTCAGGACGCCCAATGTCGTCAATAACCAAAGAATTTTTTTTAGCAAACAGAACATATGAGCAAAAGACGCGCTAAATCAGACAACCTACTTCTTTATAATCCCAAAACCTTTTTTTTTCCTCTCTTGAAATCGTATAACGAGTCAAAATATTCATCAACGCCAATAAACTATTTCCTCGCTTAATAAAATGGATTTTTCATAAATCAAACGACCATCTTCGATAAAACTTTTACACTAAATTTTCCCCACATCAATTAAATCCATTTTTCTTTAACATCCAACGGACTAAATTCTTCTACCATCAAACTTGACCCTTAGTCTTAAAAAGCTAAACTTGCTCTCAGTCAAAACTCAATTTGTAATAAACCCGAATTCTATGTTGCCCTCAGTCAAAACATTTTACCCGTTTTCATTAGGAATCCAACCGTCCATTCTTTTGTTTGATTTTATCATTAGAACGTAACCGCATAAGCACAAGTCTACATCAATATGTCATGAAACCATATATCTACGCCAAAACACGTACGGTTAACAACATCAAAAACTTGCTTAATGCCTTTTCTCATTATGTGTTTGCATGTCACGTTATTTGTGATGTTTACAACATCAAAACTGTCTAATGCCTTAGCCTAATGTTTTTTCCTTTGTGTATAAGTATTTTGTGTCCACTGGCGACCCACTCATAACTAAGACAAATTATGTGGACCATACGACAATCGGACTAATTACGGGTGCACACGTAATTACAAAAATTGGGCGCATGGAAAACATAACAAGTCCTAGTGTGTGTAACCTACCATGACTTGAATAACAAAACGGACGCGGTATGATAACGGCATGGTGGATACGCCGCCGGTACATCCTATACATAAATGTCCTGTCATACTACCAAAAGTAGAATTATTCATGCCATGAGAAGTTTTGGGTGTCGAGTTAAAATTTTGACCAACATTTACGTTATTTATCTTTTGCGATACCATTTATGTTATAGTTTACTAGTCTAATTACGCTTGCATCATTCGTCTTTTATGCATATCATAACCTTGTTTTGAACCACACTTTCCACTATGCAACATCATCCTTGCTATGAATAATCTATACTTGCAATCTCCATCGAACTTCGTTCCTTCCTCGTGTATTCCTTACTTAATCAGCAATCCTTCCATTATCAAGAATCTATTTCTAAATCCCGTAAGCTCTGACCTTAATCTCTAAAAGCATTTATACACTTAAAACAAGATCCGTCTCTCACCTTCTTATATTTTCTTGACTAATTATATACTAGATTTCAAAACTAAATAACTACTATTTATTTCGCCAAAAAGCCGTTTTCAATAGTCCAATTTCTCGTTTATTTTAGTCGCCTTTAAAAAAAGAGAGAGAGAGAGAGTTTTCTAGTAAAATCTTCAACCTTGTGCAAACCAAATATCTATTATTAAATACCGTTCATTCCCACATCTAGTCACTCATTATACCCACATATCTACTATTCCACCCAATTACCCAATGACATTTTTTTTACAAGCCAAAACTTCAACTACTTTTTATATGTTATACAGTATATTTACTTATCTTTCCAAATTTTTGCTACTTCATATATGTTATACTGTATATTTACTTATATACCCGAAATTTACTACATTAACCCCATACTCAAACCTACTTATATGTACCCTTTTTCACTAATCACCAAAAACGCTTTAGTTGGTTAGACTTTCAAATTTCTACGTATAAATTTCTACGTATAGCCTTGAGTTAAAAATTTTAAAAGTACTTCTCCTACGAGCATAATTATCACATAGTGACTATATACAGTATTTGACTTACACATACTAAACTAACTAGTTTTTATTCTTATTAAACCCATATCAAACCATTTACCTATTTTTCAAAAGGTTGACTTTTAATTAAATTTCGAGATGAAATTTCTTAAAGTAAGGGAGACTGTAACATCGCGTTATTTTTACTTTTTATGTATTTTAAATTCTATACTTAACAAATTCCATGTTTGCCTTTATCCGCTCCTTTTATGTTACTCCTACCAATTCGTGACGAGACGTCATTATAATTTCTCCTAATTCAATTTAGACGATATAACAAGAAACTCATTTAGTTAAAATCCTAATATATATTTATTTTTTTTTAACACATATATATTTATAATAATAATAATTTAGTTAAAAAAAAGGAAAAAAAAACATGAGTTATGCTCCTTTGACTTCTGTTACAACAACATACAACAAAAATGAACGTTGTGTTGTTCATTGATATATTTTTTAGTTCGATGTCAACAGCACGCATGAATGGACCATCATTATTCCATAACAATTAAACTTAACCCAACTAATTTCCTCCCAACCATCATAATAACTTCATTTAATGTCCAACCACCTTAACCCACTTATAAATACACCACCTCCCCACTCGTTAACCTCTTGTTCATCTCATTTCTCCCTAAAACTCTCTCTAATCTTCAAGGTTTTTGAGCAAACTTCTTGAAAACACATCAGTAAGTTTCTAGGCTCAAACCTTCAATTCTTTTTGTTTTTCCTTCTCTTTTCTATCCAAAATTCCTTAGAGAACCCTCTAGGATCTTCCCCATGTTTATCCACGGAATTGTGATAAGGGTAGAGCACCTAAAAGAGGTCTCAAATGGATTTGTTTTCTGAATTATTTTTATGTCCTAAGATAGTTTGTCATGAAGGAACCAACCAAGTTCACTGACAATCTAATGTTAGAGGGATTTGTGCTATGGTATTGGTTGACCAAGGAGAGTCAAGGCTCATCCAAAGGAGTCACCAAACTTTATCTCTTAGTTATACTATGTATTATTATAAACTACTTTCAATCTTCTATCTTATTGTCCTATTATTAATCTTTTGGAAGGTTTGTGGTTACACCCTACCTTACCAACTCTCTTGACCCTTCTTGTGCTACGGATTTATCCACACTAGAAAGGGGATATCCCGTGTCCAAAACCCACGTTTACTTCATAAACGAAGTGGTTATGACATGAACTTATCAATCGGATTCACATTCCTAACTTTATACCATCTGAATCATCTAGGATGATTTTGTGCTTGGTCTAACTTAATCTCATGACCATCCGGATTGCCCTAAAGGCAATTTGTGCTTGGTTTGTCTAAAAGGCTTGCATGATTCTCTTGAACCTATAATCTAAACTCGAACCTAAGACCCTATAATTCCTTAATTCTAGTTAATCGGAGCTAAGGCTAAATCTTCCAAGACTCTCTTTTGGAACTCTATCAAAACGCACCCCAAAGGTGAGTTCATACTTGCCCCCCCCCCCCCCCCTTTATTCTTTACTCTTTGGGACTCAACATGTATCACTATCAAAACTTAAACGATTTCATACTCTTAAAAACTATTATGCTCATTCTAAATGTTATTATGCTATGCCATGCTAGAATTCAAAGTCTTACATACAAATGTACGATTAGTTAACAACCCACCTTACATGTATAGCGCTATAGGTTGACACGCCGAGCCCTTTATGGGTCATGATAAGATGAAGTCTTTTGTGTTATCGAGTGTTGTTTCCGTTTGTATGGTTCTACGTGCATATGCCTATAACATGATGATTCGAGTAGACTTTTCTATACTATGTACTTAGACTCAAACTAGTATGCTCACCAATGCTTTATGTATTGACGGATATTTTAACATGTTGCAAGAAATGTTTAATGCAGGTTTATCAAGAAAACTACTTAGGATTGGACTAGAAACTCGCAACTAGTTTAATTTTCTATGTTTTGATGTTATACTTTCCTTTTTATGAAACAATTTGTATTTCTTTATCTTTTAGACAATGATTATGCTAATGAAATTTTATCTTTAAATTATATTGTCATGAATTCTAGTGCCATGAAGTCTTTGAAAAATCTATCCCAAGTCTCGCCCCGATGTATTCCGCCATCAGTTGAGGTGTGACAATAATGATTAGGCATTTATTTTTGCTTGATCATACTCCTGGCCATCCCCATCACAGTTCTGTTTTTTCTCTCTACCACACCATTATGCTGAGGTGTGTAGGGAGGAGTTAACTCATGCTTTATACCATTACTTTCACAAAAATAGTTGAATTCCTTTGAACAAAACTCTCCTCCCCTATCAGTTTTAAGATTTTTTAAGGGGCATTCAGCATCCTTCGCAACCATGGCTTTAAACAATTTAAACTTCCCAAATACTTCAGACTTGTTTTTGATAAAATAGACCCAACACATCCTGGTATAATCATCTACAAATAACAAGTAATGCAAACGGCCCCCCAAAATTGACACGTGCATTGGCCCACACACATCAGCATAGATTAATTCTAACTTTTTCTGGCCTTCCATAATTTAGAATTAAAAGGAGACTGAGTGTGTTTGCCAAAGGTGCATCAATCACATTCATCAAATGCACTTATCTTAGGCAGACCATACACCATTTTTTATCATGTAAAGTTTTAACAGCATGAGAATTGTAGTGACCATACCTCATGTGCCAAAGTTTTGATTCTTCATCAACTGAATTAGGAGTCCTTTGAGGAGTAACAGCTTCTGAATTAGATGCATCCAGCATAAACATGTT
This sequence comes from Ambrosia trifida, assembly GCA_028751855.1. Classification (NCBI taxonomy): domain Eukaryota; kingdom Viridiplantae; phylum Streptophyta; class Magnoliopsida; order Asterales; family Asteraceae; genus Ambrosia; species Ambrosia trifida. The sequence goes on along the minus strand of CM054122.1, from coordinate 6,459,790 downwards.
GTTCTTTGCCACCATAATAGTCATGAGAATAGCTTCTGGATTTTTGTTCTTGATTACACATTTCCCATCATCAAACATGAGAGAATAGCCCTTCCTCATTAGTTGACCCACACTAAGCAAATTGTACTCCAAACTTGGAGCATAATAAACATCATCCAATACTCTATAACCACCATTCTTAAGATCTATCTTCACAGTTCCTTTTCCTTCTACTGAGAGTCTTTTCTTATCCCCCAGTCTAACAATAAGCCTTAAAGTAGTGTCAAGATTAGTAAAATTGTCTTTGTTTCCTGTCATATGGTTTGAACAACCAGAATCAAGGAACCAAAGACAAGTAGACTTCCCACTATGTTCATCATCTACCACAAGGGCAATTGGTCATCAGGCACAAACATCATGAAAAGGTGTGGCTCTTCTCCGGTTGCAACATCCTCACCGACTTCATTTTCAGCTACATTTGCATGCCCATCTTCAGCATACCAATATTCTATTTTCACATGCCCAAATCTGTTACAGTTGTAACATTGAGGCCCTTTTTTCTTGTGTTCTTCTTCGTCCTCTTCCTCTACCAAAGCCACGTCCTCTACCTTTGCCATGGGGACTTCTACTGGTGTCATGAAACACCTGCAAGGCCTGTTCATCTGGTCTTTCAATCTTGTCATTACTTCTGCTGTTTATTCTCTCCTCCTGTGACTGCAATGAGCCCTTAAGCTTGACTGGAGTGAGGGATGCCAAATCAAATCACTACAAAAAAATTGCCATTTAGTGGCACACGCTTTTAGTGGCATTTAGCGTTTGTGACGCTAATTAGGGTTTTAGTGACACTTTTTGTATGCCATATTTGCTTAACACATACTTTCAGTAATATTTAATTGTTATGCCACTAAATTTGATTTTTAGTGATACTTTATGTATGCCATAATTGATTGATACACGCTTTAGTGACATTTAATCGTGTGCCACTAATATCAATTTTTAACTAAGTTAATGATGCCAATGAGGTAGTGATGGAGTGGTTGTCAATTTCCACTCTCTCCATTGGTGAAGAGCGAATACGGATGGCGCCGGTTTGACTCGGATGAGAGGCGAGGTTTTACCGATTAATCTACCGTCGTGCCTTCGGGCGTGTGAAGGTCGGGTTTCTGCGCGTCTAAGAGAGCCAAGGGCTGCGACAATCGAGTGGTCGACCTTGGCCACAACGCCCAATGTCACGGTGATATTTCGTTCTTTGCCATTCAAACAAAAAAAACTAAGTTAAAGTTAATTTCTATATATTAAAATTTTATTTATTGAATTAAAACCACAAATTGAAAATTTTTAACCTAAAAAAGAACTGGTGTCCATCCCTCTCATCGCTTTGATCGACCCTCCCATTGCTTTTCCTCTCAAAATTCCATTATCCCGCGCTAATAGTTTTCCTCCCAGAATTCCATCAGTTATTCACTTCACCTCTCAATTACACATCCCTCATTATTTTTCCAATCAATTGAACTTGAACTCTCTCTCTCTCTCTATCGGTAAAAAAAATCTCTTACACCTGTCTCCTCTCCCGTCTTCTTTCTCTCTTGCTTTCGATCTGTTCTAGCGAGAAAGTGAGAGGTTTTCAGGCGGCCTTTGGGTTTTAGTGTTTCCGGTCTTTTTTCTCTCTTGCTTTCGATCTGTTCAGGGGGCGTTTGGGTTTTGGTGTTTTAAACGCCACGACCAATATCTGGTTTAGATCTGTATATATCCAATAGATTTTTTAATTATGTCAAATGAGAATTTATGTTGGATGACGGATTTTCTTTATCATCTCAACTGAGAATAAATGCTGGGTTGATGAAGATGGACTCAACGTGTTGTTGATACCTCTCCTTTCTGTTTAAAGACACCACCGTAAGTCTTCTTGATCCTTGTGGCTGCTAGAATACTGTAAGTTATCGATCTCTATGTCTCTTTTGGTTTACATTTGATTCACACTACAACCTGATATTATTTTGTGATTATACTTTGCGCTAAATTTTTTTCAAGTTTGTTACTATTTCTTTTATTAGGTGTATTTTTGGTTTGTAGTGTGCTCTTGGTATGTAGGGATACATTTTTTTAGGTTATGTAACTGATTTCACTATAAAGTTAAAATATACGGTTTTGTTATAAGTGTTTGATGAGTAAAGTCATCAATATAAATAATGATACATGTTAATAACTGTAAAAAAATGATAGAACTACATGTGTTTCATGAAATGGGTGGGTAAGGGTGTCAAACCGAAGTGTCATATGGATTTTTTTTGTGAAACACACCATGTGTTTGATGAAATGCCCCAAAGAAAGATAATTTTTAATTCGAATGTCTATTTCTATAAACACAAAATGGAAATCTCTTTTTTATGGATCAAAACAAGGACGTGAAATATTAATTAACCATTGTTATTGTTTGTAAATGACATTTTGGTTGCCTTTGTGTGTTGGTTATGCGGGCGACATGAATAACAATTCAATCACGTCGCAACCGGCTCATTTATCATAACACGAGATGCTGATTTCCGTTATTGTGTGTTGTCGCTATGTGTTTATTACAACTCTGTTCTTCGGATATGGTGGTTTTGGGGGGCTATGATGACATCTATGTTTTGAGATAGCCATGACTCCTGTTCTTTGGTTGTTGTGTTATCGTATCGTGCATGTGTTGTGATTTTTTTAAGGGAAATGATGGATGATCCTGTCTTTAGAAACTATAGGATTATCTCATAGGTGAATTTAAACGAGAGCACATTTATGGCTATATTTTTTCTTTAATTTCTCTGCATCATGTGGTTTCACCAAATTCCACACACAGGTATGTCTTTGATTCAACTTTATTTGCCTGCACACATGCCTCTTCGTTTACATTTATTTATTTCATTTGCGTTCATGGAAATCAAAATTTATAGTAAAAGGGAAAAAAACAATTACATGTCAAGGCGTGTACATGGTTTAAAATGTGATAGTGTCTTTACCATTTCCCCTTTTATTCCAGGTCTGGAAATGTGAGTATATTGTTCGTAGTGAAGTCCTCTGTCTGGCTCTCTTAGGTAAACTCAAATTCAACCAATGTTGTTATTGTTCCTCAACGCAAACCGTGGCATCGAAAGGACAATCTTTTCATGTACTTTGAAGGTGAGTTTCGTTGATTTCGTTTTGTTTACCGTGGAACCATCTCATCTCAAGACAAATGTTATGCAAATATTTTAGAGATTCTTACACAAGGTGGTATGATTTTAAAATTAAGTATCGTATTCTATTGCAAGTAATAAATAAAAAGTATAATGTTTTAAATTTAAAATTAAATATATTTAGTACTGTCTTTTATTCTAAAATTTTGCTGTTATTGCCTTAGTGTATTAAGAATTTAACAGAAATATTCAAAAATCTTGGACGGATCACCTGTAAGAAATTCTACAGAATTAAACAAGGGTTGGTGTTTTTAGTTATGAATTTTTATTTCAAGTGTCCTGTTATTTTGGACGAGACATGATACTTTATTCTTGAAGCAAGAGACGTTGATAGAACTCTAGAGCTAAAGTCTTCTCACATTGATATCAACTCCACATGACAATTACAATACAAATATACTATTATTATGTTTCATTGCTGTTTGTTCTTGCTTAGTGACAATACAGATATACAATTGACCACAAAATGAAACAGCCTTAATCTATAACAAATTTCATTTAAGATATTTTATTACATGTTTAAATAATATCATCTCTTAGTTTATATCGAGTAAAAAAGCGGTCGACGACATCGGGTCAAAGAGGAGATCCTGTGTCATGCTCATATTACATTTGTAAATATATTAGCATCACTAGGAATAAAAAAGCTGGACATCCTTTAGAATATATATATGTTTACTTTGGTGTAATCTAGAATGAGCTAATGATGTTGTTGATACCAAAGTCCCAGTTTGTCCTCTTTAAAGTTTTTATAAAATGTTGAATGATCTATTGTTTTATTTTCAAATGACTATTAAAGAATAAATGTATTCTCTACTCACAATCTAGTGAAAATATGTCTCAGGTAATATGAAGGTGAAACTTTTATCATTGACAAAGATGAACACGGTACGGTTTCCAGTTAGCCAACTACCCAAAAAACGAAAGCCCAAGACCAGGACGCAGACTATTTTACTTCAATTAAAATTGCGCCTATAAATGAAGATTATCTATAAAATGTAGGTATATTTAAAATATGAAAGCAGGTGATATATGGTTTGATTTGCCAGTAGAAACAAACCAATCTATAATATATAGTATGTCTCACAACTTTATACCTGAATTAATGTTCTTTAAACTCTACAATAAAATATGTTTCTGGGCATTGGGAAATTGCTTCTATTATATGCTGTACATAATGCTTTATAATCTGTAAAATCATTTACGTGAAAGTAAGAGATGTATTTAACATTGGATTTGTTAATGATCAAGCTGGTCCTTATTCGAATGATTGCACATTTGATGTGCCTAACATGCATATTGTTCAGTGCTTGGTTTAAAAAAGCACGCCTGAGTCGCGCTTTAAGCGTTTGAGACGCGAGGCTCCAAGAAAAACGCTTTTTTTTGCCAAAAAGCGTTGAACTACATGAAGCGCCGCCTCGGGCGCTTGAGGCGCGCGCTACAGTAGCGCCTCAGCCAAAAAAAAAACCCTTTTAAACTGCTTTATTTGGCCCGCTACGGTAGTGCCTCGTCGTTTTTATGTTTTGAAAATGCTTTTTAAGTGTTCAAGTGTGTTTTATAATCATGTTTTTATGCTTATGATTGATTTACATGTAGAAAATGTCATATTGACATATATAAATATTTTTTTATAATTTTTTTAATACTATACTTGAAGCTCTCGCCTCGCGCTTTAAGCCCCGCGCTTCGGATTTTGGACCCAAAACGCCTCGGAGCGCCTCGCGCTTTTTTAAACCAAGGTTCAGTGTCTTTCATTAATAGTGTTGCCATCTGTTTTTTATAGTTCCATATGTTTTGTTTTTTACTTATGGTGAGAAAGGCTAATGGGAGAAAGAATGAAAAAAAAACATTTAAATATTTATCCTTACTGGTATATAGGGTTATACAGGTGGGATTGTGTATTTGTGGATGCAGGGGTATAAACGTCAATGGTTTATACCAGCAGCCCAGCAACAGAACTGTGGAGCAGATCAGTAGCACACCCGCGCAGTAGACAGAAGCGCCAAAACTGGACAGCAGATCAGCAGCGCCAAAACTGGACAACAGATCAGCAACAGCAGACCCGCGCAGTAGACAGCAGACCCAAACTGGAACGGAGCTCCGTGATGCTGTAAGTTTTGTTGTATTATGACATTGTTGTTCGAATGTGTGAATTCAATATGTTTCTTAAATATTTCAGTTTCCGAGGACACTTGAGTTGAGGCCTGCCTCTCGGTTGGGATGACTCTTGTCTAGTGATTTCCTGTCGGATTTGTTTTGGTGTTTCCCGTCTTCCTTCTCTCTTGCTTTCGATTTGCTCCGGCGAGAAGGTGAAAGGTTTTCAGGCGGCGTTTGGGTTTCGGTGTTTTAAACGCCACAGCCAATTTTTGGTTTAGATCTGTATATATCCAAAGGATTTTTGTTAAAAAACACCACAATAAGTCTTCTTGATCCATGTGGCTGCTAGAATACTGTAAGTTATCGATCTCTATGTCTCTTTTGGTTTACATTTGATTCACACTACAACATGATATTATAGGGTAGTCATTGTGGGAAATCATGGCAATACAACTGAGAAATGTGTTAATTGTTGCATCTTTCATTATTTTTGTGATTATACTTGCGCCTTTTATTAACGCCTTCTATTTTTAGTTTCTTTATTTCTTTCTTTTGAGTTTGGTTTACTTCCGTGATTTAGAGTTCAGCGGTTTCTATTGTTTATGCACTTAGCTGATGGGTTGCCCTTTATCACACCTTTTTATTTTCTTTTTGTGTATTTTATGGGAAGCACTATAGGAACAACAAGTTTTCTTGGTTGTTTACATGCAACGCCATCATAATGGACATTCTAATAGATAAATATGGTACTACATTGTATGTCTGGTTGCTTGAAGACTATCTATGCATGCATCACATAAAAAGGTGTAGAAAATCTTCTTATTTTCAATATTAATATGTGTACAGTAGTGTCATTTAGTGTAGCCTTTGATATTTCCATTCAACTTTGGTCTCTACAAAACTTAGACGATGCTAAAAAGTGGAGTATTGTGAGAATTTTTATTTATTTTACATATTGCTCTACATGTTACTATAGAGTAGACTATTTTGACATTTTGGACTGTATAGTAAACTATCATGCTACACCATTTGACAAAGAATTAGATGAGGTACGGACACAGTTTTTATAGTTTGCACAACCACATTTTGTTCACATGATTTCAGATTTTGATTATTAATGTTTGTCGAACCGTTTGTTTTAAACTGAAGTAGCAACATTGATTAAAAGATGCGTCTCACTTTGTTTAATTTTAATTTGTATATACATAATAGGTGTAGTTTGTATGTCGCTGGTATGATCTTGTAAAAAAGGAAGCTCTAGATTTAGGTGGTTTTTATTTATATCTTCACATGTGTTTTCTTTTATCATGGAGTTTGTTGTTGTGCGTTTATAGAGGTATGTGACTGTTTATTATCTTTATCTGGTGTAGTAGATTCCAAATTCAGCTTAGTCATGTACCTTAGTGTCTTAAATTTATTTACCATAGGTAATAGTGTATGCTTTCATTGTCTGCTTTATGCATTATAAAGTGGAATTAGTTACCTTGGTATACTGTATGTCTAGCCTACCTGATTTGCGCACAAAGTATATGTGAATTAAAACATGTTCACTTTTGTGCAAATTAAAACAAACCGATTTCTGAATAATGATTTATGCAGCTTCTGTATAGAATGGAATGAACAACGCGTTGTGAAGCGTACTTTGACATGCGAGAATATGTATGTGGTTTAGAGGTGACCAAATTACATGGGGCGCAATACTAATGCTTATTTATATGGTTGATGATGGCAGGGTAGATATCATGAGAAGCTTTGAAGCCAAGTTCTATGATAGTGGAATTCTCTCCAAAAAAGAATGTTTTGACTTTTTGTGTAACTATTTGAAATTCGCGATATGTTACCTATTACATATTGTTTTGCTAACGTTTGAAATATGTTTCGGATTGAACTTATTATTGAAGTTATAATACTATGATTTCTACATTTATAGTTTTTATCGAACTTTTGTTTTATATTTAAATTGTATATAATGTACATATAAATAAAAAACAATTTTTACCGACACAAAATTTGTGACAAAAAAGGTTTTTATTGTGGCAAAAAAAGTGCCACTAAAACTAATATAGATATGTAACTAGAATCAATTTTTAGAGGCATAAAATATGTGCCACAAAAGTCTTCTCTATATTGTGGCAAAAAAAAAGTGTCACTAAAGCCTTAAAAACTTTGTGCGGTAGATTGGAAAAGTGTCACTAAAAGGCTTTAGTGTTAGCTCTTCTAGTGACACTTTTTTGTGTGTGCCGCTCATTCTCACGTGGGCTTTTAGTGACACTTTTTTAGCCTTTTGTGACATTTTTTGAGTGCCACTACATGGCAATTTTTTGTAGTGAATGACACCAATAAAGGGAACAATGTAGTCAAACTTGGAGGTGAGGCTTCTCAAAACCTTCTCAACAATCGTCTGATCAATAATAATCTCTCCATAAGATCTCTGTTGGCTGACAATACTCATCACTCTAAAGAAATAGTCACCAACAGATTCATTTTCCTTCATACAGTGATTTTCAAAATCTTTGCTTGACCCTTGTAGCTTCACTGATTTGACCTAATCATCACCCTGGAACTCCATTTTTAAAATCTCCCACGTTTCTTTTGCTGATGAAGCACCAGCAATTCTGGAGAACAACTGATCATGAACAGCCTGGTGAATGACAACCATGGCATGTGCATCTTTCTTTATACTTGCATGAAGCTTCCCTGGATCAGTTTCACCTTCAGTTACTCCAGTTTCAACCATCTCCCATAGATCTCTGGATCTAAGTATTTTCTTCAGCCGAATACTCCAATACTCATATCCCTCTCCCTTAAACACATGGATTGGGGTAGGAGCCATTGGAAGTGTAGTGACTTGTTCGGCCATGGAATAATGAAATGGACCTCACACTCTTGAATTCAGAAAAGAGCACGTACTGGCTCTGATACCAAATTTGTTGGTATTTTATGAATATAACACTCACACAAGAACACACAATGACACAATGCTTGGTTCTATTATTCACTGAATAGAAAGTGGATACATCAAAGGAAAATTACAAGGCTATATATAGCCAAATAACACAACGACTAAAACAGAAAAATAGGAAGACTCAACAACTTGTGTTTAACAACCTTATTCAAAAGTAAACACATAAGACTAGGAGATAAATCAGGTGACATATTCCCATGCAACAACTTGTGCGTAGAACCAGCAATCCATGCAACAACTGTGTTTAAATTAATTCTCGACACACTCATCGTCTCATCATGCCTCCTCGAATTGAACCACCCTTCATCGAAGAAAAGTTTGTCAAAAGTCTCTTTCCAAATTTATTTTGGTGTGTTTTCCTTTCCTACTATAAAAAGGCTTCTTTTTTGAAGATTTGTTCATCTCAAATCAAACCGTATCAATATGTTTACCGGATTACATGCTTATGCTTATATATGAGGTTACAAGTTTACAAATTTAGAAGTTTGCAACTTATATCTTGTTATACAATTACAAATATTATATGACTATATTTATTACCTCTTTTCCTAGCATTTTCATCAAGAAACTATTATGTTAAAATTAATAGCCAAGTATGTTAATTTAACATGGTTATATGATTTGGATAGTCAGCAATGTATTTAATGTATTAATAGTATTAGGATATTTGTAAACACTTATATTTATAGAATCATGTCTTTGATTTGACTCTTTAAAGCTGTCTTGGATAGAACATGGAGGATGGACCAAATGCAATTATGACTCTTTTATCTTTTTTTTCCTTACCAACTTCAACCGGAGAAGAATGGAAGGAAGAAGAGGAGATGGGTGGTGGTGCATGGCGACGGTGATGGTGGTGGTGCACGGCGGCGGTGATGGTTGGGGATGACGAAGGATGCTGACGGTGGTGGAAGCTTTCGAACTATGCTTCAAAGTCCTTTCCATTTATGGATACTTTGAAGAATTGTTTGAAAAAGAGCATTTTTCGATGGACACCCGAAGCAGAGGAAGCTTTATTTCAAGACATGAAAAGGTTTTTAATGAATCTCCCAACTTTGACGACACCACTACCCAAGGAACCGTTAACATTGTACCTCTCAGCAACAGAGTGGGCAGTAGGCGCGGTCCTCCTAGTAGATCGCAAGGGAGTGCAAACACCAATCTACTACATCAGCCGCACACTCTTGGACGCGGAGACAAGATATTCAAAAACAGAAAATCTAGTACTCGCGTTGGTCCATGCATCAAGAAGATTGCGGCGGTATTTTCAAGGGCACCCCATCAACAGCCTCGTAGACTACCAAATCAACGAGGTACTTTGCAAACCTGAATTTTTGGGTCGTTTAGCAAAATGGGCAATTGATCTTGGAGAGCATACAATCAACTATAAGCCCAGACCCGCAATTAAGGGACAAGTACTCGTTGATTTTACAACAAAGATACCCGCTGACAAGGTTCAAGATTGCCTAGCAGAACAAGCACCCGCGCAACCTCAATACCAATTGAAAAATGGTCCCTATTCATAGACGGGGCCTCTAACGAAGATGGTTCCGGCGAAAAGAAGGAGTTCACATATGCAATCCGCTTTGATTTCAAAAGCACTAACAAAGAAGCGGAATATGAAGCGTTGTTCGCAGTCTCAGCATTGCGGAAAAATGGGGGCCCGCCATGTTGTAGCACACGTGGACTCAATGCTCGTCGTAGGGCAGAATGATGTGCTGAGATTTTAACATGTTTTATGCACATGTTTTCAACCGTTTTGTACCCAAAATCATGCTTTTATCTTAGTTTTATCATGATTTATCTTTCTTTGTTGATAATTGCAGGATTTGAGGTCAAAAAGTGAAAATAATTGAAAAATGGCGCAAAAAAGGCAAGGAATTAAAGACTTAGAAGTTGTGTCAGATGCACCACGGCTGTGCTTACGGCCGTGCACCTGTCCCGGGTCAACAAGTCAAAATTTTCAAGTCATCAGAAAGCAAAAAGTCAATCGCACCAGCCTGCACGGTCGTGCACCTTGATACGTGCTCCCCAAGGCTCAACCGACCAAGACTGACAGTGTACTGACCTGCACGGGCGTGCAGGACCTGAAGCCTGACATATTCTGCTCGAAAGGACTCTGCAACAATACCAGCTGTCGAGCAGGGGCGTGCCACAACAAGACGCATGGGCGTGCAGAGCCTGATTTGCCTATAAATAGCAAGCTCAACTCAATCATTTGGCATCCCTTCTTGTGCTTTATTGGGCCGACTTCCAAGCTTCTTCCAGAGATTTTGGGGTCTTGTGGGAGGCCTTAGGGCCATCCTAACATCCCACCAAGATTAGGCCTCGTCCTACCTTGATTATATTGGCCAAGAATGGGATCGTATGAGTAGTTCATGCAATAAAACATCGAGGGTCGTGAGGAATGCATTAGATACATAGCATCAAGAAGATGGAGGCTTGTCTATGAGCAGCCATGATTCTTGTGTTGATCATTCATTGTGGTTGTATCTTTCTATTATCTCCGAACCCATTTCGATTTGTAGACTTTTATTATTAGTAGTAATTTATTTTTAGTTATTTGGTGTGTTATTTTCTTAACTAATTCTTGTTTGTTTATCTTTGTGACATGTTCAACTAGTGATTAACTTGATCAATTTAAAACAACCCTAACTTAAATAATAAATTAAACTATCATGGGGTTCGTACGGCTTCTAGTGTAACATCCGGCCCCTCTCACCACCAATATTGTCCGCTTTGCCCATCCAGAGTTCACGGATTTGTTTTTGGTTGCCCCGGTGGAGACTTCCCAGGAGGTCACCCATCCTGAAGTTTCTCCCACCTGAGCACGCTTAACTGTGGAGTTCTCCTCTCATCCACTAACATTAAGCCCCAAAACGCGTTGGTGATTTAAGAGGCAAGACATTACTTATGAACCAAGGATCTCTCCTGGCCACGGCCGATGTGGGATTTTCCTGGGGTGTCACATTCACCCCCTGTTAGAGTCTCATCGTCCCTGATGAGGTGTGTTCCTGGGAACCTACTCAACGATTGGTAGAGGTCATCATGCCTGCTCAACAGTCGGTAAAGGCCCTACAACCTGCTCAACGACTGGTAGAGGCTATCGCACCTGCTCAATAATCGGTAGAGGTTCTTACTCACTGACTGGTAGAAGTCTTTTTCCTACTCAACAGTTGGACTCATTTTTGGATACATTGTAAACGATTCAATCACAAGGTTATTTTGCATTACTTACATGTGTGTTTAGAGTCATAGAAGGACACAAAACCCTAATGTAAGGTAAATTGGTGATTGCGGTCCGGAACGTAATCATGAATTTACAGGTACGTTAAGGTAGTGTGAAATTCTAATAAGGTTTTAGTAGTTCATTTGGTTTTCATATAGCCAATCAATTCATGCATTTCTTATAAGATTCCTAAAACATAAGTTTAGTATTTTGCTAGATTCTTATGCTTCTTGCTACTTCATACGAACCTAATCCAATCCTTAAAACTCACATCTCAAACCTCTTATCCAAATTATTCGAAACAAATTATTCTATTACCTATAAATTCATGTCGTGCCTTAACCCAAACCACAGCTGCTTTAATTTCTACGTAATCAACCTCAAACCTGTGTTTTTAATAACTTCGGGACGAAGTTTCCAAAAGTAGGGGAGACTGTAGCATCGCGAATTTCCCCTAATTTTTTTTTTTGATAAAAAGAATGTATTGTTTTAAACAATATATGTTTTAAATACCTTAAACTAATAATTATTTGTATCTCGACACTTTTATACGTTTTAAAAATATTTCGAGTCACTTTTGGGCTTATATAATCATATTATGAATTTAGAATAATATAGTTTTAGGGAAATAATTGCCAAAAAAAGATTTGTGTGGACCGGGACTCGAACCCGCGTCCACAGCCAACCAACACACAGTGACAACCAACTGAGCCAACTATCATCTTGTGTAGTATTTCAGAAGAAAATAAACTTAACACATTCCTTAAATTGATTAGTCAAAGTCTTAGTCAAACAGTCAAAGTCTTAGTCAAACAGTCAAAGTCTTAGTCAAATAGTCAATTCATCATAAAACCTTACTTTATGGTGTTGACCAATTTTAATGGCTAATTGACTCCAAAACTAGTATAAAAACCCACCTATGACTCATTATACTTTGCACCTCTAAATCGATTGTTTCAATCCGATTAAACTTTCCCTCATACCTTTCTTCTATAGTCTATTACTTCTACAATTGAAGCTTTGATTATAAGCTCTTGTAATTGGCGAATTGCAAGCTTGATATTCTTTCTTTTTCGTTTTTTTCAATTTGGACTAGCTACGTTGTTGAGTCTTTGAGATTCGCCTCGCATACATTCACAACACATTATTCTATTTTTTTCACGAGACATAACATTTTGCTAAGGTGAGTTTTACATAGCCCATTTTCTATTTATCACCATTTTTGGGGTGAAACATGTTACAACATTCTATATGCAATTCAATCATCAAAGTGTCTATGTGTTTTTCTATGTTGCATTATGTCTTGAACATGACTAGGGTAAGCACAATTCTAGCATAATCATTAACATTGATCAGCCGACGGTATACAAAGATAGATCTATTGGACTGACAATCCCACCCGGATACGTGCCTCCTACAAAGGTAGCGTGGGTGTTTGTTATCGCATAACATATTCGAGTGAACCATGAGCGTATGGGATGTACCACATTATAACAGTCACAAGGGTTGATTATGCACTCGATTTACTTCTAGTATGTTTTCACATATGGACTAGACTTGCCATGACACTTGAATTGTACAAGTTTTATTCGATTATCAAAACCTATGTAATTCTCACCAACTTTTGTTGACCCAAAATATTTTCAAACTTAACATGTTTCAGGTTATAGCTTGCTTGAAGATTAGAGTTATTGCTTGAAGATGCGTAGCTAGTATTTTTCATTTTGATGTACAAAATTCTTAGAACAATTGTATGTAATTTATTTAAATCATTTATTGAAATTTATTATTTACCATGAGCTACTGAACAATCATCAATACGTGACATCCCGATGTTTCCGCCATCGGTTGGGGTGTACACTAGATCCAAGGCAAGGAAACCGGTAGTGAGACAGATCCTTCGGGCTTCTGATATCCAAACCGGATTCTAGGCAATGGCTTCTGAAGTGGACCAGATCCGAGTGACACGTTTCTGGTTCTTACCAGATGAATGAGTGACTTTCTTGGCAAATGGCAGATTCCCTACGGGTGCACCAGTGATCTTCGAATTACACACCTTTAGGATCATGTTCCACCTTTGTTAAGGATTTTATTCATCTCGAGAGGTTGTGGATTGGGTTTGTAAAGTCATAAATCACTAAACCAACTTTGTATTTACCTGATCAATAAATATTCAAAGTGTCACTTTTTAAGATAAATAAAACAAAAATACATTACCTAGTTTTAGTTAGTACAAAACCGTTAACCAATGGAGGATACATGTTGCCTAGGCTGACTTTAAGAGAGATCCTTCGGTGTTCGTAATCGTTAACCTACTTAGGGGATATACTGTTGCTAGGGCTGACTATAAGAAGATATCTTTCGGTACGGAATGCGAGAGCTAAGGGAGGTGTACAGTGTTCCTGGTCGGAAGTTAATCCTCCATAGTAAATTAAGAAGATAAGTTAGAGGATTAGTGGCTTGACCTTGGTTTGGGAAGCACATGCAAAAGCAGGGCTCATCCAGTGAACCTTCATAGTTATGCGGTGACACACGTCTAGAAGTTATACCACTCACTAGTGACACCTCTTATCTGCTCGTAGAGCCAAACACTTCAAGTTCACTCCTGTCCTCATTGTCGATAATTAAACCTAATAATGTTTCTAATAATAAAATTAACCACTTATACGGAGGGCCCCGAGATGTGCATGTTTACTATCTCTACTATTTTATCTTTTTATTTTAAAACGAACCCCCTTTTTCAAAACCTATTTTTCTTAGAACCTCTCCGTTTTATTTTCTTTTCAAACCCGATTAGTTAATTGATGAAAGGTTCGGTACAGGAAAGTGTGTTCTCTAGGAATACGATACTCGGTATTTACCCTAGAAATCTATACTATACACGTTAGGTTCTCTGCCTATGTGTTGGTTTTAGTTTCTAAATATTTATCGTTTACTTATAAATTTAAAACTTGTTAAAAGGTTTAGTAAAATCGGTCTTTATCCCAAAACCAATGTTTTGGAATTAACACATCAAGTTTTTGGCACTGGGAAAAATGACATCTTTTTAATTACTAAAACCAGGTACATCAAGTTTTCGGCTTCGTTGCCGGGGAACACAATTAATTTTCAAAGAAAAACCCAAGTCACTTAATTAATCGGTTTATTTTTATTTTTCATTTTTTTCTTTCCACTTTATTTTTGTTTTTGTTTTTGGTCTTCTTTATTTTCCTTTTTCATTTTATTTCTCCTTTATTTTTTATAATTGCGATTGTTTTGAGTTTTCTTTGCAGGTTTCCTTCAAGATTAGCTACCTCGGAGAATTGTCGTAAAGGACGCCGAAATCGCCAAAATTATCAACTTTTATTTTGGAGGGTTTTTATTTCTTATTTATTTTCGTTCGGGATAAGTGTATCATACCATGAAGACCGGCAGGTAAGTATAGCTTAATGAGCAATTTTTGGATGAAAATCTCTTCAAATTTTTAAACACGTTGTTTTCATATCTTAAATTTAAAAAGTTTTAAAATCATTCTGAGTGTGGTCGGACATCATTTTGAAACTACATAAACGGATCATAACCTTATCCCATAAAACACGTCAACCCCATGAAGACTGTGGATCAAGTCTCCGCGAGGACATTGGTGTCATCCAATAAAAACATCAACTCTCAGATGCCCGCGGCTCAGATCCTGCGCACAATCACAACTGTCGTGATGACTTGTGACACGCTAACCTCACCAGCATAAAAGGAATCTCAGCGCGTGGGCATACGCACGAGACAAGCAGGAAACATTGTCCGCCAGTACGATGTTGTACGGCTGACCAATGATCAGGAAGATCCGGTCAGATGCAAAGCATATATTGCGCCAATCATAAGACAACACGTGTCATGGATGGTCCAACAACCACTGACAGTGAATAGTGATTTGACGCATGGTCACCTACTGCCCAGACGTCACGTCAAATGCCACCAACCGGTCAACCATGCTGTGTCAGAAGAAGCACCGTCTGCACGCAACCAAATCATGCCACATGAAATTATGGCAGGGCGGTATATTCTTTCTCTCACATCGGCATTAATTATCATGTGATTCTTTACTCACTTTAAGGGCCGACAGGAAGGCAAGCTTATAACCCGGGCCCAAGCCCACCGTCGTGGTTATGGGTAGTGGTGTTTGGCCCATGCATGTCCTATATAAAGGAGGTCATACCTCCCCTGTAGAGGACCATGTTATGTTGCTATAAACAAGCCAAAACCACTTTTTGTGTCTGCTATCACGAGTAATAGTACTCTAGGCGGTCGCATCCCTTCACTAGGCCCTTTCATTCTTTTTTTATAGGTTTGGTTCCAACTACAAGTCGTGCAAAGGATGAAGACCTGAGGTAACATGAGTTCCAAAGCCTACTAACCTATCCTTTTAAGGTTAGTAAAACTTGGCGTTTCTTCAACACTATAATTTTTTTTTCTTATAAAGTCACCCAAACAATTTTAATTTTTTATGCAGTTATTGTTTTTTTTTCTTTTTTTAGTTTTTAAGATAATTTGTAATTATATATCTATTTTTACAACAAATTATATGACAAAAGAATCTGTTGTTTCAATTAAAGTAATAGAGTATTAATTTTGCTAATTAAATTATCCAAAATTATATAACAAATAAGCATTCTTTTTTGATCGATATAAGTAGTTTCAAATACTTAACTTTCTTTATCAACTTATCATTTTGATTCTATTTTGAGGATAAAAAATATATAGGCCACATATGCAAAACGTAGGCAAACACAACTAAGAGTTCCAGTTCCGGGTTATCTAAAAAAAAATCAAAATTTTGTTTGAAATTGACATTTTGAGGGGTTTTATGCAAAAAAAAATGGTTGATGACTTTTATGAGAAAAACAGAAAACATGGTGTTTTTTAAATACAAAGAATTATTGAGTGACTTTTGTAAAAAAAAAAAAAAAAAAGTGTAGTGTTTTAGTGTGCAAAAAATTGTTTAGTGACTTTAATGTTAAAAACATAAAATTTAATGGTTTTTTTTATAATATTTCCCCTTTAATGATAAAAACATAAAATTTAGTGTTTTTTTTATAATATTCCCCTTTAAAATACTTAGAATTTAGACCGGTGGGTGTGGGGACGTGAGGAAGGAAGACGAGGGGTGGGGGACGGTGGTTGAGACGGGAACGGGGGCGAGAGACGGTGGTGGTGGCGAAATGTGATTGGTGCTGCATGATGATTGGTTCATCCGTTGTGTTATGAGGGAGACGGGGGAGATGAAGGACAAGGGTGGGGGCTGTGGTTGAGACGAGGGAGACGGTGGAACGAAGAGTTGCCCTGTCTGTGCACCCACCGGCCTTAACTTATATATATATATATATATATATATATATATATATATATATATATATATATATATATATATGCTTTCTATACCCAATAACAGTTGCAAGAAAAAAGTTAACGTGTCATAAAACTTGAATAAAGACATTATATGGTCTTATTACTTTACATAGATTATAGATAAATAATAAATATATATAAAAAAAGGGTGGTTATATTTAAACCCTCACCTTCTATTTAAACCCCCTCCAAGCGCCTCGCTTAGGCCTAAGCGAGGCGTTTGGAGGGGGTAATTTATTTTGGTAGTTTTTTGATGTTTTGAGTTGTTTTTTTTTTAATTTAATAATTATAAAAAGTTAAAAAAAATTAAAAAACAAAGTAATAACCCTCAACATTGTCATTGACTTAAACTTGACATCATCAACCACGTAAAGTCAATGAATGCGGTATGCGCGTTAAATTTCATTAAATGCAGCAACACAGGCAAGTCCTCGTCTGATAACAACTGAAAAGTAGCCGGTGCAAGTTATGTTGTAGCTTCCAAAACCAATCGGCCCCGTTGTTGCTCATATGTTATTATCTCTTCTCTTATTCTCTGTTTCTCTAGTTCTCGATGGATTATTGCTCTCATATCATGGATCAGAGAGATTCAAGCTAATTAAACTCATATCTCAAGTCGGTGCAAGTTATGTTGTAGCATCCTTGATCATCTTCTTGTTCAACACACACCAGCTTTTTTGTGACATCCGTCACCCTCGTCTTTTATCTAATTGACAATAATAACCCTTCAAATATTTCCATTATAGTCCATGTAAGTTCGTCGTTTTCAAATTTAATTTTAGAGCAAACTAAAAAAAAATCTAATTCGAAACTTTAAAATTATACTAATTGTTATTTTGAATAATTTAAATATTGTCGATGGTTTGAACTTAATTGATTTTTCCATTTCATATTATAATCGTAAACATGTATGTCAAATTGTATAAATAAATTAGTTTCTTTGATTTTCAATAAATAAGGAAATTAACAATTTTATAAGAAATGAAACATCACTATTTGTAGTCTCACTATTCAAGTGGTCTTAATAATATTATTTAATAGGAATTTATAACAATTTATGATGATTGATTAATGTCCTTAAAGTTTTGCCACCGTTACAAACTTACTTACCATTGTTTTTTTTTATCCTCATTGTAACTTTGTCACCTTCTTAACATCCCTACAAAAGAACCAATGCGCAAACCAAGCACCCAAACTCACTCAAAATAATCAAACAACCTCTCAACCTATCATATAAGAACTCCATTTGTTACAGTGCCCTCGCTATAAAAAAAACGATTTCAAAATCGCATGCTTCCTTGTTGCTACATGTTTGTCACGAGTCCCTAGCAAGGGTTACGATGTACCCGAAACCCAACTGAACTTACGAAAGGAAAATGCGTCTAACCATTTCCTCATGCGACGATCTCGTAAACAAGTTTTGAGGTTCATAAGTAATCAATTAGCCTCTAGTACAAACGGGTTAAGAATTCGAGTGACAGTTCAGATCCTACTCTAGGCGTGCGCTTTAAGTCTTTGTTTTAGAAGCCATCGATCTCTCCTCACTTTTAAAGGTATCCTTTTGTTTCCCTATACCGTATGATTCTACCATGCTTAATTATTTAGGATAATTAAGTAAATGTATAAGAAAATTATTTACAGTACTATGGAAAACTTGAAACAAAGAAGATGAGTTTCCTAATGAAATTATATATATTAAATAATATTCTATTCGGTTCGACTTCCGTTAGTAAAAACATTGTTTTGAATTACTCCTTCAACTTCAAGATAAAATTAGTCACTTTGGGAATTATATATATTTTTTTTAATGCTTTACGTGTGAAGTAATTAAATTCAAAATAGTTTGTTTTTATAAATATTATTCTAGTTGTTAAAATCCTTAAATGAAAAGGTTAATGTATATTATTATATGAGATAAGTAAATAAGACTTACTGATTTTTTTTCTTGTCTATGTTATTAGTTATACTAATTATTAATTGAACTATTTTTGCAAAATATTGGAACTTTTAAATATATTGATAGCTTTCAAAAATTGATGGAACTATTTAAAAAAAAAGAAGTGTTGTTTTTATGATCGATGTCATTAGGTGAAATCCAAAAGTGTTAAAACACAAATATTATTGAAATGTATAAGAATAATAGTGATAATAATAAAATAGTTAGATAAAGAATTATAGTTTTGCATGAACACTATAATTTTAAAATAACATTTTTAACTTACTTAGGTTCAAGCATAAGTCCTTTGATTCTTATTGGATTCTAACAAGTCCATCACCAAGCAAGGTGAGTATATCTTTCCCCTTTTTACTGTCTTACTATTTTGGGGTGACTCATGTACTTACTATCAAGTTTCTATTTCTTTTACTAAATGCAATTCTCATGTGTGTTTGCTTTATGATAATTGGTGTGTCTATGACTTGTCAAAATCATTAACCGCTGGGCGGCCTAGCTTTTCAATGAATAGTACTATGGTATACCCCCTTGAGACTCTGTTGAGAGAATCTTGGTCATTGTCTTGTTAATTCATTATTCAGTTGGTTAGTCATGTGTTAGTCATTATTCTCAGGTTTGGTTTTGAACGGATATTACTTATTACATAATTGCAAATGGTACCGCACATGAATTGCTAAACACTTTTCTCACTATTTATATTAAAACAGGGTATGCTCACCAATACATTTTTGTGTTGACAAATTATTTTCGTACATGTTTCAGGTTGTTTTGAGATGCATCCTTTAAGCTTTCGGATTTATATTTAGATTTTGATTCATTGTATTTCAATTTAGTTGGCAGTTAGAATCGTTGTATTTCATTTGAATGTAATAAATTATTTAAATCAATGTATTCAAATTCACACTTTAGTCCATGAGCTATTGAACAATCGTCACTACGTGACACCTCGATGTTTCCGCCATCGGTTGGGGTGTTACAGATTGGTATCAGAGCCATGGTTATAGGGAATTAGGTTATTAGAATGCCTTTTAGCCTAGTCTATAACTAAGTTTACATTAACGAGTCCTCTCGTGTATATTTCTCTTTATTCTTATATTTTCTTTCAAGATATTTTCGCTATGGTTCTTTCACTTTATTCTTTCGATATTTTGCTTGGAGAAGAAGACACTCGTATTTCACAAATGAAACAATATCATCAAGTTAGGAGTGGTATCCATACCTTGGTGATTAGTTTCACTCCTCTATATGTTATTTATCTTAGGAATATATCTTTGAGATAGGAGTGACATCCACACCTCAAAGAGTATTTCCTTCAAAAAGAAACTTAACCACTAAGCTGGGAGTGATATCCTTAACTTAGTAATTGGTTTCATTCCTCAATTGTTTTCAATTTTGAAATACATCTTTGAGTTAGGAGTGAAATCCACATCTCAAGGATCTGTTTCTACATCTCGTTTTAAAGTCTCGCTAAAGGTTTTGAAATTTACCAGTGACGGGGTATGTGCAAGCGGGAAAGATGACCATTCACTCATAGGTTCAAGTACGCTCCCCACAAGTCACTAATAATATTTCAATTTCTTTGGCTAGTCACCAATTTCATTAGAATTATTTTCAGTATCACATTTTTGATATATTTTTCATTTGTCGTTTGAAACTCTTATCATAATTTTCTATAATAAAGTTATTATGTCTTTTGAGTTTT
Organism: Ambrosia trifida; assembly: GCA_028751855.1. Classification (NCBI taxonomy): domain Eukaryota; kingdom Viridiplantae; phylum Streptophyta; class Magnoliopsida; order Asterales; family Asteraceae; genus Ambrosia; species Ambrosia trifida. The sequence goes on along the minus strand of CM054122.1, from coordinate 6,439,270 downwards.
CTCTATTAATAGCTATCGCTATTTGTGCATTTTTCCGTTTTCCATTATTGACTCTTAAGTTTTGTTTAACATTTGGATTTTAAGTTCCATCTCTTGATGCTTTATATACTCATTGATTATTCGCTTTTGGATTTTTCCTCATCATTATTAAAACTTTTATCCGCTTTAAAACTTACACTATTTTCATTTATGATTTGTGACTTCTACACTATTGTCGCATTGACTTTTATCATTCACGTCATTTCTAAATCTTGGTCTTTTGAAAACACATTTGATTTATATGGTCTTTCGAGAAAAGAAACTTGCGACTGATAATATGCATTATGACAATTTTCAACTCGACTTCTTATAAACACATGAAAGTATGTACTTACAAAATCTTTTCATGTGAACCTGTTTTAAATCTAATACACACTTCGATTTCTAAAAAGTTAGTCTCGTGCATTACTACTATTCTTTCAACAATATCCAAAACTTTTGGTTTAAACAATGGACATATCCTCTTATCAAAATGTAGGTAAATGTCTTTTATTTTATAATACATATATGTAAAATTACTAGATTACGCCTATTCTGTGCACTCTCACTTGCCGTAAATTTCATTATTTTATTCTTGCACCATTTTTATTTATAGTTATTTCTAAACACGTCATTTGTGATTATTTTCACATTGCCTATTTGCATTAATTCAACTCGTTTACTTTCAATTTGTGCAATTGTGCGATTTATTCGATTTATGTTATACGATTCTTTCAGTCAAAATTTTATGATATACTTATATACTTACTTGAACGCATATTTGGTATGCACATTTTTCTTTCCTGTTTTGAGCAAAACCCTGTTATACATACTTTATTTTTGTTTTTCATCATGGCCAATGAACATACTAGTTGATAACTCGTATGAGATCTAAGCCAGTGCCCACGTACGACTCGGATTAGAGTATTTATTTAATCCGAGGGGAACGGTGTAAATCTCGGAGTTTATCAATATAGGTGTTTAGAGGCCAACGATGTGAACAGAAGTTACTGGTTAAGAGTGAACCCGAAAGGGAAGAACCTCTAACCATGTCTTATACTTACATGTTATTCTCATTACGGTTAAAGGAAAAACCCGAAAGGGAAGGACCTCTAACCATGTCATGATTAAACATTATTTCATTACAGTGGCCATTACATATTGGTTGCACACATTTATTTCATGTTAGGGTTATGGAAAAGCATAACACCCTAGTGTAAGGTAAATCGATGATTACGGTCCGGAACGCAATCATGGGCTTACAGGTACATGAGGGTGGTGTGTGATTCTACTTAGGCTATTGGTAGACAATTAGTACGAATCCAAAGTATCGGGAGTGTGGTGGGTCAGCTGCGGTACACCCTATATATAAGCATAAACGATACTGCGGGAGCGGATTAGGAATCTGACCAAGAACCTATCCATTACTTTATACTACTTATTCATTAGACCGTTGCCTAATAGCTAGCATTTTCAATAACAACGTTCTTACACGAGCTTCAATTCGTCTTCCTAAAGTCTTTCTCTTGACCACCCACACAGAAAACCTTAAACCTTGTATACTCTTACACATTCTGTTAATCGAAATCCTGTTGATGTCCTTAATAAAGTTCGGTCAGAAACTTTCTAAAGTAGGGGAGTCTGCTTCATTAGTACCCATGCCCCTCACGAGTTACACATTACCAAAGCCTTTAACATTTAAACTCTCAATTTCTAACTTTGGGCTAACTGTCAAAGATTTTGGAACTTTTACTTTGGATATTAGATAACTATTTTAAACATTGGTCAAATCATAACTGATATATATATTGTTAACCAACTTGACTTTTACAACTCTTTTTATTTCATAGTAGCCTCCACTTGAAAGAAATTTCGAGACGAAATTTTCTAAAGTAGGGGAGACTGTGACATCCGTCACCCTCGTCTCTTATCTAATTGACAATAATAACCCTTCAAATATTTCCATTATAGTCCATGTAAGTTCGTCGTTTTCAAATTTAATTTTAGAGCAAACTAAAAAAAATCTAATTCGAAACTTTAAAATTATGCTAATTGTTATTTTGAATAATTTAAATATTGTCGATGGTTGGAACTTAATTGATTTTTCCATTTCATATTATAATCGTAAACATGTATGTCAAATTGTATAAATAAATTAGTTTCTTTGATTTTCAATAAATAAGGAAATTAACAATTTTATAAGAAATGAAACATCACTATTTGTAGTCTCACTATTCAAGTGGTCTTAATAATATTATTTAATAGGAATTTATAACAATTTATGATGATTGATTAATGTCCTTAAAGTTTTGCCACCGTTACAAACTTACTTACCATTGTTTTTTTTTATACTCATTGTAACTTTGTCACCTTCTTAACATCCCTACAAAAGAACCAATGCGCAAACCAAGCACCCAAACTCACTCAAAATAATCAAACAACCTCTCAACCTATCATATAAGAACTCCATTTGTTACAGTGCCCTCGCTATAAAAAAAACGATTTCAAAATCGCATGCTTCCTTGTTGCTACATGTTTGTCACGAGTCCCTAGCAAGGGTTACGATGTACCCGAAACCCAACTGAACTTACGAAAGGAAAATGCGTCTAACCATTTCCTCATGCGACGATCTCGTAAACAAGTTTTGAGGTTCATAAGTAATCAATTAGCCTCTAGTACAAACGGGTTAAGAATTCGAGTGACAGTTCAGATCCTACTCTAGGCGTGCGCTTTAAGTCTTTGTTTTAGAAGCCATCGATCTCTCCTCACTTTTAAAGGTATCCTTTTGTTTCCCTATACCGTATGATTCTACCATGCTTAATTATTTAGGATAATTAAGTAAATGTATAAGAAAATTATTTACAGTACTATGGAAAACTTGAAACAAAGAAGATGAGTTTCCTAATGAAATTATATATATTAAATAATATTCTATTCGGTTCGACTTCCGTTAGTAAAAACATTGTTTTGAATTACTCCTTCAACTTCAAGATAAAATTAGTCACTTTGGGAATTATATATATTTTTTTTAATGCTTTACGTGTGAAGTAATTAAATTCAAAATAGTTTGTTTTTATAAATATTATTCTAGTTGTTAAAATCCTTAAATGAAAAGGTTAATGTATATTATTATATGAGATAAGTAAATAAGACTTACTGATTTTTTTTTCTTGTCTATGTTATTAGTTATACTAATTATTAATTGAACTATTTTTGCAAAATATTGGAACTTTTAAATATATTGATAGCTTTCAAAAATTGATGGAACTATTTAAAAAAAAAAGAAGTGTTGTTTTTATGATCGATGTCATTAGGTGAAATCCAAAAGTGTTAAAACACAAATATTATTGAAATGTATAAGAATAATAGTGATAATAATAAAATAGTTAGATAAAGAATTATAGTTTTGCATGAACACTATAATTTTAAAATAACATTTTTAACTTACTTAGGTTCAAGCATAAGTCCTTTGATTCTTATTGGATTCTAACAAGTCCATCACCAAGCAAGGTGAGTATATCTTTCCCCTTTTTACTGTCTTACTATTTTGGGGTGACTCATGTACTTACTATCAAGTTTCTATTTCTTTTACTAAATGCAATTCTCATGTGTGTTTGCTTTATGATAATTGGTGTGTCTATGACTTGTCAAAATCATTAACCGCTGGGCGGCCTAGCTTTTCAATGAATAGTACTATGGTATACCCCCTTGAGACTCTGTTGAGAGAATCTTGGTCATTGTCTTGTTAATTCATTATTCAGTTGGTTAGTCATGTGTTAGTCATTATTCTCAGGTTTGGTTTTGAACGGATATTACTTATTACATAATTGCAAATGGTACCGCACATGAATTGCTAAACACTTTTCTCACTATTTATATTAAAACAGGGTATGCTCACCAATACATTTTTGTGTTGACAAATTATTTTCGTACATGTTTCAGGTTGTTTTGAGATGCATCCTTTAAGCTTTCGGATTTATATTTAGATTTTGATTCATTGTATTTCAATTTAGTTGGCAGTTAGAATCGTTGTATTTCATTTGAATGTAATAAATTATTTAAATCAATGTATTCAAATTCACACTTTAGTCCATGAGCTATTGAACAATCGTCACTACGTGACACCTCGATGTTTCCGCCATCGGTTGGGGTGTTACATTTTTCATCACAGTTTCCAACCCCTAATACCAGATTGATGATACTCAATTTCGGTTGATATAGAGTATATCAAAGAAAGATTTAGTTGAAAGTGGATACAATGGATCAGAGAGATTTAAGCTAATTAAACTCATATCTCAAGCCGGTGCAAGTTATGAAATGACACATGCAGAATGTAATGTCATGCACAATGTGATTTGTATTAATGGCAAAGTGATTTGTAAGGGAAGAAGAAGAGAATGTTATATATGTTTACCTTCCCATGGAAACTCTGAAGACCTTAACGGAGGTTTGCTAGAGGGTCATTGGTCTTCAGAGTTTCCAACCCCTAATACATTCATCAAAGGATATTCATGTGAGAATGATTTCGTACAAGATTCCTATGCAAGCAAGTCAAATTCAGTTGTTAGACCGACTTGAGATATGAGTTTACAGGTAAAGAGATGAAAACCACTACTAGGGTCCTTTTCAGTGAAGGCTGCGAAAAGCATGCAGCGGATGATTGCCAGTGAGATTGATAACTGGACAGGTTAGCCAGGTGTTTGTCAAAAAGGTAGAGCACACCTCTAGAGCAAAAAGTTGTGTGTATGAATAGTGACCCTCTGGCAAACATTAATTGGTTTTATTTAGCGTAAAAAGTTCATTGTACATATACCTCCTTATCTAAAAACAAATCACATCATTGTAGAGGTGTATAGGTTACTCATTACCGTTGGACGTTGAAGGTAAACATGGACAGTGAGAAGTGAGATTGATAACTTCTCTATGGAAGTTGCTAAAATAGTTAAACAAAAGCTGAAATTGAACAATTATTTGGCAACATACTTGAAATCAATGGGAAGATAAACAATCCTTATCCACAATGTTCTTACCTATGAGTTTAATTAGCTTGAATCTCTCTGATCCATGGTATCCACTTTCAGAATCTGAAGAGAAGCTATCATCTCAGAGAGATATCTGTCAAGTCCAAATATTTGCAAGTCCAAATCATTGTACGATGTCTTTTTCAGAGGACCTCGACTCTTGAGATGTTGCAGGTGTTTGAAAAGTTTGAACTAAAATTGAACTTTTCATGCAAGCAAGTAAAATTCAGTAGTTTTACTAATTTCATAGTCTTGATACTTTTAACAATCGGTTTCATCTTTGTTTTCTTGAGTTCAACTTTCCATGATCTACCTTTATCATCTCAGAGAGATATCTGTCAACGATGGAAGGGAACCCGAAACAATAAAAAGTAATTACAAAGAAGATGATCAAAGATGCTACAACATAACTTGCACCGGCTTGAGATATGAGTTTAATTAGCTTGAATCTCTCTGATCCATGGTATCCGGTTGTTTTCAGGTTGTCTTCATCGTTGACCGCTATCTCTCGGATAACAACTGAAAAGTTGTCTCATTAATTCCAATTCCAATTCCACCGGTGCAATCAAAATCTGAAGAGAAGCTATCATCTCAGAGAGATATCTGTCAACGATGATGGCGCAGAGGTTAGCGGTAACTTTAAATTTTGGAATGTTTCTGATCATTGTCAGAGGGTCACTATTCATACATAAAGAGCATAATCAAAACAAGGGTTGTTATCGGAGAGATATCGGTCAACGATGAAGGCAACCTGAAACGACATGAACATTTATAACCTTTCTGTACCTGTGGCCAAAAGAACCTGATAAAGGCTGTACACGAGTATAATCAAACAAGGGTTGCCCGGAGTTTGATTAGCTTGAATCTCTCTGATCCATGGTATCCACTAACCGTAGCGATCATTACAGTTATTTGGACTGTTGCTAAATTAGTTAAACAAAAGCTTAAATTATACAGTTATTTGGAATATTATTGATTATTACAGTGAGATTGATAACTTCTCTATGGAAGTAACAAATTCAAAACAGAGGTAGGTTTGCCAGAGGGTCACTATTCATACATAAAGAGTATAATCGTGATGTGATGGATTTTTATATTTGCAACGTAGTTCCTTTTTACCTGGTTGCAAAGGAACTTCAGGTCAGCCAGACGTTTGTCAAAAGCAAGTGTGAAGATCAAGATCAAGAAGACTGGATACCATGGGTCAAAGAGATTCAAGCTAATCAAACTCATATCTCAAGTTGGTCTAACAACTGAATTTGACTTGCTTGCATAGGAATCTTGTACGAAATTATACAGTTATTTGGAATGTTCCTGATCATTACGGTCAACGATGAAGGTGTGCTGTATGTATAAAATTGTGAATAATTGTGAGAGTCGATATGAGAGCAATAATCCATCGAGAACTAGAGAAACAGAGAATAAGAGAAGAGATAATAACATATGAGCTACAACGATAGGCGTTTTCGATTTCTAAATGAATCAACGACTTAAACTTGACATCATCAACCACATATAGTCAAATATTTATTCTCCATATCCATACCTTGTTTCAAGTATCTTGTAAAATTCATTTCGTCTTCAAGACTCCTATGAGTCAACAAAGGTTGACTTTTTTGAGCATTAACAATGACTATATTACATTATTATTATTATTATTTTATTATATTTGTAATTTAGTTCCTTTGTTTTATTATTATAATAATTTGTTATTATCAAGAATCGGAAATTAGTAAAACGATTTATGAAAGTATCAAGAATCGGAAATTAGTAAAACGATTTAATAAATCATTGCTCAGACGTTAGGGTTTGATAAATGATGTATTGTAAAATACATCTATTTCCAGTGTAAAGTTTGTATAGTTTTCGAGTAGTTTAGATAGTGTTTTTATTAGTTTTAGGCTTGTACCGCACTATTTTATTTAGTATAGGTTTCTATAGATTTTTATTAGTTTTGAGTCAGTTTTAGCGCTTACTTATTTATTTTATATTTTGGTAGGTGTTCGAATGGACGTTGGAGCGTAAACGAATAACTTTGGTCAAGCCAAGAACACCCGAGTCAAGAGCATGGAGCTAGAATGCTATATATAATAATAGTATATTTAATAACTAGCTGACTACCCGGGAGCGTCCCGGGGTTGAAATTTAATAATATTTAATGTCGCTTGTCGTTGAGCATTATGAGAAAGTGGTTGACGCTAATTTTACGTGTGCACATGTTGTATACAACATGCCATGGAATTAGTCGAGTTTATAATAATCATAATCAGTAATATATAATATGATACAAACCTAACTGTGAACAATGCATAAAGACGACCAGTCATTAACGACAAATAATATCATTTATTTGTAGCAGAACAACATATATATATATAACCGCTAAAACAACAATAACAAAAAAAAAAAAGAATCAGCCCTCAAGACCCCTAATTTCCATTTTGTATTTTTTTGTTGAAGAAAAATGAAGGCACTTTGGTGACCTGGAACATTGGGACGAATGAGAGCATATGTATTCAGTTCAATAGATAATACACCTGCAATGATAAAACTGATCCTATGAACTCTGCGCTTCTTGAACATTCGTTTTCTTAATTGTTTGTTCTTGTCATCAAACCTGAAATTTAACAAACACTTTTTTTTCATAAAAATTGATTTAATCTTAAAAATCATGAAGAATTATGATACGAATACGGTTTGTCAGAAATAGTATCATATTTAAAAATGATACTCACTCCCAATAACTTAGTTCAAAATCTTGTTTATAGTCTTTGAGGTAAGGAATACCAATCCCTAAACTACACAAAAGGGTGTCTTTTATCCACATAAAAAGTACAGTACCTCTTTAAAGAACATGTACGATACAAAGAACAAAACATACTGGGTCTGTTTCTGCTTATCCAAATTTGTAGGGGCAGAGCTGGTTTGAGCAGGTACCTACAAATATACAATGCTTCTAAACATGTCATGAAACTATGTAGAAGTGTCTACTTATCTAGATTAACAAAATCCAAAAGAAGTGCTCTTTGCACATAGCTTAATAAGTACCTGCAATTCTTATATAACACTGGGACTAATAGACCCAAATTGAAGAGAAAATGCCTTAGATGCATCAGCTGGAGCTAATCACAAAAAAAAAAAAAAACATCAACATGACTTGTAAGTACTACCAAAGAAACTCAAGCTTAATTAAATAACTTAAACATAATCAATCTTAGTTAAAAAATTTCACTACGTGATAACCTATTGCAAATGGCTAAATTAACTAACCACAAAATCTCTCAATCACTGAATGCCCATATATTCTCTAACCTAAAACCAAATCAGTAATCATCTAAACAATCACTTAGATAAGCTGCAACTATTCAAAAAGTCATCAATCTCTAATGACTCGTATGATTCTTAACCTAATCAACTAAACAATCACTTTAGTTGGAAGTTGGAACCATTAAAAAACTTATCACATCTATGTACCAAGTCTTACAATACTAATATTGATACCTAACCTAAAAGAATGTATAACTCTAATATTAACACCTATCATAAATGCTAAAAAATGCATAGGTCTAATATTCAATATTCAATACATAACGTAAATGAGAGTAATACCCTTCATCATCAGCATCATCTTCTTCACACCACCCATTCTTTCACAGTGCTCAGTAACCATCTAATACATTGTAATGCCCGATAAGGCATGAGCACGTTACATGCGATCGTACCTAGAATTACTACCCTAAAAATATATAAAAAAACCATTGGGCCATTCAGGCTCCCTGTAATAATTATGACCCAATCCTTTGGTCAATTTAGCTCTTAATATTCAAATGTAAACATCTTTTACATTTCATCCATATTTAAACTTCACAAATGTACATGAAGTGATTATCCACTTATAGTTACCTTCATCCGACAACATGACTTTGCCAAGCTGAAATGTCCATAATGAGCTCTCGAAATTGATCAATGAGCATCGTCAAATGCTTGTTCTTATTTTCAAGCTCCTACAATGGTCATAACACACACATCAAGATAAACCTGTAACATAACATATGAAATTATTGGCAAAAAACGGAGATAAAATTAATATACCTTTCTTAAAGCAGAAGCATGGTCTTCCAGCTTCTCAACATCCGATTCATCAGTTGACATTGGATCAACATCATAAGCCTTGGCCTTCATTATATAGAAACATATGAGTCAATATCATCGTATACGAATGGAACAAAAAACCGTTGAAACCGTCCAAACCTCCTAAAGTGAGTTAAATCAACCGTTTAGGCACAGCTTAGAAGTGAACTGGTTCACCTTACGGTTAGGAAAACTGGTTTTCAGTCTGGTTTACGGTTTGGAACCGGCGGCCACAACCCATCAGGCGAATTTCTTCAAAATTAATAAACAATATATGTAATTGTCTAATCAAATCATGCATCATTCAAAGCAAAATAATATACTATTCAATCCAGTGACCTTAACTTGTTGTATCCTTCTAGTGAGCTATATAAGTCCAAGACCTTAACTTGCTGTATACATCTAGTGAGCTCTACCCATATAAAAAAAATGAAAAACACCAAAGCGGTACCAAAGAGGCAAAATACCGACAAATCGGCACCGATACCGGTTCCTTCAACAATGAATAAAGTGTGTCTATTTTAGTTAAATGGGTCACTGACCGCATGGAGATCCACAATAAAGAATAATGTCTCATACTTATCCTGAAAAATCTAAGAAAGCAAAAATTATCAAAGTTTTTCGTCAAATTGTTTGCTGCTCCTTCGGAGGATTATGTGAAAATTATGTTTATCAGCTTCAAAATCATTGATAATATACAAGTTATTAATTGCTTTACTATACCATTTGTATTTGCACTTCTTTTATTGTTCATTTTTCGCAGAGCTTTGTGCTCTTATTTCTTAATGATCTACAATCACATGAAATGCAATTAGAGCTAACTGCACTGTTTTTTTTTTTTTTTTTGATCATGGAACGCTCTTACTTCTGTGCAGAGGACTGCAGAAGACTGCAGTGCAAGATACTTATGTTGTTAGCGGTTCTGCAGCAGGTCCGCATCCATAATTGGCCTGATGTCTGGTCTTGGTATGGTTCTGGTGCGAAACCATTCTCGGTCAAAGCTGGAAAACACATATAAAAATATGCAAAAAAAACGAACTCTATACCTGCAGAGATACCCAAATCTTTATCGCACCCCGATAATTACCATTCATGACTCACTTAAGTAGTAGCGTCGGCTTTCTCTTCATACTCCTGTGTGATGACTAAGATGATGATGATGATGCTTGGTAGCTTTCTGTAACAGTTTCTTCGCAAACATCACCACCCGATTCTTCTTTCTGTTTTTTATATTATTAACTTTGCTATCCAATCCCACTTTTCTGCAGCTTTTATGTCATCAACATTCAATCATATCAATTCCCTAAATCAATATAAGTCAATCATCACCAAGAAACCATATAATTTCACATAAAAGAAGAATTAGCTAAAGTTATAAAGCCAGAGCAAAGGTAACCGAGTAACAGTCAGCAGCAAGAGAGGTAGGCTGCTGTGTACAGGACTTTAGGATTAAATAATTAAGTTCCAACGGTTAAAACAAAGAAAAAAACACCTCGAATTCCAGGTGCCCCCCTGAGCTTGTTTGTGTCTGACCTAAGCGCCCATAGAAGAACCACACCTTGCATCTCTACTTGAGTTGCATTGGCCTCGCCTCAAAGTGCGCCTTGTGCGCTTTTGACTACTATGATTATGTTAGATATATGATATGAGATATATTTTAAATTAGCAATGAACCAATAACTCATACAAATAAATCGGCTGCACAATTAAACAGAGAAAAGAATAATTTTACAAATAAATATAACTCTAATATTAACACTTATTCTTGAGGCTAAAAAATGTACAACTCTAACATACTAACATTAATACCTTTTTTTTTAACGGCAAATTTCTACTCCTTGTAGGACTTGAACCCATGACAGCTTTGCTTCTACCATTGGGCCACCAACCCCAATGGCTACTAATATTAATACCTAACCTAAAGCAATAGATTGTAAGATTTCACATAAACCCTTAGATACTACTCCACCACTACCAAAAATAAATAATCACAGACACATTGTATGACTTTATAGAAACCCTACATTACACTCCACAAAACAGTCAATCAACCAAATTCAAACTACAACAACAGGAACCCAAAACAAAAGATTTTATAAAATCATCAACCGTAAACATAGTCAAACTAAAGAAGAAGGGAACAACAAATTACACAAATCCTAAATTTTAAATAATAATAATAATATATACCTACATCTTGAGGCATGAATTGTTGGAGTGCCATTATAATTTATTTATTGTTTCAACAAAATAATGATTCAAGTATCAGAAAAAAACAAATCTCAATGAGACATCGCATACCCTGGACAATTGTGGATTCTTTCTGCTTGAATATTTTCCCTTTCAATAGCAGGTAAGGTTGGTGTAATTTTTTTTTTTAAAAATCTCGTATATAAAAGATATAAACGTTTAAAAATTATGGGAGGAAACATGAGAGAGAAAATTTTAAATTTATTTTCAAATTCTTTTTTTTTTCTAAAATAACTCAATTTAATTTAGGGTTTTATGTTTATTTATTTATTTAATTAAAAAAGGAAATAGTTCAAAAACACTAAAATCTTTCAATCCCGGGGTTGAAAAATGTAATATGAACTTTCTAAATAACTCTAATATACTAATATTGATACCTAACATATCATAAAGGCTTTAAAAAATGCATAACTCCAATATCAATATCAATATCAATATCAATATTCAATACCTAACCTAAAATAAAGTAGAACTCTAATGTTAACACCTATCATAAAAACTAAAAAAATGAATAACTCTAATATCAATATTCTATACCTAACCTAAAACAATCTATAAATCCAATGCTAACTTTCCATCATAAATTCCGTGTAACAACATCTGCAAAATTCATATGCAGTCACTAATCACACTAAAAAACAAATAAACAACCTAAGGCAACAATAAAACAAAATTTGAATAAAATCAAAACTCATAGCCTAAAGTGATAACATGCTCACACTACAAACTGAATCTTCAGAATTTAATTCAACTCTAACTTCACAACTGAATGACTGATCAGCCACAAATTCGTATAAACAACCACTAATCACACTAAAAAAACAGTATAATCACCATCATCAATCACTAAACCTTCCTTTAGTAATTATACTATTTGATACCCATATCCATCTACCAAATAAATAACCGCTCCTTTTTGGCCTTTATCATAACTTGCGCCACACACATAATTAAGGTGCTTAATGTCCTATTTTTTCAAATATTCATCAAAATAAAATAATAATAAACAGTGATTTATCCTCTAATGTATATCAATGTCCACACATGTCCTAATCAAATCACCCAAGTCAAACAAAACAATACAACAAACAGTCACCACAGGACGCTTCCGGAGTAATCAGCTAGTGTTACCTTATAATTCTTACCAAATATTATACTCAACTACATCTTCCACATGTGTGCTGATAGTACTAATATTATTTCATAATAATACACCTACATCACAACTTGATTTCCACCTCAAAACAATAATTGTCAAGCCACTTCAGTAGTCTCTAAACTCTAATTATCTAAACAACTAACCACACCGTCTGGTCTTACCGGTTTGACAAATAACCAAACCATAAACTACTGTTTCATAACAACTACCAAACTGTCCGGTCTTAAATGGCTAACTAATGTTTATTATTCAGCAAGACAGTCAACACCCAACATTCTATAATACTTGTATTTCCTATAACCTTACAATAATGTATAAGTTGAGACATTTAAAATAATAATAAAGGTGTATGAGAAGAGTTAATTAAATGTCAAACATACCTTCAATGACAACACCACACCATCATGTAATCTCAATTAATATGATGGTCTCAGTTGAGACATTTAAAATACTAATGAACCTTGTCCTTACAGTCTCGGTCACGGTCATCTTTGTCCCGTTTTCTGTCTCCGTCTCGGTCTCTATCACGATCTCTGTCACGGTCAGACGGCTAATACAAAAAAAAAAAACATTTTTGCGCTTGACCAAAGGATGTGCTTAAATTGCACTTTTCCAAGATATGTGCATAGGCAAACACCTTGTGCGCATTTAAATGCAAAGTAATTTTTACCATATAAAATATGCTAACCACATTAACAAATTACTAAAGATAATCACCTTCACAAAAACCAACAAACTGGTTTGAAGGGGACTCCCACATGTTGAAGTTTGCAAGTGAACAATCAGAGCAAGCTGGGAACTTGAGACCATTCTTCACAACCAAAAATAAACAATTATTATAAATAAATAAATAAACAAATAAGCATTAATATAATATAAAACATATACAATGTGAAGAAGACTACTCAATACACAACCTTTTGGGACTGCTCAGGGACGAACAAAGTGCCAAGATCCATTAAAAAAAAATTCTTACACCTCATTATGCCACGTGACACATTCAAGGGAGGGTTAGGGCCACCATTGAATGCCACGTCATCAAACATTAGGTTCAAACCCTACTTCTCTAGCCTGCATAAACAAAGATAAACCGATATCGAAATCGCCACGATCAACGCACCTAGAATTCCAGAAATAATAATATTCCAAGAAACAGAATCTTTAATCTTCATACTATCAAAGACGCTACTCCAGATTTGTTCAAGTCATTGTATAAACAGAGTACCTCTAACCATCTACCATTAAAAGATAATCCAGTTGAAAAGTTATGAAATTGATGTAATGGATGGGTGATTCATGTTACATATGCTTTAAGCAATATTACTATATCAGCACTAATAATTTGTTCTTCACCAGAGGAGAGGAGAAGAGATGGTAGAGAAGGGAGGCAAGAGAAGATACCTTAGGGTTTATGGTGAGATAATGAGAAGAGGCGGAGATAACTTTAGGTTTGAAGGTTTTCGTTCTTTGTTTAATTAAAAGAGGCGGATGGAAATTTTTAGGGTTCCCGTGTATTTTTTTTTCTTTTTTGGTTAAAAAAGGAAACACTCCAAAAACCTCAAAAAACATCTATTATTAAGCCACTTGGCACAAAAAAGTGGAGGTTGAGGCCTCCATTGGACGCCACGTCAGCAAAACCATTTTCTTTTATATATATTAATAGATAATAATAATAATAATAATAATATTAAAAGAAACAAAAAAAAATTAATAAAGAAAAAAAAGTGACTTATGTCACGTTTGGAAAAAAAGTTGAAAGGGCCCAATAACAAACCCTTTAGAGGGCACAAGGCGGCGCAGGGTTACAGAGGGGAGCAATAATTATCATTTAAAAGGAATAATATATTAGGAATTGGGAATCTTCTGCCATCTTAAATTTACCAACTTAGACAACTTTATTCATCTACTCTTCACTAAGTCTCAACATAATGTTAAGAAAATAACGATGAATGGTCTGGAAGATGGGGAGATACCGCCGGACTCCGGCATTCAGGGGACTGTAAGAACTACGTTTTTTCTGTCTAACCTTCCTGATGGCATATCAACAGAAGAGGTGAGGGTGGAATGTCGAAGGTGTGGCCAACTAGTAGATGCCTACGTCGCCAGAAAAAAAGACAAGTTTGGGAAGCCGTTTGCTTTTGTTCGCTTTATCAGGATTATAGATGTTGGGAAGATGGCGAGGGCTCTCAACAGTTTGTCGTTCAATGGCAAGAGAGTCTTTGCTAAGGTGGCTCGGTTCGGAAAGGATGACAGCGGAAAGGTGGTTGGTATTGGGAACAAACTCCACCCCCAGGCGGTTGAGGAGGACAAAGCTGCCCAAACAGAAGTAAACAGAATAATGGTCACGGAGAAATCGGGTAGGTCATATAGGGACGTCATGTCAGGGATTTCTAGTAATGTAGAGGTTGGAGTGAGCTCTGTGGTGCTGGACGATGGGGAGTCAGAGAAGATTGCAGATTGGAAAGGGAGATCGGTGGTGGGGGTGGCCAAGAATTTCAACGTTCTTTGCTGCTTGGATAGTAAAATTAAAGGAGTGGAGGATATTTCTATGGAAGCTCGCTACTTAGGGGGCATGAAGGTATTGTTCACCTTTCCGGGCCCGGAGGAAGCTGAAAGTTTTATTCGGAACCAGGTTGGGTGGGAAGACTGGCTTGTCTCAGCCGGAATATGGGATGGCAGAGAGATGGAATACGAAAGGCTTGCATGGGTAAGGATTAGAGGTCTACCTATCAACCTATGGACTGAGGCACATCTGGAAAAAATCGGAGAAAGGTATGGGGTGGTAATCCATGATGTGGAAAACGGACTAGACGACGCTGATCTTGCTAAAGCATATGTTGGAGTGATCACTAAAAATGGGCATCCAATCAATGAAGAGGTTAAGGTGGAATGGAAGGGGCAATCGGTATCTTGCTGGGTTTCAGAAGGTGCTATGGATTGGGCACCAGACTTTCTCAAGAATGGAGTTTTGGTGGTTGACAATAAAATTAGGAGGGTAGTGGATGGAAGGCCCAGTCCCGGAACACTTCCAACAGGTGATAGTATGCTGGATACGGGAGAGGGTAGATCTCAAGAGGAGGTGGCGAGAGAAGTTCCGTCAGCGATGGAAGAACCGGTGAAAGGTTTACCGGAGAAGGGGAAGGAGCCCGTGGTGGACTCCCAAGAGACTTCCTCGTTTTTGGGTACGCATGGAGTAAATGTGGGTGGTATTCTCGAGGGGGTGGGTGAACCGGTGAGACACGCACAGGAGAAAGGAAACGCACCCGAGGTGATCTCCCAAGAGACGTCCTCGTGTGTCGCTACGCTTGGAGTAAATTCGGGAGGTAATCTCGAGCCAGATTTGGTGGTGGGGCCTGCACCAAGGAAAGTCAATAATACAGAATTAAATGAGGTGAGACAACCTATATTTGTGGATAGTAATTGTCGGGGTCAATTAGAAGAAATTAATTCAAAAAGGAATTTAATTTTTGGGGGGCCTGCTCAAAATGTGGAGCAATGTGAAAGCAATGTTAAAGAAGGGATGGATGACGTGCACAGACATATAAAAAATAAAGTGGTGGCTCCATTGAATGAATCAGAAGAGGAGGAACATGAGGGACAAAAAAATGGAATCTTGAAAGCTTCCAAAAAATGGCGCAGGCGTAAGAGGAGCCAAGTCAAGACTGAAGGGGATAAGGTGATGCATGTAGTGGGGAATGCAGAGGGTATGTGAGCCGGGTGATTTTAAGAAGTCAATTATGATGAGGTGTTGTAGGGGTAGGAAGTGTTAAGGGTATGGGATAAGGGTAGAAAATATACGATGTAATAATTGTATATTTAGGGTGGTATATCGGGTGCCTTACATTGTGTTAGTTTCTCACTTGTACAATGTATGTTTATTTTGGGTGATGAATATAGTAATTTGCCGTTCAAAAAAAAAAAATATTAGGAACTGGGAGGCGGCACATTGGAGGAGTATATAAATTCTGGAAGTTAGCAACAATTGGGGGGAGATTTTATTGACAAGAGGAACGAAAAGATATTATTATTCTAGGGGTGAAGTCAGCGAAAAATTGGAAGAAGGAACGAGGACAGCTCCAACATATTTGAAAAAGAGGCATCATATTATTCTTTGAAGAAAAAAAAGAAAGAGGTGAAGGGTTGAGGCATAGGTGCCAGCACGGGTCGGTTCTAATTCAATATTTATCATTTATTTATTCTAACCCGTTATGAACGCCATGAATATGTTTAGTTTTATTTGTTTTGATTTTATCATGCCTTTTATTGGCTAGACCTTTTCGCTACCTAGGTTAAAGATGATTGCACATGTTTGATTTATTTTCTTTTGGTTTTGGAACTATTGGTTGTGGATGAATTTTAAAGTAAAGAACTTTTTATTTTCTGGTTTGATGTGTATGCGTATTTAGTTTTGTTTAATTAATTTTTATAAACTCCACTTGCGTTTTTGTGAATGTCTTTCATGTATGAATGCGGGTTAGGTTGCGGACTGAGTGTTAGCGACTAGTTTATGGTTAATTCTGCAGGTTATCCATAGGAGTTGTAATTGTTAGTTAGATAATTCTAAGTATTCTACCAATTCTCAATAGCTGTGAAGTGCGAGATTGTTGGTCTGTCTAAGGTGTTAGATTGCTAGATTTAGAGGCTTTGTGAGAAGATCTTCCTAGTTTCCCTAGCATTCCTTGTAGGCCAAGTCTTATCAGAAATATTGTAGTTACCCCTTGCACTTTTGGGTGTATTGTGACTTTCGCGCTGTGAGGTAGACTGTCTAGCGGGTACTTTAAGATTCGAGTAGGTAAGCCTGTGAGGGTAACCTCTCAACCGGTGGTTTAACAGCACAACAATATTCTAGGGTTTCCCCTTGAGAAGGGTCGAGGGTGTCTAGTTTATTCTTGATGTTTAGTATTTTAAGATCCCGGTTCCACACCAGT
The DNA here is from genome assembly GCA_028751855.1 of Ambrosia trifida. Lineage (NCBI taxonomy): Eukaryota > Viridiplantae > Streptophyta > Magnoliopsida > Asterales > Asteraceae > Ambrosia > Ambrosia trifida. The sequence goes on along the minus strand of CM054122.1, from coordinate 6,421,763 downwards.
TCCATAGCCATTAGAAGCTTATCATTCATGTGTAGGATTCTAGCCTAGGTAGTGCCTTCCCATCCATCTGACCTCAGTTACAGTCTCCAGTTTGTGTAATTAATTATTTTAGTTTTATTATTTTATTTATTTGCATTAGTTTGTTAGAAAACCCCCCTTAAGCAACAAAACATTATTAAGTCAGTATTTAGGATAAGTAATCGAGTCTAGTTTACGTTTTCCAGTAGAGTCTCGTGGGTTCGATACTCGGACTTACTTTAGCTGTACTGCACTGACCGGTACACTTGCCGGTTGTGTGATTTAGGTTTAGAGAGTCTTAGTTTATAAATTTAAAACTTAGAGTGTCTAGTTTAGGTTAATTTAGTTAGTTTTTATTAAACCACTTTGAGCACATCAATAAACACAAAACTTATTATTTATAAAGCAACAAAAACACAAATCGTACCGTGAAATAAAGAGAGGCCCATTAGGAGTGCCGTGGAGGAAGATCGTCGGTTTGCTGTAGTCGATGATGGCACAGAGGTTAGCGGTAACTTTAAATTTTGAATGATCGTCGGTTTGTACAATGAATTTTACCTGCTTTGCATGAAAAGTTATTTTTAAATGTTTGTTAATATATCTTTAAATGTTTGATCTGCAATATTTGAAAATTATCATTTCTTGACATGCTTGGTAACACCTTGATCTGTAATATCTGAAAATTATCATTTCTCGAAAAGTAATTAAAAACACTTAAAAATGAATTAAAAACAATTGTTGCGAGTTAGGTTTAGTCGGAGGACCACGTACAATGATTCATCAAAGTTGTACAAAGCTGGATGTTTTTACTGGAAAACCAAAACGAGCAATTAACGAAGCGAAACGGAGAGTTATAATTTTCTTGGCTTGGAAACAACTTAAAAGAACCAAAAATGAATTAAAATTATTTTTTGGTGATTAACAGATAATTTTAAAGAATTAAAAGAAATTCAATTTTTTTTAAAAAAAGGCCAAAGCACCTCGCTTTGGTCAAAGCGAGGCGCCTGTGGTCTAATCAAACCACTAAAGCACCTCGCTTTGGTCAAAGCGAGGCACTAAAGCTCCTAGGCATATTTAATCGCAAGTTTCAATACTAGATAATGCACGTAACTCCCTAGGCATATTTCCCACCCTTTAAATAAGCATTAAATACTTTCACATTATATATTAAATACTTTCACATTATATATTAAATACTTCTCCAATTCCTATATAATATTCCTTAACTTTCTCTCTTCCCCTTCTCTAACCCTCCATGCAAATCATCCAAACAACATGGAACCAGATACAAAACAAGCATATATGGGAAGTCAAAACTCTATGACAAGTTGGTCAACCTATGATCCCAATTTTGTCAAAAGAAGATGTATTCACCATTTCAAACGATTTGCCTCCTTTTGAATTTAGGTAGTACTAGTTAAGGGATTGCCAAAGACCGATCGAACATCTTTTTGTTTGTTTGTTTGCTTGAATGTCTATGGAAACAACAATGGATTTGTCAAAAGCAAGTGTGAAGATCAAGATCAAAGAAGACAGTACGTTCAACGATGAAGTTGTGTTGTATGTATAAATAGTGAATAATTGTAGTGTGTTCGGTGCAGTCGACGAACGTCATTCAAAATTTCAACTTCCCGTTCAGGTGCTTAAGTCCACCTTGAGATATGAGTTTAATTAGCTTGAATCTCTCTGATCCATGGTATCCGGTTGTTTTCAGGTTGTCTTCATCGTTGACCGCTATCTCTCGGATAACAACTGAAAAGTTGTCTCATTAATTCCAATTCCAATTCCACCGGTGCAATCAGAATCTGAAAAGAAGCTATCATCTCAGAGAGATATCTGTCAACGATGATGGCGCAGAGGTTAGCGGTAACTTTAAATTTTGAATGATCGTCGGTTTGCTCTCTATATACCAATCAACAGTAGCGATCATTACAGTTATTTGGAATGTTTCTGATCATTGTCAGAGGGTCACTGTTCATACATAAAGAGATAAAGGTTGTACACGAGTATAATCAAACAAGGGTTGCCCGGAGTTTGATTAGCTTGAATCTCTCTGATCCATGGTATCCACTAACCGTAGCGATCATTACAGTTATTTGGACTGTTGCTAAATTAGTTAAACAAAAGCTTAAATTATACATTTATTTGGAATATTCTTGATCATTACAGTGAGATATGAGTTTAATTAGCTTAAATCTCTCTGATCCATGATATGAGAGCAATAATCCATCGAGAACTTGAGAAAGAGAGAATAAGAGAAGAGATAATAACATATGAGCTACAACATAACTTGCACCGACTTGAGATATAGAGTTTAATTAGCTTGAATCTCTCTGATCCATGGTATCCGGTTGTTTTCAGGTTGTCTTCAACGTTGACCGCTATCTCTCGGATAACAACTGAAAAGTTGTCTCATTAATTCCAAAACCTAAAGAGAAGATATCATCTCAGTGAGATTGATAACTTCTCTATGGAAGTTGCTACAATAGTTAAACAAAAGCTGAAATTGAACAGTTATTTGGAATGTTTCTGATCATTATAGTTATGCCTTTTTTGGTGAAATGAACTTGAAGAAATGATTTGGTGGATATATCATGAGTTAAACAAAAGCTGAAATTGGACGGTTATTTGGAATGTTCCTGATCATTACTTTTCATGCAAGCAAGTAAAATTCAGATCATTACTTTTCATGCAAGCAAGTAAAATTCAGTTGTTGGATAGTGAGATTGATAACTGGACATGTTAGCCAAACCATACGAGGGTGGCAGGAAAAAGTTGACATTTTGATCCAAAGGAGCCTCGCTTAGGCCTAAGCGAGGCGCTTCGAATTAAAAATCAATTTTTTCTGCCCCTCGTACTGACCTCCTCTGAATGAATTCAAAGCGTCTCGCTTAGGCCTAAGCGAGGCGCTTTGAGGGGAGTGGAAATAGAAGATGGGAGGTGGGAATAGACGGAGCCAAAAAAACTGTACCTTTATAAGTGACTTTACATAATGAAAAGTTGAGAACAAAGTATAGTGAAGCAACCAATTCCAAGTTTTTAATTATATAATTTGGATTTTGTAGTAATTATTTAGGGGAAAAAACAAAAAAGAAGGACAATAAATAAAGAAATAGTAGTAGAAAAAATAAATATTGGGATATGTAGCATTTGGTACAGTGAGACTACAACGGCAGGCAGGCATGGCTCCTAAGAAACTGTGTCCGCCATTAACCATTTAAAACATGCTTATCTAACTTACACCACTAAACAACAACAACGATAATATTAATTAATAATATTAATAATTAACAACTAGAAGAAGAAGATGAAGGAGCTGGCCAAGCAGGAGCTTAAGCTTCTTGAGGCTCAGCACCCGACCCGATTCCACTATCTGAAGCTCCAACTCAAGGAGTTCATACATCTTCTTGATGAAGAAGAAGATGAACAATTGTTTAAACAGAAACAACAAAAGCAGCAGTTTTATCAATCCATCATCACTCAAGGTTTGTACTGATCATCATGTTTCATTATTATTATTATTATTATTATTATTATTATTATTATTATTATTAATTTTTTTGTATGTACTTTTTTATAATTAAATTTTAGGGCCTATTTTTACTGTTCATTCAAGGTCTTAAATTTTCTAGGATTATCAGGGACGGACTTAGTTCTAGCATCGTGTGATGTGACGCATGTGTGTTACCCATTTTAAAAGAAATAAAAAACTTAGGCAAATACAAAATTAAATCCAATATTTCATTTCTTTAAACTTTGCAAAATTATATCAAAATAGAAGGTAGACGGGCAACGTCATCCCTTTTCTGATTTATGAACCCTAGTCTGCTAAATACGAACTCTTGCCTCTGGAGATGAACTATTGCTTTGGATAAGCCATTGGACCATAGTCTAGAAACGAATAGCTTCTGGCTCCAAAATTAGATTTACTTTTTTATTTTATTTCAATTTTTAATGATAAACTGCATGTAAAACGACTAACTCGAGGAAAAACATAAACAATTACATGCTAAGGAGTTGAATTTTACACCCGATTTTACATTTGCTATTCTGGCTAGAAAGCCATAAAAACGACAAAGACATAATCGAATAAAAAAAGAGTGTTCTTATTGCTAGAGTTAGATTTACTAATTATGAATGTGGTTAATAGAATCATCATCGGGCAGGAAGAGGCAGAGAGAAGAGGAAACGGATGATGGGTATAGAAAACCCGAACCCAAAGCCAAACCCAAACCCAAAACTCGAATCCGAAGACGAAAAGAAGGGATATGTGATGCTATTCACAAGGCTGAAGCTTGTCTACATAAGATTCAGACGTTGAAGTCTTTCTTATGCTCTTCTAATCACTAATCTTTTATCATATGACTACTATTTACTAATCACGTACATTAATGTGGATTTTGGTGTACCCATTTTTGTGTTGTTTTTTGTGGGTATGCTACTTTTGGTGTTTGGAATAGAATCTACACCCAAGTATGTATGATTAGTGGTGTGTTTTTAGTACTCTATGTCTATAGCCATATTGCCATTTTGATATATTTGTAGTTGGGACTCTAGAGTCAATTAACTACGACATAAATAGTATATATGTGGTTTGGTAAAAACAATATATAACTTTGAAAAATAACATTATAAATTTTAAACACTTTTAAGATTTAACACTACAAATATTTATAATTTATAATTTGTAATTGCTAAAGTGGTTTTGCTTTACTACCCCACGTAAGAGCATTCACGGTAGCTTCCCCATCCCTAATTTACTCACAACTAATCACAACTAAATATTACATTAAAAATCATTACAGTTTCTCTCTCCTCCACTCACAACCACTTTCAATAAATATTAAAAAAAAATAAAGTTTTCAGTTTTCCTCAAAAGATTTCCAAATAACCCAAATATACTGATCAACAGTAGATTCCCCATTTTTCTTCACTCACAACCCCTCAAAACTACCCCATATAATTTGGGAGCTACTCTCACGTAAAAATGGTGGAGCTATTATGAATGCTCATGGCATCACAGAAAGTAAAGCCATAATGGGAATGATTGGCTATATGGTAGGAGAACCCCTAAAATAAAATAAAGGCACAAAAGGATTTGAATCATCTCGAAGGGAGAGTGGAAACACATATAATAAAATGTAGGATAATTTAAAAAATAAAGTTAGTCTAAATTGATCTTTGTTTTTTCAGAGGTGAATGGTGATGGTGGACACTGGTGGTGCTTAACCCTCTGCACCATCAGAGATTTGTCTTTGAAAAATACAAATAGTCAGCAGATCGTAAAGTTTGCGCAGTGTAAACGAAAGAGCATGCGCAACATTTTTTTTGAAAAATAAACAATGCCTAAATGAAGACAACATTACAAGATGGTTAGAGATTTTCTAAATTTCTATGCCAAATATTTGAAATTACAAACTTATATAGAAACTAGTAGGAAACTCGCGTGTTGCTGCGGGACAGTTAAGATAAATATATTTTTTTAACAATGCACAAGCGTAGCCGTGTTAGCCCACCTAGCTGTAGGAAAAGTGTAAAAATGTAATTGTCTTTGAATGCGAAACGATGTATATGAAATTAATCCATTTCTCTTCATTATTTAAACTTTGAAAAAGAAACTATACATATACGTTCTTATATTGTTTCTTTTTTTGTCTAGTTTAGTCCGGTTTTTTCCGTTATTTATTTTTTTTGTCTAGTTTAGTCCGGTTTGTTAACCGATTTTTGCAGCAACCGGGTGGTCGTTTCTTGTTGTATTTTGAAACGCTAATGCAAGTGGTTTCAAGTTTGGAATAATTAAATTATGATTTTGGGCTGAAGTTTTTGGAAATTAAAGAATTGGCCAATTGGGTGCAACACAAATGATAATTAGAGAAGATGTTCATTTGTTTTAGAAAGTAAATTTCAATAAATTATCATAGAACCCAGTATTTAAATTTATAATCAGCACCCATAGCATCAGAAAATGGGATCGGAATACAACTGGCTGTCAGGAGTGATACAAGTCTGTCAGAAAATAAGATCGCAATATAAGTGGTGGACAAAGTTGTGTGTATGATAGAGAAGGGGTTGGAGTGGTAAGCAAGAGAAATGAGTGTTTTTCGTCACGTGATGTTCACGTCAGCATACACACTTTAAATCAAAAAATGGTGTAGTGGTTCATTACACTCTATAACACACACATACACACACATGTTTGTGTGTTAGAGAGAGTGCCCCATCTATCATCATGTGAACCAAATCACTTGAACCCCTTTCACATGAGGGGGTGGTGTTGACGTGAAAGTGCTCGTGAAAGTGGCATTTCACGATCCACTACAAATGGATGGAAACCCGACTAGTTAAACTCATTCCAACGGATTATTCAAATATTAACATCGATTCCTTACATTTGGCTGGCGTATGCCTCCTCCAACTCTAAGGGTGCGTTTGGTTCGCGGAATTGTTTGGAATTGGAATTTGTGAAGGAATTGGAATTGAAATGAATTGGATTTGGAATTCAAACATTCCAAAAGGAATTGGAAATTGTTGGAATTGGATTCTCAAATCCTATATTATTGTGTTTGGTTGGTTATAAATTGGAATCTATAACCCTTGCCCCCACGACCCACATCCTTATTGTTGTGACCCGTACCGGCCCGAACCGTTTCGCCCCGTACCGACCCATACCGTTTCAACCAGTACCGGCCCGTACCGTTTTGACCCGAACTGTTGAAACCTCTATCGTTTCGACATGCACCGTTTCGACCCGTATCGGTTCAGGTCGAAACTGGTACAGGGCGAAACGGTACCATGTAAAACGGTACCGGTCAAAACTGGTACGGTCCGAAACGGTACATGTCGAAACGATACCGATCGAAACTGGTCCGAAACGTTACGGGCAAAACGGTACAGGTCGAAACAGTGTCGGTCGAAACTGGTCCGAAACGGTACCGGTCAAAACTGGTACGGTCCGAAACGTTACGGGCGAAACGGTACAGGTCGAAACAATACCGGTCGAAACGGTATCGGTCGAAACTGGTCCGAAACGGTTCGGTCCGAAACGGTACAGGCCGAAACTGGTACGGTCCGAAACAGTTCGGTCCGATACGTTACGGGCGAAACGGTACAGATCGAAACGCTATCGGTCGAAACTGGTCCGAAACGGTTTGGTTCAAAATGGTACCGGTCGAAACTGGTACAGTCCGAAACGGTACCGGTCGAAACTGGTACAATACGAAACGGTTCGGGTCGAAACGGTACCGGTCGAAACTGGTATAGTACGAAACGGTTCGGGTCGAAACGGTACCGGTCGAAATGGTACCGGTCGAAACTGGTATAGTACGAAACGGTTCGGGTCGAAACGGTACCGGTCGAAATGGTACCGGTCGAAACTGGTATAGTACGAAACGGTTCGGGTCGAAACGGTACCGGTCGAAATTGGTACGGTTCGAATTGGTTCGGATCTAAGCGGTTCGCGTTGAAATGGTACGGTTCGAATCGGTTCGGGTCAAAATGATGCCAACCGTTCGAAGATTCCAATAAATTGACTTGAATTCCATCTAATATTGGAAGGATTTTGAATTCCCTTGGGTAAAGGAATTTGAAGGAATTCATACCAAATTCCAATTCCAATTCCTTTGTCAACCAAACACACAAGATTGGAATTGAAATTCCAATTCCAACAAATTCAATGAACCAAACACCTAAAGAGTTGGAATTCAAATTCCAATTCCATTGAATTCCATTCAATTCATGTGAACCAAACGCACCCTAAACTATATTTTTGGGCGTAAAGTGGGTGCTAGGGATTGAGAGAAATAAGTCCCAACTTATGAAAACACTTGCATTATGTCCTAGAAAGCACAACTTTATGGCTTATATTTCGATGTATCAGAAGTATTTTAGTGATATATGATTAAACTTGATAATTATGCTCTTATCACATAACTATCACCGCGATTCATTTTTCTTTGTTACGTAACTTTTTAGCCTCCCCTTTACGTCCTCAATATTGTGCAGATTTGCGCCTCGTCTTTTCCTTATTGGGGACTTCTATATTTAGTGATTAGCAGACATCATTAGTTTAACATTATTAACATTATACTGTTCCGTGTCTATATTACCTTTTTCAACCAAAATTCATGCAACTTCTATTCTATGGGTATATCTCAAGTCATAATGCAACCATTACACACGAAAATTAGTCATCACAATAGGATCTACTAGTTATACTTGGTTATATTTAGTGTGTGTGTGATCTCGAGCCGGGTGTCTCTCTGAAAGCAGCCTCTCTATCTCTAATGGTAGGGGTAAGGTTTGCCTACATCCCACCCTCCAAATACCCTACTATTAGCGTCGCTATTTGTGGCACTTCCTGGGTTCGGTTGTTGTTGTTGTTGTAATAGGATCTACTAGCACAGACGTGTAACTAACCGTAAGTTCCTATAGGCTATAGGTAGGGGAACTTGATCCTTATTTTACATGTCATCCTTAACACCCTTTCCCCTTTCCTCCTATTGTCTCATGTACAAAGCCAAATCATAATGTTATATTAAGCCAAGCCATAACGAGCCTAGCGTTTACAGCTTTAGTACCATATTAGATGCTTAACTTGCTAAATCTTCATGCTCTTATATCAACCTATCACATCCTGTCCAAACGGGACTTAACATGGCTGCCTGGCTGGTTGATAAAGAGTTGTTGCATTCGCGAACTTATATTAAATTAAAAGTAGAATGTATATTGTACTTGCAAAGGAAAATATGAAACTTAACAAACACAGCATTAAACAAATTAACTTAAGAGCTTAACATAAAAATGACGACAACTTAATGTTGGCGACTGGCGAGTTCATGAAGTTACATTTATCAAAACATGTATAAAAAAAATACTTAATCATCTCCATAACACTTAAAACCAAAGCCACACAACCTGTTCTCCTAAACCATGTATTTATAATCAAAACACTATAAATACCCAACAGAAGATCACTTAGGATTGCTAATAAATGTGTGGTATACCAGGTAACATACACATTTAATATTGCTATTAAATGTGTGTTGTACCAGGTAAACATGCAAGAACATGAATAAATAATCGAGGGGCCTCGAGAGTCATTTTTGTATACGTAAACTTATCGAGCTTTATAAATCATGTTTTGGTTTCAACTTGCACAGTATGTTTGGATTGTATTCGGCATCGCAAGACTTCAACTTTTGTATAATGGTTTGTAAACATTTCCCACAACTTGGTAGATGTGTTGAAATATTTTTTTTGTCCCATAACTTAAAGTGCTTATACAGTTATTAATTGCAAAATTTCAGTACAATAAATCACAAACTTTGCTTACATCTCTGCTTCACCAAACTAAGAGTCGACGCATAACAACTGGTTCAAGGAGCTTAGCTCTTCTGATTTGATGTTGAGACGTTTGTTTGGGGTTGACCAAAAGCGGACCTGCGTTACAATATACGGGCCATCAATTGAGCATACAACTACTGCAAATTAATATGAAAGGGAATGACGATACAGAAACTCACCCACAAGTTGAACATTTCTTGTGATGCTTACAGAAAATAGACAGACAAACAGAGCAAATGTATCCCATGTCGATTGTGTTTTTGTGACAAAAACACCTGTCGCATAATTCAACATTCAAACACAAGTTCAAAATATTCAAGTTGTAAAACAATATATAGGAAGCAACTTACGAAGCACGGAAATCTACACCCACGGGCTTAGGGAGTTGTAAGAAGCTGCGGGAATGTAGATCTGTTGCAAATACCGTCTGCATTGAAAAAAGGCGAATGATATTTGATAAGCTTGGCAAACTGTGTGGGTTGCATCAAATGGGTTGTTCCAACCAAAATGTTCTCGGGTAGTCGGGTTAATAAGTTTTTTCAGAAAAAAATGTATCAAGATGGGTTCTCACCCGCTATATTTGTATTTAGGCAGCTAGTGAGGATCACCCATTCTAAGGTCGCTAGTTTCAAAGGCGTGACCCAAGTCCCAACTCAACCAATTTGCTGATAAAAGTTACCCAAATTAACCCATTTATAAAAAGAACGGGTGGAAGGTTTTAACATAATCCTTTTTTCTCCGATGGGATAACCACGGTTGCATACCGTTAGATACTGGAACAATCCATCAGGCTGTTGTGGCTTCAGATATACACCCCCGGTTATATAAGAAGCCTGGCATACACACGAATTAAAAACAATAATTTATACAAGATCTGTACAGTCAACGTTGAAATATGAACGTGTGTGATACCTGTTGTAGAAATGCCGAATGTTGTGACCCGATAACACAAGAATCTATAGGTACCTGTTAAAATATGCCCGTTCACTAGTGTCGATTATAAATAAAACATAGCAATTACAAAATATATACAAAAAATACCATTGATCTCTGAGCAGAGAAAATCGAATTCATTATGGCAACATATCTGTGAAATATATAATCTTTTTGAGTAGTGAGATAAATAATTAAAATAAATAGAAAACGGGTACGAGGCATACTGTCCAGGTCCATCTTGTGATCCATGCATACACAAAATCTGCATCATTCATGATGTAAGAGATCTATCCTCATCATAACAAGACTAACAACTGAGTTTTGATAAATGCACAACGATTACCCGAGGTTGTGGATGAAGTGACCCAGAACGAAATACTCGTTGTATGTCTGATCATATTATTGTTACTTTAAACAAGTTACTCACATAATTAACCATAGATATAAAAAATATATAAACACAAAACGTTGTAAACATTTAAAAGGATACAACAGAGCGCCATTGAAAGAGATCCGGAAAGCAAGGATGATCCAATCCCGTCAACTGAGTCATCTTTATTAAGCTCTTCGTCTTTAATTACAAACTCTTCCAATTTCTGCAGCAGTGTCTCAACCCTCTGTGTTGTGAGCCCCAGTGAAGAATCATAAATGTAATCACAAGAGTTTAAGCCAGTCGCTATCACCATAACTTGATTCAGTTGATTTAGCAGAAGAATTGAATTTAAGAATGAAAGGACCTACAATAAACCATAATGCGTAACATTTTGAATATTTAACATAGATAGTGAGGGCAGTATGTGAAAGAAACTATATTTGCTCGGGCTTACTTGAGATAAGAACTTCGAGAACGGTAAAGGGGCAGCTGTTGAGCTCCAGAACAACGGGTTTGTGTCAATTAATACCATTAGCAGGCTTACATCATCTATGATTAAGTTGAAAGTTAAAACTAAAACTAACTAAAAAAATCAAGTGATAAATGAAGATAATTAATTCAGAGCGTATAGGTGAACAAATTTACCTGCATACTGCTTTGATGAAACAGGGGTCATACTTTGTTTGTTTGTTTAAAGACAGATTATCTGGTCGATCCAACTGAAAACCAGAATCACAAAGTTAGCCCATAAGAGTATTGCAAAGTTTGTTCTCAAATCTGTTATTTTTTATTGATTGGTGTAAGATGGTGAAAGATTAATTTGATATTATTAAATGGTTTGGTTACTATACAGAGATCACAAGTAACCATAGAAATCTAACTGGGCCCATGGGCTCATACCAATAACCTTCTCTGATAATATAGTCCAATAATAGGTTCTTAAATCTTATTTCAGGCATTTAATTTGTGGGTGATCCAACTAAAAGCCTTTACTGAAACAAAGTTTAGGAGGCTCAAATGCTGAATAGTATCATTTTTTTATTACCAATAAAGATAAACAAAATATGGCACACAGTACTCAACAAAGTTAAAAGAAATGATACAATGACAAGTAGATTATCCCCAAGCAGTCATAAAACTTGATAAAGAAACTCAATTATCAGGTTGTAATACGTATATGTGTTTAGTATCTCATCTTCTAAACTAGAAAAGGCATTGTTTGCCTAGCATTAGGTTTACCAAAGCAAACCTTAATCTAGACTTTTATTTTAGTTTCTTTAGATTTTGGTTTTTCTATAACAACCCCTGAATTCAAACCCAATATATTACATATGTTGGAATCGTTCTTCTCAACTACGAGAAAGCAGGTAGTAAACATAAAAGAAAAAAATGTATACACCAACTTAAGCACATAAAAAATACTACTGGCAAAACAATTTCATTTTGGGTATGGGTCAAAATGGGGCTATTTTTAAATCGGTCAATTTAGTTCGGATGAGAACAGATTCTGATCAACATGGGTTCAGGTTGAAATGGATCGTCTTAGAAATTGCCTCACGGAAGCAATCCAGCACCCGTCAAGGCGTCAATTATTAACTGTTCCGTAAAATCCTAATAACAGTTATAGCAGCAAACAAAGATGAAATAAACACCATACTCCAACCACAAGCTGATGCTGGATAATCAGAGAGTAAAAAAAAAAGCACAACTAACACATAATTACATGAATTACCTGTCTGAATTCTAAATGACCGGAATTTCATTAATCTGGTGTCATAAAATAGCGCCCTTTGTCCCTTCCTAAACTAATAGATTCAAATTTCCTCAAAATAAGGTCTATTTGTTTTTTTTCCATGCAGCTTCATGTACAAAATCAAAATAAAATAAGCAGCAAATTTACATTATGACCATTGTTAATTTGGTCAGATTTAACTGAAGCTTTCTGAAAAAAGATCATGAATAAATCATATGCTGAGTGATCCTTGCTTGATTAAGATATTTCAAGTCGCCATTCAAGCCCTTCAGCTACATAGATATCCTGGCCAGTCTGAATATAGAGTCGTGACTAACGAATCAAGGACATGCCAGAGTATCAGATCCAATATCACATCAGTGACATCAAAATTAGAAATCTAATACCAAATCAGCTAAACGCCTAAACCTCAATAATTTCATAAATAATGTGTGTTAATATATCATATGTTTGTATGTGATTCTACACATAGTCATGCATACTACTTGCCGAAATAATCGCTCTATTTAATCTAAATTTATGAATGAAAAATAAGCAATCAAAAGAACCAAATTCTATAGAAAACTAGATCTTAGATGAAGGCACTGCCATATGCATTGTTTTCTTGAACCAAAACAATATTCGACACCAATATGTAATTTTATGAGTGAAAACGCATGTCCAATTTAATGTTATTATTTATTTAATATCATTCATTACCCCTCCCTATTAACACACACATCTTGGAGATTCAATATAGAGATATCCATTATTTGTGATGATCAGAGTTATGATTTTAGGTTAAAAGGTTAATGCTCCATGTAGCATCCCAAAATAGATTTTTTCACAAACATTATTATTAAAAAGAAGTATAATAATGCACTTTGCCACTTCGGTAATGATAATGTGGAAGAATGATGAGATCACCAAATAACAAACTATACGGGGTAAATTGTCATTTTAGTTTTAAGTATCACAACTGCAAGTCAAATTTAATGAAATCTTCCATATTCGCAAAATAAGGAACCTTGGAATTCCAACAGAGAATGCTTCATTTTTTTATATTAATCAAATGAGTAACTGAAGTACTAAACATTGGAATCCTTATGATTGACAAATCTAGGATTTTTTTTTTTTTTTCTCAGTAGGGGCTAGGGGCAAAAATGAATCGCTCAAAATGGGTCAAAATGCCAAAAATGGACCACTTAAAACGGGCCAAATAATGATTATATATTTCTCTAGAAGCTATCGTAGGGTTAAGCACACACAAAACTGAACACAAACACGAAAGCAATAAATATTAATACCCAGATGGCCAGATTAGGGTTTGTAGCTTAATCAACGAGAATTACATGGTCCACAGGTTGCAGCTAGGGTTATGATATTATTCTTGAGGTGGTGAGATTTACATGGTCCGTAATTTAGTCGTCGGTAACGTAGGTTTATGCATTGCATGTCAGGGTTATCAGTAACTCAGGCTAGTAAGTTTTATGTCACATCAAGATTTTACAACAAAAAAAACACACTCCAAATTCTGGGACCTAAGCGCTGAATATTTTAAGATATTCCGTAATTTATGGGAGAGATGGTCGATATTCGGTAATTTATGGGAGAGATGGTCTTACAACTTTACAAGTAAGGAAACACTAGTGCATGTGACCGTTTTGATGGCGCACTTGCATCACCTCGAGCCGCTAGAGAGCCGCCTTTGTATTTTTGAAGGCCGGTTTGAACAGAACGGTTCAAGTTGTGACCCATGATTCAGGTCAGGTACGTGTGGTGCAGGTCCAACGGGTCGGGTTCGGAACAGCTTCTGAGGTCAGCTAGCCAAACTGCTGGTCAAAACAGCAGTTGGCTGGTCAGCGACCAGCCGACCAGACCAGCAGTTTGCAACTGCTAACTGCTAGCCTGGACCAGCTCTTTGGGGACCAACAGCTTACTACTGAGCAGCTGTTTGCTGAACGGGTAGTTTCGAAGCAGCTATTTGGAACTGGTCAAACAAGCTGTTTTAACTCGTGTCTTAAATGGAAAAAACAGTTTCGGTAGCCACTTAAAATCCATTTAAGTAGAGATTATATCTACCCTGATTTTACTAGTTCCGGGCTTAAACCGGACCAAACTCGAACCTGACAACTATGCTCCCAATATAATTTCTACTTCAAACATAATTTAGTGATTCCTATCACAAAACCCACAAATCTTTTCGATTTTTACTCAGACCAAACCCAAACTGAACTGAACCAAATATGCTTAATCCAGGTTACTAGGTCCAAGTGTCCAACCCAAATCCTGCTCAGCCCTACACAATCAAAAACCTACAGAACCAAATTCTAAAAAAAAAAAAAAAAAAAAAAAAAAAAAAAAAAAAAAAAACTAAGTCTTTCACAAAACCTACATTCCATACGAACATAAAATTAACAAAGATCCTATGCATCTGTGAGTCCTAAACTTGATGACATTGCCTAAAAATGAAGGGTTTACAGAGCCTTTAGCACGAAATCAACAATACAAACAAAATAATGGAATATCAGACTATTTATTCACTGGGGACTTTCATCGAACAGGTGGCATGCATATTAGGTTAAGTGGGTTTTCACACCAGAAGGACAGCATTTTTTTAACAAAATTACCTCGTTAACTGTGGAGAGATGAAACACAGGAAGACAACGTTATTGTTGCTTGTGTTTTCTTCACTGAAATCGGCTATGTGGGTATAGTAATTATTAGTGTAAGCAAGAACATTGTATGTATTATTGATGGGGAAGGTCAAGGGAAATAGGAAATTTTAAGGGCTTTTATTTTGACATAGTGTGGCCCTTTGATGTTTTGTTAAGCTATGCGTGTTGGAAAGCGCCTAATGACCTAATATTCAATGGTAAAAGAATCGAGTGGCTCGGGGTGTTTGGTGAAGCGCAAGTGACGGCGTATTCGTTGGTGAAACACAAATGCAAACAATCGGGATGGTCATGGGAAAATTGGTTGGCGTTCAATGTTCCTATAACTTGATATTTAGAGTTGGTTGTGTTTTGATAACTTAAGGCGATGTATCTGGTGTTGTAATTGGTTGTGGCTAGCACCTTGCTCGACACAACTGTGTATATATTTTGGGATGGAATAAAAATTAGTAATATGCCGATAAAAAAATTGTACTAAATTTAGGTTTTCCCACTTTTTTTTTTTTTTTTTTTTTGCCGGGTCTTATTGGTATGAGGAAATGTAATGGATGAGGGAAATGGAATGGACAAGGTAATGGAATGGACAAAATAATGAAATAGATCATTACCATTTCATGTCTTGTTTGGTTACCATGTGGGAATGAAACAAAATATTGTTTTATGTTATTTGGCAAGCAAGAAAAGATGAAGAAATGAAATCGGTGGTGAGTAGCAGTGGGTGGATGGTGGTTAGTGGCGGTAATGTTGGGTGGTGATATGTGGTGGTGGATGGAGGTGATGGTGGCAAGCGGAGGTGGTGGATGGCGGCTATGCTAGGTGCGTAACAGTGGCGAATGGTTGCGGCGATGGTGGTTAGTGGCGGTGATGGTGTGTGGTGGCGGGTGGTGGTGGTTGATTGTTGGATTAGTATGCTCTTTATCAGTTGCTTGCTTATGAACACTTACGTGTTTTGCAAGTTTAAGTCAAAGCAGTTTTGCATAGCGGAATAAGTTATAAAGTTTCACTATCAACAGGAGTTATTACTCCCCTGGATGTTTATAAACTAAAGACAGTTAATGAGAATCTAAGTATTGAATGTATATAACAATAAATAAGCAAATAGATTCTCAGATTATGAAATGGAATATCAAGTAAAAGCTCTAAAGGATTTTAGTTTTCAATTTAAATCAATATCTAAAACAGAGGGATTAACCCATCTATTTATAGACAAACAAATACATGAACCTTGTTACAAAAGCAAGTCTGCAACAAGTTGCAGTCTTGGAACTTGTACAAAAGATAAAGTAATAATAAACTACTAAACTACTGAAACATAAGGGCGGTGGAAAGATTCTATTACAAGTGCTGATGAGTGACAAACTACTGATGAGTAGTTTGTCTTCAGTAGACTTGTCTGGTTTGACTTCAGAACTTCTGATATTTACTCTTCAGTACTTGTGGAATCCTTCTTCAGTACTTGTGTCTTCTTTCTTCAGTAGTTTCATACTTAGAATATTTTCGCAGAAGTGGGAATTAGACTAAGGTTGGCAAAAGAGGTTTCTTCAATCCTTTCTGTCCTTACATTGATGGCGACGATGGTGGGTGGGTGATGGTTGTGGGTGGCGACGACGATGGTAGGTGGAGGTGGGTGGCGACGGTGGTGGGTGGCGGCGGATTGCGAAAGTGGTTAGTGGGTGAAAGTAGTGGGGTGGTGGTGGCGGCGGTAGTGGCGGTGAGGTGGATGGCACCGGTTGTAACACCCCAAAAGTTGATAAATAGCGTTTACGCTAATAAGGGTAATAACCGGCTTAAATCCCAATTTACAATACTAAATAATCTCGGATAAACAATAGTTGGGAATTAACCTCGTTAGTCACGATAGGTGACTAACAATATAAAGGGCTTTATAAAACTAAGAGGGTTAGCATAAGTTAACCAAAATCCAAAAGATGAAGGGGCTAAACCAGCCAAAACCTTAAAGTTGGCTTTATAGGCTTGAATAAAATGCAAGGAATATGTTTTCCTGCTCATAACTCACGATCCAAACACTCTCTTGCAAACCAAATCCTAAGAACTCATAAACAAGCTTGAATCAAGTTCAATTCAAGTGGCTTTTGCTTGGGATAACAAGAAATCAGACCTACTAACCTCGTGTAATCAGTAGGTAACTTTTGTTTCATCATATTTGATGTATGATAACTTTCATGGCAATGTTGATAATCTAGGGTTTATATAAAAGTCGACTTGGGTGTTGGGGAAGGTGTCTCTAGTGCAAGGGAGCCTTAAGCCTTAACCCTAACAAATCTTTGTGGAATTCATGCTAGTTTATCAAAAGGGGTGAAATCCCTAAGGTAACTTGGTGGGTATTGATGGGTATGAGCAACATGTGTGCTCATAAGCTAAAAATCAGTGTTTTAGAACTAAGAATGTGAACTTGGGTTGTCAAATTGTCATCTTATGATGGATCAAGGCTGAATACTTGATTGATAGGCAAATGGCTCATAGAACATCCATAAATGTTAGTCTTGATAATTCCTGCCCACCAAGTGTTTGTTAAAATGTCTAAAAGAATGAATTTAGACTAAAACTCGATAAATGTGTTGAACATGGTAAAGACTAGTAAAAAGTTGATTGGTCATGTATAACCATGTTGTTAATTATAATCCTACCAACCCAGGTGGATAACAATCTACTAGTTAGTAGAAAGAGAGGCTTCGGAAGGCCTAGAATTGAAGGAAACGCATGGGTAGGAGCATGCACAAAAGTAAGTCACTCGATAACTTAAATCTCAATATATTATATGCTTATATGTTTAGTTATACAGTTGGGTTTAGATATTGGGATGTGTCACCAAAAGAAGCTTAAAAGGGGACTCATAATTCATAGAAAATGACCTTAGATGAAGGTTGTCAAGATCCCAAATTAGACTAACGGGTCAATTGGTTAAAACACTAGTTAGAAAAGGACCTGAGCTAAGGGTCAGCATTATGCCGATATCGATTTGTTAATTGCTTGAGTATACTTGTAGACTCTATGTTAACAAACTCGAGCTAGTCTAGAAGCGAAATGAGCGCAAGCTAAGGTAAGTCATAACTATGACTTTATAACCATATACATATGTGCATAGTAAGAGAGTATAACAATGAGCGGTTCATGTAACTGAGATAGAATTTGTGATTTCCAAGAGGTAGGGAAAATCGGGCAAAACCATGTCACAAGTCATAAGGGTCGAGTACACAAGACCAAGAGAAGTGGCACCCGTGGCCATGGACACGAGGCATCGATAACACGACAAACATGACTTGGGCGGAAAGTCACTTAGTCGAGTTGAGGCTTGATAAGTGTGTATAAATCACAACTAGAACTTGGAAATCATAAAATCTCATAATTTTAACTTTTACAAAGCTTAACAGGTCAAGCTAAAAATGGGTAAGTAAATCACGGTTTTTGTATTAGAAACCGAACAAGGAGTTCGATCCTAGCTTTAATCATATATCTAGTACGGGTTAGAATCCATAAATGAGTCGTCGTTCCCCTTTTTGGATATAATATAGAACCTCAAGGGGGATCCTAACTGAAGACTTGATTCTCCTGTTTGGTTCTACCTGAAAACTGTTGGGTCCATATTAGTGAGACTGACGCTATCAAATAGATATTGGTGATCCATATAGGTGTTTTACTATTTAGGACCGAGAACACTTGGGTTCTCGGTTATTTAAGGTGTTTAGGTCGAGAACTAATTAGTTCTCAGTTAGTATGTTGGGCTTTATTCTTGTGGGTTGGTTTGTGGGACTGTTAAGGCTATGTGAGCCCAAGTCTTAAGTATAAAAGGTGTTTTATTGGTTCATTTGTAACCAACGGTTTTACATTTTCTAATAAAAACACTCTCTAGGATCAGATGAATCCTTTAGAGATCGTATGCTATTGAGGTTGTTAATCAATCGTTTATTGTGTTCTTGAATCATATAATCACTAGATTCCGCCTACTGATTATATTACTTGATATCATTGTTAATTCGGGACTTACAATTGGTATCAGAGCCATTGAAGCTTTCTCAAGGCTCGGTTTGATATCAAGGATTCAAGAAAAGCATTCGGATCAAAAAACAGGTTCGGAATCTATTTTATTTTGTGTTATTGGTGACTTATACGGTGTATTAATTTTTGGCAGTCTTATATTCGAATTCGAAGAATCGGTGAAGAACACGAAGATCAACACAGAACAAAGAAGATTTTGGTGTTTTGATCCTTGAAATACAAATCTAGATATGTTTGAGCTATTTACGAAAGTCAAGTAAATTCAAAAGATTTAGTGAAATCTTTTAAAATTGTTGAAATAGATAAATTCCATATTATTTGGGATTTACTTTGAGGTTTTCGAATTGCTAGAAGTAACATATTAAGGACCTCAAATTGTTTACGGAAATTTGGAAACAAGTAAACAAGAATGGATGTCAAACATTTATTAAAGCAACTAGGTTGCTAGGCATGTCAAAAATGGGTTCTCGGATGTTTACGACATCTACTCTTCGATTACAATTTGGATCAAGGGAAAGTAGTTCTCAGGTGAAGGTTCACGATTTTGAGTTATCGGGTTCGCTTATTTGCTGTGGAGTTCTCGAATCAAAGTTGGGGTTTCAGATTTGAAGTGAGTTCTCGAATTTGTTAGCTAGTTCTCGGATTGAGTTCTCAAACTAAAGTTGGGTTCTCGTTTTTAAGTGTTCTCGGGTTTCAAGATTTGTTCTCGGATTTACAAGTGGTTCTCGGGTTTTTGCTTTGAATCTCGGATTTAGTTTGGTTCTCAAAGATTTGTTTATGTTCTTGGAATTTTTTTTGGGATTTCACAAGGTTCTCGGGCTGCTTACCGTGTCACACCACGTCAACGACGGAAACACGTGGCGTGGACGCGAAAGAGAAATGCTTCATAGCCAAGATTAAACAAACACATAATTTAGATAATAAACATTCATTAGACGACGGAAAGTATATTGTTTAGATACACGTCCCAAAATGTAGTTTTTAACAAAATAAGGATTTTCAACTATTTCCCAATCCCATAGGAAATATTAGTAAATCCTTAACAAAAGTCCGTCTCGTCTTTATTTCGCCCGCCCTAGCCATTGCACGCCTTCACATTCTTAGTTACCTAAAAGATATGTTAGGGAAAACGTCAATATATAAATATATTGGTGAGTTTCACAGGTTTTGACACACAAATAAATTAACATTCATTTGTAAATAAGTGCGCATAACGAAATAAGAAATGTGCTACATATGCTATTAGGGTTGCAAGTCCTAATACCGATGGAATCCTAAAAAGCCCGTAACCAAAACCAGACTATTTTACTTTGCCCCGCAAGTTGTTTACATGGTAACAACTAATTTTAGATCGTCGCACCCCGTGGTCCTTCCGTGTTGATCGCCAATCAACCGGGGTGGGTCTCGTCAAGAACCAATAGTACTATTCCCATATTCTACGGCTACATCCCTTTGTATAAATGGTTACAGTTAACTGCGGAGACTTCACGTCCCATGTGACTTTACCGTTACCCATGTGCCCATCTTATGTACCATTTCATACTTTTACATGTTATCGCACATTTAATTCTTTCTTACATATCTTTCCCCCAAGTTTAAAAACAGTAAAACATAAAAGGGGCCGTGAAAACTCACCTCAAGTGTGTCACGAAATCAGAAAATAGTCTTTGCCAAGTCCAACTCGAGACCACCTACATGTGTCCTAACTTAATAAGGCACCGGTCTCAAAGTGCGTGTCTTACTGGCAAGTTGTCTTTCCCCAACTCTCGACACCACGTTTATACTTACGGTTTAATTAGGAATATACCCTCGTCTTAGGTCCGTTGGCGATTATTTATCCCGTTACAAACTTCACTTAATCTTATAATATAACCGTTGAAATTAATTAGCAAGTTAGTTGGTTTCGTCATCGCGAATCCCGATCATTGCCCGTTTTCCTTACACGTCATGATCTTTAAACATATTTATCAATATGTATTTACTAACTTGTATTAATATTTCGTTATATCTTCTGACTCGACTCACTTTTATTATATATTTATTTCCCCATAAAAATAAATATACAAAGATCTTGTCGAACGAGATTCATTTTATGTTAAGTATTTATTTTTCACATAAGTATACATATACTTATAATAACATACTTAACTTATTTTATTTCTTACAAATTCTCCCATTTTACTTCCAACACTTAGGAAAGTGTTTATGTATATCTTTCACCCTTTATCATCCTTACATATATTTTGTTCACAAAATATATACTTATTTTCTTATTTGGAATAATTAGTCCGTAATCGCCGCAATAACGTATACTCGTATCTTGCAGGAGGTTATACTTGTATGCTTATCCGTCCGATTTACTTTTTGTCCGATTTATACCTTGTTCGTTTTATACTTTGTTCATTTTACACTTTGTCCGATAGCTCGTCGCATTAACATACGCCCGCTTCCCCGATTTCTTAACTTATATATATATATATATATATATATATATATATATATCTTGTAGGAAATCATACTACTTGCTGGTTTACGCATTTTCCTACTTTCGAAAATATATAAATATATTTATTGAAAATATATTAACTTGGATGTTTTATTCCTAAAATTCTTACAACACTTTTAGATCCCCATAAATATAAAAATGCTTATTTTTATATAAAACATCACAAGTTGTTTACATTACCATTTTTCTTACAAAAATGTTAGTGTTTATATTTTCCAACACTTATGGTAAATTTATATTTTTATAAAATACTTTTTATAAAAATATCATTCTTACAAAATAAATATTTGTGTAAGTTTCCTTACTTTTACAAAAGCAACCCTTTTAGAGTATAACTTTTCATTCTTAACCTTTTACTTTCCAAAGTTACATTTTTCATCATAATGTTTCCAAAATCACATTTTACACCCATGGACTTTCCAAAGTTACTTTTCAAACCTCTATATTTACAAAAGTTACATATTATTCCTAAGACTTACAAAAATGACAATTTCTATGACGACTAGTAAACTTGAACATGTCAAAATTTACAATAAGTGTTCTTTTCACTATCCAACACTTTTATTAGTCTCATATGGTCATTTTAAGTCTACTAACATGTTTGATTTAAGTCTTGGAGTCCATTTGTTCATACTTGTATTTTTAAAGTCTACAACTTTATTTTTGTGATTTTAGCTTCATTACATTTTGTTACAAATATTTCATGTTCAAAGAATTCCATTAGTCATAATATGATGATCAAAACAATTTTTAGGTGTATTAGGTGTTACTTTATGTTTTTCATCCAAAACAACTTCTAAAAAAAATACTAAAACATACAATATTTTTGTAACAAAATAACATCACCAACCATCCTAAAACTCATGTTTATGACCATCTTTGTAAACGTTTCATTTCATTTTTAGAAAACACACAAAACCTTGTTTAAAAACTTTGGTTAAAACCACCCCAAAAACAACTTGCAAGTTAAGCACATAAATAAATAAAACTTAAACAAGATGAGTTTTAAGAAACTTACTACTAGCACAAGGCTAGGGAAGACTTAAAAACACAAGATGATAGTGGGGTTTAAGTGTGTCTTCCAATGGTTAAGCTCCTAGCACTTGTACACACTTGAAAATGGGATGATTTGGAGGTTATTTGTAATGTTGAAGCAAAAAAAAATATTAATTATGGTGGGATGAAAGCAAGATCACGGCCACTTGAAGAGAAAAAGAAAGGTGTTGTTGTCATGGGGTGTTATCTTGTGCATATTATGAGTTTTATAAAGTAATTTCACTAAAGACAAATCCAAAGCATGCCATGAGTTAATCATTTTTGTCATGCTAAGAGGAAACATTAAGGGGGGCTTGTGCCACCTTTCTAGAGCCGGCCTAGGGGCCTTATGTGGGCCCCTCATTTGTTTCAAAAATATCTTCAAGTATTTAGTTAGATTCAGATCGGTTCAGTTAGGGTTTTTCGGGTTTTTGTGCGTTCTTATTACGAGCTATTCCGGACATATAATTAAATTTAACTTACCCTTAAACATAGCCCAGTTTAAGTATTGGTATTTTATTTAGGTTCTTACCGAGTGAAATTATATATTTTACGCACATCGGGTGCGATACGCGAATTTATTCGCTACCGGGAGATTTTAATTTGGAGTTTTCATTTATAGTTTTGGGCTTCCAAAACACTTTATATATTATAAAAATACCCTTTATTTTATATCCCGGGCATTCGGGATCGTTTTCGGTCATTTAAATATCGCCGGGTAATCACCAACGTCCGTTTCGGACTAGTTTATTCTTATGCGATTCCCTCGCATTTCTAATTAAACTAAGGCATTCCTATGCCATCTATTGGACTCCGCTATTTTCCGAATACTCTAGTATACTTAATTGATATTAATTCTTGCTTAGAATAGTTAATTACATATATTAATTGCGTACGGATTTACCTTAATTTTGCCGAACGTCACATTCTCCCCCTGTTTAAGGAGTTTCGTCCGCAAAACTCGGCGTGAGCCCTTCTTTTGAGGGTTTTTCTTAAACAAGGCAGGATACTTCTGCTTCATTTGATCTTCCCTTTCCCATGTGAACTCCGGTCCATGCTTTGCGTTCCAACGCACTTTCACCAACTTGATTCTGCTACGCCTAAGCTTTTGAACTTTCCAGTCCGTTACTTCTATCGGTTCTTCGATAAAATGAAGCTTATCGTCAACATGAATCTCATCAGCGGGAATGATCAAATTTTCATCCGATAGATACTTCTTCAGATTAGATACATGGAAGGTATCATGGACTCCACTAAGCTCTTCAGGCAACTTGAGCTTATAAGCAACGGGACCAATCCTAGCCAAGATTTCGAAAGGACCAACATATCTAGAATTTAGCTTCCCGCGCTTTCCAAAACGAACTACACCCTTCCAGGGTGAAACCTTCAACAGGACCTTATCCCCGACTTCAGAGGTACCCAAACTCGATCCATAAAATACAAAGTTCCATCTGTCTTAGACACAAACGAATCAACCATTCCGCGAAGATTTTCCTTCTTCACGTTTTTAGGTTTTAGCGCGTTACTTTGGGCTTCACGGATGCGATCGGTCAAATTGGTATGGATCGTCAAGCCCAATGCACGAACACGTAACGGCTTGGCCCTTTCTTTTCGACTTAAGGCATTTGCTACAACGTTTGCCTTGCCAGGATGGTACTTGATTTCACAATCATAATCATTTAACAATTCAACCCAACGTCTTTGCCTCATGTTCAACTCTTTTTGATCAAAGATATGCTGCAAAGACTTATGATCAGTGAAAATTGTGCATTTGGTACCATAGAGATAATGCCTCCAAGTTTTTAGAGCAAAAACCATGGCACCAAGTTCTAGATCACGTGTCGTGTAATTTTTCTCATGCACTTTCAACTGTCTGGAAGCATAAGCGATTACTTTATCACGTTGCATTAACACACAACCCAAACCTTGATGTGAAGAATCACAATATACCACGAAATCTTCCGTACCTTCAGGTAGAGAAAGAATAGGAGCATCACACAACTTTTGCTTCAACAATTGGAAAGCTGACTCCTGCTTATCGGTCCATTCAAACTTCTTGTCTTTTTGGGTTAGGATCGTCAATGCTTGTGCTATCTTAGAAAAATTCTCAATGAATCTTCTATAATAACCCGCAAGACCAAGAAATTGACGCACCTCGGTAGGGGTCTTTGGTGCTTCCCAATTTTTAATCGCTTCAACTTTTGCAGGATCAACATGTATACCCTTCTCATTAACAACATGGCCCAAAAAGTGGACTTCTCGAATCCAAAAGTCACACTTAGAGAATTTGGCATACAACTTTTCATTCCGCAAGAGCTTGAGAATTAACCTTAGGTGATTTTCATGCTCCTTTCTGGTTCGCGAATAAATAAGAATATCATCAATGAAC
The DNA here is from genome assembly GCA_028751855.1 of Ambrosia trifida. Lineage (NCBI taxonomy): Eukaryota > Viridiplantae > Streptophyta > Magnoliopsida > Asterales > Asteraceae > Ambrosia > Ambrosia trifida. The sequence goes on along the minus strand of CM054122.1, from coordinate 6,396,740 downwards.
ACGATCACGAATTTGTCCAAGTAAGGTTTGCACACCCGGTTCATCAAATCCATGAAGACAACAGGAGCGTTCGTTAGTCCAAAAGGCATGACAAGAAACTCATAGTGACCGTAGCGAGTTCGGAATGCAGTCTTCGGTATATCTTCTTCCTGAATACGCAACTGATGATACCCGGACCTTAGGTCAATTTTCGAATAATAACTAGAACCTTGAAGTTGATCGAACAAATCATCGATTCTAGGCAAGGGATAACGATTCTTGATGGTAAGTTTGTTCAACTCACGATAGTCAATACACATGCGAAACGTACCATCTTTCTTCTTAACGAACAAGACCGGCTCTCCCCAAGGTGAGAAGCTTGGTCGAATGAAACCTTTGTCCAACAATTCTTGCAACTGGTTAGACAATTCTTGCATTTCGGAGGGAGCTAGTCGATATGGCGATCGCGCCACGGGAGCAGCTCCAGGAATAAGATCAATACGAAACTCGACTTTTTGGGGAGGCGGCAATCCCGACAAATCTTCAGGGAAAACTTCAGGAAAATCCCTTACCACGGGAATATCTTCGAGCTTACGCTCTTTGGACTTCTTATCAACAACATGCGCTAAGAATGCATAACAGCCTTTCCGCAAGCACTTCTGGGCTTTCATGCAAGTAATGATTCGCAAAGGCGTTCCACGACTTTCCCCTTGAATAGAGAGAACTTCATCGTTCACTAGAGGGATTCGAATTAACTTTTCGTCGCATACCACGACTGCACGGTTTGTTGACAACCAATCCATACCAATAACGATGTCGAAACTACCCAAGGCGATCGGTAGAAGATCAATACTAAACTCATGCCCACAAAGACCCAATTTACAATCTTTCGCTACTTCATCCGTTTCTATAGTTTTACCATTGGCCAATTCTATGGAGTAAGGTGTCTCTAGTTTACTAGTCTTTAAACCAAGAGAATGCTTAAAATCAATAGACACGAAACTAAAATCAGCTCCGGTATCGAATAGAATAGAAGCATAGTGATTGTTAAGGAGGAACGTACCGGTGACAACATTTGGATCCTGACGTGCTTCATCGGCACCGATAACAAAGGCTCTTCCTTAGGCTTGATTTCTAAGCTTTGGACAATTCTTCCTCCAATGGTCAGTGGATCCACATTCATAGCACGGACGCTTGTCACTAGGAACCACAGGCGTTCCTGTATATCATTTCTCACCACTATGACCAACCCTTTTGCACTTCCAGCAAACAGTTTGGTTTCCACCACCATTACCTTGTGAATTTTGTCTTTTACCGCCATTTTGAGTAGTGGCAACAAAACCTTTACCCTTTCGATTAGACCCAGATTTGTTACCAGAAGAGTTGTGGCTCTTTTTCCCTGAAAACTTTCTTTTACGACCAGAAGACTGGCCTTCAACCACAGCGTTCTTAGCCTCATTAACTTTCAGCTCAGAAACTTTACCATCAGTAGACTTTTTCGACGGTGTGCCAATACGTATAGCATCCTCTGTCAGGCTGAGAGCAAGATCAATTGCTTCGCGCATAGTAGCAGGCTTTGAGGAAGCGACCATGCCACGAATTTGAGGGGCCAAACCATAAAGATAACTCTCAATTTTCTTTGACTCAGGAGTGACTAGGCGGGGTACCAAACGAGAAAGATCATGGAATCGGGAGGTATAGGTAGCAACATCCGCCCCGATCATGGAGAGGTTCCAGAATTCAGTTTCCAACTTTTGAATTTCGCTAGCTGGACAGTACTCCTTAATCATTAGTTCCTTCAAATCAGGCCATGAAAGAGCATAGGCTACTTCATCGCCCATGGATTGCACTTGAGTGTTCCACCAAGACAGTGCGTTGTCCAGAAAGAGGTTTGTAGCATACATGACTTTTTGTTCATCAGAACACTTGCTGATACGAATCACAGCTTCAGTTTTCTTAAACCATTTCAGAAGACCAACGGATCCTTCAGTGCCATTGAAGTTGATTGGCTTGCAATCCAGGAACATTTTGAAAGTACAGGAGGGAACAGGATTGCCAAATTCTGCAACATTACACAATAATGCCATCACAAGATAAGTCAATTTGGGACGTAACACAACATATACGACATATCAATGATATATACCTGACGTGGATCTTTCGCGAGTATTGTCGCCTCGACTACCAGTTCCGCCAGAGCCCCCGCTTTGAACGGTGCGGTTGGCCTCGAACTGGGCCAGGGCGGCATCAATTCTGTCAGCAATTAATTGGTCTAGTTGTGCCTGAGAAGTAGGCAACGGGTCTTGCGTTGTTTGTCTTGTCGTAGGCGGCATTTTTATACTTCAATATAAAATATCAAAGAATAATTAGACATATATTTAACCAATATTGTCATGCACGTCATACTAATAAAATAAACATCCCACAAGATTCGTAACTCATCACCAAATAATCACCGCATCAGAATATGAGAATCACAAGGCAAGAATAAATAATAGTTGTAATCATAACAATAATAACGGAAATTAACCACAATACAATAATATATTTTACCATAATACATCATGATTTTCATTCATCTTCATTAATAACGATTACATCATTTGTTCATACAACAAAAGGTGGTGATATCTAATCCCACATACATCGTTTGAAAATAACAAAGTATCATAACATACTATGCTAGTCATAACTAGTCTAGCTAGGTAAAATACAAAAGATACAACATCCATCACTACTACAACCATCTCTAACAGCTACCACGATCCACCATCAACTGGAAACTTGACTAAGGCTGGGAAGGAGGCCGGTGAGCGTACTGTGGAGCATTAAGCCGAATGGCTGCGTCCACGGCAGCAATGTGATCATAAATCCACTGGGCGCGATCCATATGCTCACCAAAATGAAGACCACGTAAGCTATCTATGCGAAGTAGATCATCAGCGACGCGAGTCAGCATAGAGTTCGTCTCTATGATGCGTGCCCAAATAGACCGCATCTGTGCATCAACGTGGGAGACAGTGGAAGAAAACGTCTCTGTCAGGGTCAAAAAGTCTTACTCAAGAGCAAGCAAAGAGGAAACAGCAAAAGCAGGCATACGTGCCGCCTCACGAGGCGGACCGGGAGAGAAGCTGACAGGTTGAGACGGACCTACCATCTCAGGGACACCAGGAAAGAAAGGAGCTGGCTGGGAAGAACCAACCTCAAAAGGTACACTGGTAACCACAGGGGTAGCAGGGACAACTGTAATAACAGGGACAACAGGAGCAACAGGGACCTCAATAGGAATAGAATCCTCCGCAGGAACAACTGGGTCGACAATAGGCAACACGGGGGAGTGAGGTGGTGCCTCCACCTCGGGGCTGGCAGAGACAACATCCCTGGGAGCATCATCACTATCAGTAGCATGGGCATGCATCCTAGCGCGTCTAAGCTTGCTACTGCGGGCAGGACTGCCCTCCAGAATAACAGCAGGATGATCACCCTCCATGGGCTCATCCTCGTCATCCGAAACAAATGCACCATGAGGCGCTACCGGCACCTCACCAACAACATGAAAAGGCTCAACAGGAGCCACGAGAGTAGGGGCAGGAATCAGCTCGATGGGAGCCTCTGACACGACAGGCACACTCGGGCCAACCTGACCCGATGGCCCAACACGAGAAGATGGGGCGGCCGAATCAAAGAATCCCGGAGGGAAGGTACGAATAGCAGGGACATGGTAAACAGGGAATGTGGGTGCGGGAGCGACAGGTGGTGGGGAAGTGACTGACGCCTCAGACATCGCATCCTCCTCACTAGGGTCCTCCTCCTCATCCTCATCCTCCTCATACTCACTGTCGACCATCATCTCGTCCGGCTCGACCTCATCGTCCGAACTCAATACCACAACCACATGGGCGTTGGGAACGTTCTCCACGATCTGAACACTGCTATCAGAGTCGGACATGTACTCGGATTCTTCAGAAGCAGACATTTTCTTTCTTGGCAAAAGTACCGTACTATATATACATAAATATTTAATCAATTTAAGCAAGAACATCTATACTTCCAAAGTTTTACCATCTACTTTTTGTTACTTCCCTTAGCGTGCTTGGCTAGGCGATTCGGGACTTCCTTTGCTAATATATGTTTCGTGTTTGTTTTTAAGAAAATATAATTTTTCCCTTTCGAACCAAAAACCGGTTATAGTCTAGATTTTTCCAAAATACTAGTTCGCTATAACCTTGGCTCTGATACCTTTTCTGTCACACCACGTCAACGGCGGAAACACGTGGCGTGGACACGAAAGAGAAATGCTTCATAGCCAAGATTAAACAAACACATAATTTAGATAATAAACATTCATTAGACGACGGAAAGTATTTTGTTTAGATACACGTCCCAAAATGTAGTTTTTAACAAAATAAGGATTTTCAACTATTTCCCAATCCCATAGGAAATATTAGTAAATCTATAACAAAAGTCCGTCTCGTATTTATTTCGCCCGCCCTAGCCATTGCACGCATTCACATTCTTAGTTACCTGAAAGATATGTTAGGGAAAACGTCAATATATAAATATATTGGTGAGTTTCACAGGTTTTGACACACAAATAAATTAACATTCATTTGTAAATAAGTGCGCATAACGAAATAAGAAATGTGCTACATATGCTATTAGAGTTGCAAGTCCTAATACCGATGGAATCCTCATAGGCCCGTAACCAAAACCAGACTATTTTACTTTGCCCCGCAAGTTGTTTACATGGTAACAACTAATTTTAGATCGTCGCACCCCGTGGTCCTTCCGTGTTGATCGCTAATCAACCGGGGTGGGTCTCTTCAAGAACCAATAGTACTATTCCCATATTCTACGGCTACATCCCTTTGTATAAATGGTTACAGTTAACTACGGAGACTTCACGTCCCATGTGACTTTACCGTTACCCATGTGCCCATCTTATGTACCATTTCATACTTTTACATGTTATCGCACATTTAATTCTTTCTTACATATCTTTCCCCAAGTTTAAAAACAGTAAAACATAAAAGGGGCCGTGAAAACTCACCTCAAGCGTGTCAAGAAATCAGAAAATAGTCTTTGCCAAGTCCAACGCGAGACCACCTACATGTGTCCTAACTTAATAAGGCACCGGTCTCAAACTGCGTGTCTTACTGGCAAGTTGTCTTTCCCCAACTCCCGACACCACATTTATACTTACGGTTTAATTAGGAATATACCCTAGTCTTAGGTCCGTTGGTGATTATTTATCCCGTTACAAGCTTCACTTAATCTTATAATATAACCGTTGAAATTAATTACCAAGTTAGTTGGTTTCATCATCGTGAATCCCGATCATTGCCCGTTTTCCTTACACGTCATGATCTTTAAACATATTTATCAATATGTATTTACTAACTTGTATTAATATTTCGTTATATCTTCTGACTCGACTCACTTTTATTATATATTTATTTCCCAATAAAAATAAATATACAAAGATCTTGTCGAACGAGATTCATTTTATGTTAAGTATTTATTTTTCACATAAGTATACATATACTTATAATAACATACTTAACTTATTTTATTTCTTACAAATTCTCCCATTTTACTTCCAACACTTAGGAAAGTGTTTATGTATATCTTTCACCCTTTATCATCCTTACACATATTTTATTCACAAAATATATACTTATTTTCTTATTTGGAATAATTAGTCCGTAATCGCCGCAATAACGTATACTCGTATGTTGTAGGAAGTTATACTTGTATGCTTATCCGTCCGATTTACTTTTTGTCCGATTTATACCTTGTTCGTTTTATACTTTGTTCATTTTACACTTTGTCCGATAGCTCGTCGCATTAACATACGCCCGCTTCCCCGATTTCTTAACTTATATATATATATATATATATATATATATATATATTAATATATTGTAGGAAATCATACTACTTGCCGGTTTACGCATTTTCCTACTTTCGAAAATATATAAATATATCTATTGAAAATATATTAACTTGGATGTTTTATTCCTAAAAATTCTTACAACACTTTTACATCCCCATAAATATAAAAATGCTTATTTTTATATAAAACATCATAAGTTGTTTACATTACCATTTTTCTTACAAAAATGTTAGTGTTTATATTTTCCAACACTTATGGTAAAATTATATTTTTATAAAATACTTTTTATAAAAATATCATTCTTACAAAATAAATATTTGTGTAAGTTTCCTTACTTTTACAAAAGCAACCCTTTTAGAGTATAACTTTTCATTCTTAACCTTTTACTTTCCAAAGTTACATTTTTCATCATAATGTTTCCAAAATCACATTTTACACCCATGGACTTTCCAAAGTTACTTTTCAAATCTCTATCTTTACAAAAGTTACATATTATTCCCAAGACTTACAAAAATGACAATTTCTATGACGACTAGTAAACTTGAACATGTCAAAATTTACAATAAGTGTTCTTTTCACTATCCAACACTTTTATTAGTCCAATATGGTCATTTTAAGTTTACTAACATGTTTGATTTAAGTCTTGGAGTCCATTTGTTCATACTTGTATTTTTAAAGTCTACAACTTTATTTTTGTGATTTTAGCTTCATTACATTTTGTTACAAATATTTCATGTTCAAAGAGTTCCATTAGTCATAATATGATGATCAAAATCATTTTTAGGTGTATTAGGTGTTACTTTATGTTTTTCATCCAAAACAATTTCTAAAAAAAATACTAAAACATACAATATTTTTGTAACAAAATAACATCACCAACCATCCTAAAACTCATGTTTATGACCATCTTTGTAAACGTTTCATTTCATTTTTAGAAAACACACAAAACCTTGTTTAAAAACTTTGGTTAAAACCACCCCAAAAACAACTTGCAAGTTAAGCACATAAATAAATAAAACTTAAACAAGATGAGTTTTAAGAAACTTACTACTAGCACAAGGCTAGGGAAGACTTAAAAACACAAGATGATAGTGGGGTTTAAGTGTGTCTTCCAATGGTTAAGCTCCTAGCACTTGTACACACTTGAAAATAGGATGATTTGGAGGTTATTTGTAATGTTGAAGCAAAAAAAATATTAATTATGGTGGGATGAAAGCAAGATCACGGCCACTTGAAGAGAAAAATAAAGGTGTTGTTGTCATGGGGTGTTATCTTGTGCATATTATGAGTTTTATAAAGTAATTTCACTAAAGACAAATCCAAAGCATGCCATGAGTTAATCATTTTTGTCATGCTAAGAGGAAACATTAAGGGGGGCTTGTGCCACCTTTCTAGAGTCGGCCTAGAGGCCTCATGTGGGCCCCTCATTTGTTTCAAAAATATCTTCAAGTATTTAGTTAGATTCGGATCGGTTCGGTTAGGGTTTTTCGTGTTTTTGCGCGTTCTTATTACGAGCTATTCCGGACATATAATTAACTTTAACTTACCCTTAAACATAGCCCAGTTTAAGTATTGGTATGTTATTTAGGTTCTTACCGGGTGAAATTATATATTTTACGCACATCGGGTGCGATACGCGAATTTATTCGCTACCGGGAGATTTTAATTTGGAGTTTTCATTTATAGTTTTGGGGTTCCAAAACACTTTATATTTCATAAAAATACCCTTTATTTTATATCCTGGGCATTCGGGATCGTTTTCGGTCATTTAAATATCGCCGGGTAATCACCAACGTCCGTTTCGGACTAGTTTATTCTTATGCGATTCCCTCGCATTTCTAATTAAACTAAGGCATTCATATGCCATCTATTGGACTCCGCTATTTTCCGAATACTCTAGTATACTTAATTGATATTAATTCTTGCTTAGAACAGTTAATTACATATATTAATTGCGTACGGATTTACCTTAATTTTGCAGAACGTCACATACCGTTTGTCGGATTTTTATTGATTCTCAATTGGAAGTTTGTTCTCGGGAGTCTCTTGGTTCTCAATTTATCTTTTAGTTCTCGAACTTGAAGATAGTTATCGGTTTTGATCCTAGTCATGAATGCAACAAGTACTCGGGTTCCCATGTTAATGTTAGGGGAGTCTTTTGCTGAATGGAAATTTAGGTTCATTCAACATGTTAAAGAAAAGGATGCTAAAGTTTGGAGAGCTATTTGTAGAGGTCCTACCCCAATTACTTACGAAGAGAAGGGTATTACACTACTTAAAGCTGAATCCGAATATACAGATAAAGATTGGGACCAAGTCAAGCTTGATGAAAAGGCTCTTAACACATTGACTATGGGTTTAGCACCAGAGATCATCTCAAAATATAGAGAGACTAAATCTGCCAAAGCATTGTGGGATTCTTTGATTGAATTTTATGAATACAATGATGACATGAAGCAAAGTCGAAGGGACATGTTGTGGCATAAGTTCAATCAATTCAGTTGCATTCTTGGTGAAACCATTGAAAATCAAATTGCGAGATTCGTATCTCTAGTAACCGAAATGAAGACCACAAACATAACTTTGAACAATTCTGAGGTAAATAAGAAACTGTTAAATGCTCTTCCAAAGAATTGGGATACGAATGTTGCCGTGATCAAGAAGACGGAGGATCTTCAACATCTGTCTCTGTCAGGACTCATCTCCATCATCAAAGCTTGTGATTCAGACGACAAGCAAAAGGTGCAAAATCTTAATGTTGCTGCTCAGCCACGTTGCACACCTGCTACTGTTTCGACACCCGCTCCTGTTGTTTAAGTACCTGTTGAGTATCAGGTTCCTGTGCTGGTACGATATATCAAACATGCTTCACATGAGGTATTTTCTGATCTATGCTCTAATGCTTGTGCTGAAAAGGCTAAATATTACGTAGGATATAACTCTGAGTTAGTAAGAGAAAACGATGAGCTAAAAGGAAAGATTTCTTGTCTTAATAGCTGAACCTCTGCCTATAAACTTAGAGTAGAAGCCTTAGAAAAGGATGTTGTTCAATACAATTATGATTTAAGCAATAAATCCTGCCTTGTAATGCATCAGAAGAAAGTTATTGATGAACTTAGTGCTGAGCTAGATTCTTTGAAATCAAAATTTGAAAATGCCGATTTCCATTTTAGAAAATTTGATTGTTCTAGTGAGCGTGTTGAGAAAATGATAAGTTCAAAACTCAAGTTTAGGGAAGACAAAGGAGCTGGTATAGGCTTTGTAGAAATTGCACCTCCCTACAATCACAACTACACCGGATTGCCTCTTTCGGATGAGGAAATAGAAAATGAGAAAAATATGGAATATGGGAAGGGGTTGGTGATTGAACCCGTAAAGAGTATTCCCATAAAGATAACAGAACCAAAGGGTTTAGTGGTAGAGCCGGTTAAGTCTGTGCCAATTAAGATTGCTGAACCAGAAGGGCACAGGAAACAATCTAAGTATGTTGCTCCACTTAGTGATGTTCCTATTGCTAAGTTCGTTAAATCTGAAAGTAACGAAATGAGCACTGGTGTTAAATATGAAAACAACAACTCTGACATTGTCGATGCTGACAAAGCTTCAACAAAATCGAATTCCTCGTTAGGATCAATTGAATCTATGTTGTTTAAAAGCATTGCCAAATCTATCAACTCTGAAAGCTATTCAAGTTCGTCAACTGAGTCAGAAACATCCGATGAACCTGACTCAAAAAATTTATTTGATTCAAAAACTGTCGGGACAGGAACAGTAAAAGAAGTAACTACTGAATTTAAATGTGTGAATAATTCTGATGCTTCTACTTCATGTGCAGAAACAGTTTTAGTTGAAGAGTGGACTCAAGAGGGTGATGAATTCATTGATTCTAATAATTCAAACATAAAAACAGTTTCCGATTCCTCTGTTCAATGTGATGTTAGTGTCGGTTCTGTTGTTAAGAGCAATGAACCGACTATGCCTATTTGTTCAAAACTTGATGATGGATGTTTAAAAACTTCTAAGTTATCAAGCACTGCTTGTCCTTATGTGCCAAAGTTTCTTTTTAAACCAGCAGTAAATGGTACATCAAAGAAATATGTGCCACCAAAACCCATTTTACAAAATAAAAAGTGTTTTCAGAAAAATATAAAACATATATGTGCTAACTTTCATGCACAGGTTCAGGTCACACAAAGAAGGGCACAGAAGCAAACAACTGCACAAAGAAAAACTTGTCCTCATGAATCTTCAGGAACTGCAAGCGCTAACAGATCAAAGAGTGCTGCATTTGCTAAACAAAACAGAAAGTTTGAGGACAGTTCCAACGAATCATCTAACATATCTTATCATTCACATATATCATCTTCTGTTGGATCGAATGAACCAGGATATGCTCCTTACATGAAGAAGCAGACGTGTTACAATTGTGGAATTCCTGGTCACATCGCAAGAAACTGCACACATCGTCCTTATGTTCCCTATTACAGACAAAATCAGAGGGTTACACCTAGGGATAACTACCATTCCAAGTCAATGAAGGTTCCTCATCCTAAGATAAGGAAGAATGTAAATCCAAAGGTTAAACCATCTGATGGTGACTGGATTGCTGCTAAGAACAAACGAAAGGTTGTCAACGAACAAAAACAGATTTCCAAATCTAAACAACCTGAAAAACCCAAGGTTACTACTTCAAAAGTAACAAAACCGTTTGTTAAGCCTAAACAACTTTGGAAACCAAAAGAAACAGCAATTCCAAATTTAAAGGACATGTGTTTGAAAGAAGTGTCTTACATTGATGCTTCTGGACTGCCTAGGACCGTTATGGCCTGGGTACCAATGTCTAATTAATCTCCTTATTCATGCAGGGACAGCCAAGGAGGATTATCGACAACCACTTGTGTGTTGATAGTGGTTGTTCCGAGCAGTTGATCGGCGACATATCTATGTTACATTATGTTAAATCTTTTAACACAGGATATGTTTCCTTTGAAGGAGATAAGGGAGGTAAGGTCAGCTTGGCAGGTAATTTTAAATTTGATGCACAAATTTTAAAAATGATTGATTGGTCGTTATTTGAGAATGGTCATAGAAAAGAACAAAAAGATTTTTCTTATTTTAGGTAAATTTTATACATAAATTTGTCTTTTCCCTTTATTTATGCACAAAATTTAGGGGGAGAAGGGAGATATTCAAAGAAAATACAAAAATAGTGTTTTATTTTATTTATGTACAAAATTTAGGGGAGATAGGAGAGAAAATGAGAAAAATACAAAAACATGTGAAAAAGAGAAAATTGCAAAAAGATTTTTTGTTGTATCACTTGTGAAAAAGGCTGACACACGTAAGACCAGTATTGACCAGTATTGAAATGCTTAGGCTCTAGGGTGATGTGTCGGTAGGCTTGATCCTGACGACTGGAAAATTGGTTGATCTTGTGACATAATTAATGATAAAGTATGGTCTCAGTAGGAAACGTCACTTGGAATTGGTACATTTTTTATTTGAATGCTCGTGTGACGTCCTGATACACACTGTGTTCTAGGTCTGAAACTTTTTTTTCTGAAAATCTCGTGTATCTCATTTGTTTTGTGTAAACAAAGACCTTGGGATGCTAGGCAATGTTAGTTTCTGCTGCATCCAGATATATGCTGACCTAGCTGTACATTGTCGAGCTGTAGATCAAAAACGCCAAAAGAGGCCAATGAGCCATAAAAGATGCCAATAAGCACAACAAAAAAGGCCCTCTAGAGCCCAAAACACCAAAACCTATATCATTTGAGAAATCAAATTGATTTGTATATTATACCATTCTATTTTTAAATGATTTATTCTTTTCTCTTCTCAACCAAGTCCCAGTCAAGGTTTCAGAATTCTAAAACAGACACCGTGAAAATATGTGGTAGGGAAACTACTTGCATGATAGAGTGTGCCACATATAATTCTAGGATTTGATTGTGACTTACTTGAGTGTCCATAATTAATACACAAAAACATGATAAATTAATCACGGACAGTCAAATAAGAAGGTCTAAGGCAACAAGTTTAAGTGGACGAATATATTGGCAATTGCTCGGACCAACTAGAGTAAATCCGTGTTGATAAGTGTCCCTAAGTCTAAATCATAGTGATTTAATCCAAAAAAAAATGTGTAGTTATTTTTATTTCAATTTCTTTTTTATTTATTTTGATTCTTATTGTTTTGCTTTTGAGTTTATTTTTATTTTAGTTTTAGTTTTATAAAATCAACCATTCTTGAAGATTTGACCGATCATCCACATTGAAAGAAATCCGAAATTTTGAATTTGTGTGAAAGTACTCAGAAGTACTAGGTGTTCATGCGTATGCTGGATTCTCTGTTAAATTACATATTTGCTTACAAAATTCTGAGAATGTGCAGAATTCGATTTGAAAAAGAAAACAGGTGTTGATGAAGAATGATTTCCAGTTGCTGACAAGCATGAAGCATCGTGATAAGAAGATGTACCTGAGTCAGAAGAACTTGATATGATGCAATCCTTTGACAATGAAAGTACACATGAAGAAGTACCTATGATCCTGCTTGAAAGACAAAGATTGAAAAAGAAAAGAGTTATGAGAATCCTCCTTTCACATCCTCTTCTAGCAAGAGTTCAAGCGAATGCTGATGATGATTCAAGTGTGGATCTTACTCCCAGATAGGGCTGGCAAATCGTGTCTTAGCAGGTTTAAAAGGTTACTCATTGCTAGCCCTACTCCCAGAAAAGAAGAACAAGCCCGAGTTTGAGAGTACAAAAAAAAAGACTTTCAACAAAACAACACCAACACCCCATCAACAATCAAGGGGGAGATCACAATGCTACATTCAAGTTATGAAGACCATTTGATAGCATCAGTCTAGGGGGAGATTGTTGGGTCCATATTAGTGAGACTGAAGCTATCAAATACATATTGGTGAACCATATAGGTGTTTTACTATTTAGGACCGAGAACACCTGGGTTCTCGGTTATTTAAGGTGTTTAGGTCGAGAACTAATTAGTTCTCAGTTAGTATGTTGGGCTTATTCTTGTGGGTTGGGCTGTGGGACTGTTAAGGCTATGTGAGCCCAAGTCCTACGTATAAAAGGTGTTTTATTGGTTCATTTGTAACCAACGGTTTTACATTTTCTAATAAAAACACTCTCTAGTATCAGACGAATCCTTTAGAGATCGTATGCTATTGAGGTTGTTAATCAATCGTTTATTGTGTTCTTGAATCATATAATCACTAGATTCCGCCTACTGATTATATTACTTGATATCATTGTTAATTCGGGACTTACAAAAACCTCAAGGGAGATTAAAGCTAGAAAGAAACAAAACTCATTCCTTTATACTTTCCATCTTATTCGATTCTAGTAACGTTTAACGGGTTAATTCCTCGTGTTTAACCCTCAGGGGCTCAGGTACATGATACGGATGATGATCAAGGCTCGAATCAAGAACGGAACGCATAAGACTCGTCCGCTTCCGCAAGGTTTAACTTAATTTTTTAAAACTTGGTTTTTAGGAAGGCGTTTTGTTGTCGTGTTCAACATTAACTAGACTATACGTATGTTTTGAAATGTGATGCGTATGTGCTAAAAACTTGTGAACATGTTTAATATGTAAAGCTTTATTCATAAACTTCCAAACTAAGTTTATTTCCTCGTAAATTATCGTATAAACACCCGTTTATGGGGTAGGGCCTTACACCGGTGACGATGGTGACAATGGTAGGTGGTTGTGGTGGTGGGTGGTGGGTTTGGTGTTGTTAATAAATGGTGAAAAAGGGGATGGAATGAAAAAAACATGGGGGATGGATAGAGTGATTTTAAGGTAGCGTTTGGTATGATGGAATGGAATGAACCATTGCGAGGTAATGAAAAATAATGTGTTTGGTTGGTTGAAGGAATGAAATCACCCATTCCACAAGGCATTCAATTCCCTCAAAACCATTCATCCACCCCTCATGTTTTTTTATCATTCCATCCCTCATTCATCTTTTACTAATAACACCATAACCCACCACCATCATCACTACCCACCACCGCTATCGCCACCACCCACCAACCAACACCACCCACCCACCGCCGTCATCACCCACCCACCGCCGCCTCCGCCACCGCCACTCACCACAATTTCCTTTACCCCACCATTACTGCCGCCACCCCACCACCACCGCCACTACTCACCAATGTCACTCACCACCACACTACTGCCACACCCCACCACCTACCATCACCGCCACTACTCACCATCGTCGTCCACCCACCATCACCACCATTCACCTCTACCTTCCACCGTCGCCACCACCGCCGCCGCCACTTACCACCGCTGCTACCGCCACATATCACCACCACACACCATCACTGCTACTACCCACCACAACCACTCACCACCGATTTAATTTCTTCATCTTTTCATGCCTATCCAACAACACAAAGTAATGTTTTGTTTCATTCCTACATGATAACCAAACAAGACATGGAATGGTAATGATCCATTACATTACCTTGTCCATTCCATTTCCTCATCCTTTCCATTCCTTCATCCATTCCATTACCTCATACCAAACAGACCCTGAGGGAATGGGTGATTCCATTCCATTGACCAACCAAACACAAAGGTAGCGTTTGGTATGATGAAATGAAAGGGGGAATGGAATGGACCATTACGAATTAATGAAAAATAGTGTGTTTGGTTGATTAAAGGAATGGAATCACCCATTCCACAAGGCATTTCAGTCCCTCAAAACCATTCCATCCACCCCCATGTTTTTTTTCATTCCATCCCTCATTCACCCTTTATTAACAAAACCATAATCCACCACCACCACACACCACCGCTATCGCCACCACCACCACCGTCACCACCCACAACCGTCGCCCACCACCACCACCACCGTCACCCACCACCACCGTCACCCACCACCACCGTCACCCACCACCACCACTGTCGTCGTCGCCACCAACCGCTACCTTCACCCACCCCTGCCACCCACCACCATCATCCACCCACCGACGCCTCCACCACCTACCACCGCCATTCACCACAATTTCCTTTACCCACCACTACCGCCGCCACCTACTACCACCCATCATCGCCGCCTCCTCCACCCATCACCACTACTCACCATCGTCGCTCACCCACCACCACCGCCATCCACCTCCACCCATTGCCACCGTTGCCGCCACCCACCACCGTTGTTTCCACCACCCATCACCGCCGTCGCCATCCACCACCACGCTACCGCCACACAACCCCACCTGCCATCACCACCACCACCACCACCGCCACTACCGCCACATATCACCATCCACCATCACCACCACTGACCCATCCACCACCGCCACTAACCACCGATTTTATTCCTTCATCTTTTCCTATTTATCCAACAACACAAAGAAATGTTTTGTTTCATTCCCACATGGCAACCAAACAAGACATGGAATGGTGACGATCCATTCCATTACATTGTCCATTCAATTCCATCACGTCATCCATTCCATTCCGTGGGAGATTCATTACCCCATACCAAATAGATCCACAATCTTTCATTACCTGGCAATAGTTGATTGCATGCCGCCTTCCATTCCAATATACCATACACTACCTAGGTGGTTTTGCCTTAGCGTGGTCTTGGCATATATATATTTGTTAGGTTTGTTTTATGTAAAAAAAAAAATTTCTGTTTACTTCTTTTGCAATTGTCCCCTCTTCTTGATCCATGCAAACAATAACAAAAAGTCATAAGTTAATAAAAAAAATTTCTGTTTACTTTTTTGCAATTGTCCCCTTTTTGATCCATGCAAACAATAACAAAAAATCATAAGTTAACAAGTATTTCTCACGAAAAAAAACACTTTTAGAGTTAAATAACCAATCCCGAACACCCTCTAACTAGTCCTGGTCGATTAAAAAATTATTGGGTCATAAACTCAACTCATATTATTCTCCCAAAACCACTGTCAACGGTTCCAACAATCACCCAGACAAACTACAATAATCATGGTTTGGGGCCTCTTTCCGGTCGACCCTCTTCCAGGTTTATCTTACATTCTTCAAATTTCCCATTTATATTACCTGTTCATCAAAAACATAACAACCCAGAATGTACTTTCTTTCGGGTATTTCGTCAAACACCTTATGTGCAATTCGTAGAACTCAAGATTATTCAAGTTTTAAGCAATCATAGTGGATTAGGACTATTGGGTATCTTGTATTATCTACTAGATGAATTCTTGCTCTCTCAAGTCGCTGTCTTTTGCTCTTGATGATGATGTTGCAGAAACATTAGAACCAATAGTTTGAATTGTTAGGAAAAGAGTTATTATTAATATTATTTCTTTGAAAATTAAAGAGGAAAAGTGAAAGAATTTAGACCCAAAAAGGAGGAAGTAGCATTAAGTCACACATATTAAATTGTTCCGGCGTTGGTGAACCATGTTAAACTTACAAGGCGGTTTATGCTTGTATACACGCGTTATTGTCATTTGATATTACAAAATGTATGTGTAGCATGATTTGTACTAAGGTTACATTCATTTGCAGGGGAAGAAAGTTATTATTTCTTTAGCAACGGGACGTATAAAGTGGGACGAAAAGGTAATCTGAATTGTTGTTAAACTAGTAAATATAACTTTATGATTTGTGTTTAGTATAAACATTTGAACGTATGTTTTCTGTATTTATGATTGTATGATTGTATTAGTATGTTAAACATTAGATTAGATATAGGTTTAGTTGTTAGATATATTAGACGATGGCAAAAGTTTGCATATGGGTCAAATTGGATGAGCAACACACTGCAACTAATCTGATTCGAAGGCTGCACATAATCAAGAAGCTTAATGGGTCAAATAACAAGGAGGGACACATCAACAAAAGGCGGGACAAGGCTGTGAAAAGACCAAATTACCCCTGACAGTTGAAAGACGTGACAGAACAATCACACTGCTTCGAACATAACTGTCAATGACATACCGTTTGATAACATATATATAGGACTAGATAATTTCATTTATTCCTTATCAAGATTGTACACAAAACAATCCAACCTTCTTGTAATCTTCTATCCAACAAGTTCTGTCCGCAACCTTTTGTTAATACAATTCAGTGTTCATTTGTTTGATCAATTGTTTCTTACTGTTCTATTGTATATTTCGATTAAAACTATCCGCTGCAAGTTTATTCTGGGCCAACAATTATTATACTATACGACCGTACGCATAAAGAAAAAAAAGGTTTTTGGAGTCGGCGGTACGCTTGTTTGTTTATAGTTACGGTTTGCCCCTATTACACCCTCCCTAGACCCTACCAATAGCTACCTATTATGAGTGCGATTATAGAGGGTACGCTTGTTTGTTTAGTTCTTATGTTTCTGTTGTCTTTCCTGCAAAAGTGGAAAGTAAGATATTAGAAATCAGTCTCATTTCTATAAATGTAGATTGTAATGCTCAATTTAATCACATATGCGTGCTAAGTATGCGTATATTGATAGCTTAGGAATGGTTACTTATGAACTTGCTTGTTAAGTTACAACACGATTGATAATCTTGTGCTCTTTGTTGTATAGGATGTGATGTAATTGTTAATAAAGATAAAGGAGTCTCGCGGGTCCATGCGGAAATAGTCATTGATGAATTGATTTCCAAGGAGAATACAAAAAAGAAATCATCTGAAGTTAGGATCAGAGATTGCTCAAAATACGGAACATTTATTAAGAGGCCCGTTGGATCGAAAGAAAAGGTTCATGAATTTCCAAATAAAGAGACAACGTTGGATGATGCAGACCTTGTTTCGTTTGGAACTGGTAATGCTACTTACAGGTATACTAATGTGTATTTTATTAAAGTATTTATTTTCATTATTTATATGCTTTCTTTTTTCTCGCTTTACTTCAAGAAGATTGCTAAATTAGCTTGTGTGTGTGATAAACACAGGTTTGCTTATGTTCCTCTCGTGTTTTTTCTTTGTGGGATTGAGCCTGGCCGATCGAAAGAACTTAATGAGAAGATTTCATCCATAGGTTGGTTTATGTATTAGTTTTGTATTTTATTGATTTGGTTAGGTTGGGTTGGGTGTTTGTTTATTGATTTCATCCTATATTTGTAATGCGCATTACAAAATCGTGTGCAGGTGCTTCTATGACTAATAAATGGAGCCCAAAGTGCACACATGTTCTTGTTGATGATAGTGCTTCACTGAATGCTGATATAGTTGATGCTGTAATGTCTAAAACACATTTTGTTAGTAATAAATGGATAGAGGTAACTCACCGTTCTTTTCTGTTAATTATTTATATCCAATTATACTGCATGCATATGCATATTGACCTCATGTCACATACTCACATGTTTGCTTGCTGATTTGCTACCATATTCTTAAGGTACTCAAACATGTGTAAAGGTGCTAAAGACGCTAGTTTTTATTTTTTCGACTGGAAGTTGTTTATTTGTAGATCAATGTTTTTAAAACTTACATATAATTCATGGTACTAGTCGCTTGTATTTTAAAACTTTTCCATGGTGTTTAGTCACTTGCAGATAAACGTATTGGCACTGACATCCCGAATTGCAATTCGTAAGTATCAACTTATCTTATCATGATTATTTTTCTTTAAAGTGGCAATTCAACCCATTTATTGATGAATGTGTTGATTTGGTTGTGTTTTATCTCAAAACGGGTCGAATGTGTCAAATCAAACAATTTATCTAAAAGAGGAACATAGTGAATGTCTTGAAAGTCGGACAAAGCCTAGTTTTGATGCAAACAACTAATGACCTGTTTCAACCCGACACTATTTTGAGTCTTTTGACCCCCTAGCGAACCTGCAGTTATGCTCCTGCCTTGAAGTTGCAAGGGGTCTCAATTAAAGTTGCTGAGCCTGAGTCTCGAGAAAATTGTTTAAGTGGATACGCTTTTCTGCTGGAGTCATCAGAAAAGGTAAGCTTTCTATAATACACACACACAGAGTCACATACATACATACATAATTACATACACATATGTGCATATATTCTGTAAGATAAAAACACGTTGTGACCAAATTTATCTTCTATGTGAGTGTGCTTTCCTTTTATTACTGTTTTCTCCACTATCTAAGGCTTGTTAATTTTAAGATGCTCTACTTTGTTGCGACAGTTATCACTCTTGACTAGTGAGGTCAATGCTGATTGCACACTGTCAAGGTTGTAGAAGGCGCTAGGCAGGTGGTGGGGTCTAGCCTAGGGACTAGGCGGAATTAGGCGTTTCGGTATTTTTATACGTATTACTACTATAATTCACACACACACACACACACATTTAGGTGTTTTTTGAAAATATGTTAAGATATATACACATAATACTTAGAAATACTTAGATATACACACAATTACACATAATACTAAGAAATACTTAGAAATTTGTGGAATTTAAAAAAAATAAAAATAAAATAAAAAAACCACCGCCTAATCCCCAAACGCCTAGGACCTCGCCTAGGGCTTATTTCCTATATTTTGCCTCGCCTAGCGCCTAGCGCCTAGGCGGCCGCCTAGGCCGACTTTTACAACACTGCACACCGTAACATTAGGAATTAAACTCATTGATGCAAAATGTCAGAAATTCAGAATCTGTCAAATGCATGTCTAAGTAGATAACTGGTTTTCTCCTTGGCTTTAAACTGGATGTTAGTAGTAGCTTTAGTACAGTTGGCAAGAGGGGCGGTCAGGCGGGTTGGATAACAGGTCAGGTTAAGCCAACATTTTGTCATTTTTTATTATGTTCAATTTTTTAATTCTTTATTTAAATAATGATTGTGTTACTTGTTAGCTATGATTATCAAAAGATTTTTAATTAAGACGATTTAGAAGGTTGCACGCATAGAAATAGACGTTTAAGTTATTCAACATATTTATAATCTTTTTTTTTTTTCTGTTTAATGTGTGAATGACGGTTTAAATTGATGCATTCCATTTCAGATTTTAATGTCTAGAGTCTTAAATTTATATTATGTTTTGCAGTATAAAGTTAAGAAAAAGTTGCAGCCGTTACTTGAAGCCTTTGGTGCAAAAGTTATTCCTGTTGGAGAATACATGCCACATAGTCAGGTTCCCGTCAATCTCTATAATCATATATTTTCTAGAAATGCTTAATGGCGTCTTTTATTAATTATAATTATTTGTGTTACACGGGAAAAAAAAATAATATTTAGGGTGTGGAGGACGATGAAAATAATCGTTTTGTACATGTAATCTCTGAAGATGATTCTGTGTGCTCCCATGATCTTAGTTCGCTACCTAAAGTGAGTGAAATTAACTTAGTATCTGCTATTTTATCTGGTCACCTGGATGCTGCTATCCTTGTATCACCACCTGGTAAGATTTCTTATTTATTTTTTTTAGATTATGAATGATTCATTTCATAACTGGCAAATTATATTAAGATAACAGGTAGACGGGCAAATTACTTATTTATGTATTATAATAAATTAATTTATTTTTTTTATGTTGTATGGTTTATTAATTTATCACGTGTAATTTAATTTACAATTGCAGTAGTTGTCACATCTACATGCTCCACCGACGAGACAGTGGTAGCGGATTCTGAACCAGAAGTTGAAATCACATCAGTTTATACGTCTGGAATCAGGAAAATAGAATCTGTTGAAGATGAAAAAGAAATAATATCTATTCATAGCGTAGAATCTGTTAACGAAATGGAAATTGATCCAACAAAATTTAATGATGACAAAAATACAATCATCGATGATATTAATGCAAGGTCAGAAGATGGTCAAAACGATGATGTAATGTTGACCCGACAACAGAAGATTTCAGTTGATGAAGATGGTCAAATGGGGACTTCAGATGTAATTTTCAGCCAAGATTTGATCATTCGAAATGCAAATTCACAACCTTCTCAGACAAATAATCAGGTTTTGAATTTTAAACGATTCAAAAAGGTGAGTTGGCTTCGCTATAGTTTTGTTCATGTATGAATGTATCAATGGTTCAGATGCATTATCTGAAACACACCTGTCTGGGTTGGGTTGACTAGAAATATATTTTTTCCCATCTTTAGTTATTTATAAATAATTATACTGTTACTTATGATCACAAGAACCGTATTATTACGTTAATAGTCCAAATCTTTAAATAAAAACGATTTAAGAGGTTGTATGCATTAGACTATGTGTTGTGGGCCACGAGCGACTAGGCGCGAGTGGCCACATCTTCCACGTGGCTCGCGAACACCACAACACAGTAGCTTGATTGTGCCCGCGAACGATGCCACACTCGCGTGTGGTAGCGGATGAAAACTAGCCGTTGGCAGTCAAATTCGACCGTTGGCTGGCTGACCGTTGGCTGCTATTTTTATTTTTGGAAAGCCTTAAAAAATTTTCGAAGCCACTGCTCACCTATAGCCACAACAGGATCAAGTGAGCGACCAGTAGCTTTATCGGGGTGCCAAGTAGGCGCTGACATGGCATAATATTAGAGGATAAAGTTGTGGCTAGAGGTGAGCCACAACACAGTCTTAAAGGGACTTTCTAACGACCTTCAACATGTTCAATCCATTTGGCCCATCTCGGAAAAAAGTCAACCCAAATCAAACCATTAATAAGTAAACGGGTCAAAATTGTCAGCCGTAATTAATCCTTTCAAATACTTTGGGCTTGTTTATAATAGTGGACTTAACTTGCAGATGGCGACCGAACCAGGAATTGGTTTCCATAATCTTGTACATTTTTCAAAGCATCCATACAAGTATGATGACATATCTTTGATCCTGTCCTCATCATTATATCGTATTATTATTATTATTATTATTATTATTATTATCAATAAAATAAAAAAAATGTAAATTTGTTTGTATTTATGTTTGAACTTGTGGCAGAGGGTCCGAATATGAGGATGAGGGAGTAGCAGAATCTTTGAAAGAAGAAAAGAAACGTAAACAGAGAGAGGCGGTTGCAGAAGATCTATTCAACAATGCAAGGGTACAGTTATATTTGTGTCAATTCATATTTTAATTTTTTAGGTGATTAACTAATAAATTTACTATAAAACTAAAAATCTTTTCTAATAAACCGGTACATGAGGTTGTAATAAGTTGAATACACTATAATCTGACATTCGACCCGTTTTTGCAAGTTCTATCATCAGTATTGTTTTACATTTAACCTGTTTGTAGGCAGATGTTAATAGTTGTGTTTGTGATTTTCAGGCGAAGCAACGTGGAGCCGCAGGTTTCATATCGGGCCTTTTCAACCGAAGATGATTTAACTGTATGACAAATTTTTGTTTGTTATGTGTAATTAACATCTTAAATTTCTGCTAAACTATACATACTTGCAAACATTGACCAATTTAGGGAATATGATGATCCTTCTTGTTGGTGAAAATTATTTTGTTAATCATTTATTATATATTTATTATTATTATTTGTTATATTTCATATGGGTGTGGTATGATGCATCACAATCATTTGAAAATAAGTTATATTCTTTAAACTTGGTTTAATAATTTATTTTTTTTTAAATATTGTTTGTATTTTAATTAGTAGTCGCAAGTGACATACTAATTCGTGTTTTTTTTTATGCTGGCCTGGTTGATATGATGTGATTATACAATTGAGGCGGCTAAACAAATTTGTATATAGATTTCTTATAAACAATAATACAATGAATAGTTTATAGTTGGAGTTAGATGAATATATTAGAGTTAGGATTAAAGGACTTTTTTTTAAAGAAAGGGTGAGAAGGATTTGATTCATTGATGTTATATTTAAAGAGTTGAGATTAGTTTGATGAAAAAAATAAATAAATATTAAATTAGGAGAAAAGCATAAAAGCATAAAAAAACTCATATTTATTAACTTTCTCTCTTCACATGCAAGACACATGTTAATTTCTCCCATCATTTTAGAACAAGTATAACTTTTTCATATGATATTCTTTTTTTTTAAAGTCACCATATTAACAAGTGTTTTCTATCTTTAATACGAGTACCGCATTGCTATATTAAAATTGAAAAAATAATACGTGTTAACTGGATTTTCTTACTTCATTGTGTCTTCTGCTCGTTCATTGTGTTATAAATATGTTTTTAATATACACATGATTTAACTTTGTCCATTGTATTTTTACTATGCTTTCCATTGTGTGTTATGTTCATTGTGTTTTACGCAAATGAGTTTTGTGTTTATGGTGTACATTGTGTTTTATTATGCTGTTCATTGTGTTTTAGTCTATTGTCTATTGTGTTTTAGTTTTCCGTTCATTGTGTTTTTAATATGTTGTCCATTGTGTTTTATTAGATTGTTCATTGTGTTTTATAACTTATTGTTCATTGCATATTTATTTTGGTATTCATTGTGTTTTACGTTATCTCTATTGTGTCTTACTCAACTGAGTTTTTGATTTTTTTCAAAAGTAGAAAAATGGGGTATTCATATTAAAGAAAAAGAGACTCAATTTTATGGTATATATATATTTTTTAAAAAGATGACGTATAAAAAAGTTACGAAAGTTTAAAAATGAGAGTGAAAATAGCATGTGACTTGCATGTGCATATTCTTTTGACAAAATTACGCTTCTCACTTATTTATTCCTTGGACACATGTTATTTTCTAATGGTTTCTCACTCTTCTCATTTTTTGCAGCCTTTGTAGAATAACTAAACCCCAATATATAATTTATAAATACTAGTAGAGTGCCCGCGTGATGCAGCGGGGAACACAAACACTTCTAAGGGTGTGTATGGTTTGGTTAAGTTCGATTATTAGCCTCAACCAAAACTAAAATCAAATGTCATCAATTAATCAATCTTATTAAATAATTGGTTCCTTGGTTCGGTTAGTATTAATAGATTATCGATTTTTAGTTCGGTTTAGTTAATTTTGATGAATAACAAAAACAAACTCCGACTAGGTTTTTTTTGCCTAGAAATACATGAAATGGAAGTATAAATACATGAAATAGAGGTAAAAAAAATATGCCTGTAAACGAACCGAATGTTCATGAGTCGTTCGTGAACTTGTTCGGCGGGAAGTTCATTTACGTCGTTTATTTAATAAACGAACAAACACGAACAAAAAAATTTGTTTGTTTAGTTAAATGAACGAACATGAACAAACGTTGAGTTAGTTCATTTATGTTTGTGAACGTCCTTTTATGTTCGTTTATTTATGTCCGTTTAAGTTTATTAATTACTTACGTAGTTATATTTACATAAATACAAACATAAATTTGGCTTTAGCCACTTGTATAAATATATAACCAATTAGTAATTGGGTTTTTTCAGTAATACAAAATCATTCACATCTATTATGTTCGTGAGCGTGCGTTTATGTTCGTTGGCGAATTGTCCGTTTAGGTTTAAACGAACGAACATAAACGAACAAGAACATGACAAATTTCTTAATGAACGAACATGAACACAAAAATATGTTTGAGTATGTGTTCGTGTTCAGTTAAAATTAAATGAACATTCGGTTCATTTACAGGCCTAGGTATAAAAGCTAAAAATTTCAAAACTCCGTCTATTTATAATGCCACTACAATTCATAAACCTATCTACTCTGCTTCAAACCATATTAGAGTATAATTTGCTATATACTTTTAATTAAAAATTTGATTTTTTACGCGATTAACAATATCCAGAGGTGAAAAATAATTGAAACTCAATCGAAATCAAACAAAAACATACAAACCGAACTGAAAATTAACCAAAACCAAGTTAACCTAATATCGTCTTTTTTGTACCCCAAGTTAACAAAAATTAACAAACCAAAACTGAACCATTTATACATTTATATCTTTTATACATCCATTACATGTATTTATACCTTCATTTCATATGCTTCTAAGCAAATTTTTAACCAAAGTTTGGTTTAGGTTATTAACCAAAATTAACTAAACCGAACTAAAAACGAGAATCTAACCAAATAGACTAAACCAATTAACCGGTTAGTTAACAAGATTGATAAACCGATAATGTCGATTTTTGTTTCAATTGAGGATTATAACCGAACTTAACCTAACCCAACCATGAACCGTTAGAAGTGTTTGTGTTCCCTAGCACATTGTGCGGGCATGCTGTTATGAATATATTAATGGGTCTGTTTCAGTTTAACTAATTTGGGTTAACTAAGGGTACAAAAAGAAAACGATAACCAATTTTAAGTTAAACCGGATGTTTTCAGTTTTCAATAGATTTTGGTTCAGTTTTGTCAGTTTTTTGGTTTGGCTTCGGTGAACGGTTTAGTTATTGCTCACTCCTGGATATCGTTAATCACGTCACATAAAGATTTTTAAAATAAAAAATAGCAATACTATACTCAAATTAAAGATAATAAAATGCTCATTATTATAATATAATTGAAGAAACAATAAGTATCACGGTGAATATGACTAATTACCGTGTGGTTTATACCTATGTTACGTCAGGATTAATCCTTTACCCAAACCTCGTTGGTTAACCCATAAGGTGATTCAGTGAGTGTGGTGAATGTGACGTAAAGTGTGTGTGAACACGAGATGTAAGTGGTTCAGTCGGAAATGACCTACGTCCACTGTAACTGCCGGAATATTATTATAAGAGAGATGTTACAAATGATAGGGTTACAATGGTTGATTTCTGAATGCCCTTACAAGAAGAAGTATGTCCCTATTTATAGGCATAGTTGTGGGCCGAAGGAAGAGGCCCATGAGACATGTCGTCCGCTTGGGCCCAGTCAAGGCCCAAGTCCATGTTCTTCCTGGAAATGGCAGGAAACAGCCAAATACTGTTGATGACGTCATGCTACAGTGTGGTCGTTGTTATAGGTGGACACGTGGCGGGTTTTGGATGGTGACCAGTGATGTTGTCCTTGCTGCAGTGGCTGGGGCTGTCATCGGCGTCTGATGTGACGTCTGACAGTTAGCAAGGTATGTCTGTTGGTCACTGTGGATGGCAGCACAGGTACAGTAGAGCCGTTTGGTAGTTGTACTGTCTGCCACATGTCCTTCTCTTGTTCGCGTGTGCTCTGACACAAATCCTTGTGAATCTTCCTTTGTTATCTTCTGTACCTCGTACTAAAAGTGTTAAGGGAAGATTCCGCGCGTGACCATACGCGCTTATCAGATGTAGCTTGCTGCTTCTCAGTTGGCTTAGCGCGCTGAGCCGCTTGTTGTGTTGTTTGCGCGCAGGTGGATCCTTGCGCCATGTTTTGGTGCGAGGATCCCCTTTTTATGGGGATAGGGACGCCTCCTCTCAGATTAGGCTCCCTATCCCTTCAAGTCCCCCTAGTCTAGGGCTTCTCCTGCTCGTTGGCGAGAAGGTGGAGCGCTAGACTCAAAGTATTTGGTCGCGGATGAGAGCTCATCTGCTCGTGAGTCTTGCAATTTATTGGACGTGCCTTGCCATGGAATGTTGGAAAACTTGGCGGGGAACGTCTTTTTTGTTTTTAAGTCGAATTGACGCCGGAGAAAATGTGTTCCGCCGTGCTTGTGCAGGAGTTAGGCGGGGAACGTCTTTTGCAACTTTACGTCAAATTGACGCCGGGGAGGACGTGTGCCGCTGTACCTGTGCAGGAGTTGGGCGAGGAACGTCTTTTGCAACTTTACGTCAAATTGACGCCGGGGAGGACGTGTGCCGCCGTACCTGTGCAGGAGTTGGGCGGGGAACGTCTTTTGCAACTTTACGTCAAATTTGCACCGTGGAATTGAATGCTTGCTGGTTGTTAATGCGGATCTGAAGTTGTAATAAATTTTAAATCATTGGCATTCAATTTGTCTCTCATAAATTGAAGTTAATGCGCCTGGAGGTCGAATGATCATTTCCTTCTGATGGAAGTTCAGTGGTTGCTGATGTGTCAGGTTGTTGCCTGTTGTGCAGACTGAGACATGTCACATCATTGTTGCAGTTACCAACCTTTCGTCTGATGTCAGGCGCGTGTGGCGTCACGCGCCTGACGTTCTGTCTTCGTGGATGAGATTGTGCCACGTGTCGGTAGGCACGTGCTTCCTGTCAGGCGCGTGGGCTTCCACGCGCCCAATTTGTTTATCGTGTGAGATCTGTTGACACGTGTCGTTCATCCGGTGCGTGTGCAGTGCAAAGCTGTCTCCCACTATGATCTGGTCCGTCTATTAGACACCATTGACACGTGGCGTCATCTCGTTCTTTGAATTTGAAAAGGCGTGACGGTTGATTCATCCTCTGTGGGTCCCACTGCCATTAATGCGGTGGGTATATAAGTCTCATTGAGGCTTTATGTGAACGGTTACATTCCCATAATCCTCTTTCTTCCATTTCTTGTCTTCCTTTCTCTCTCAACTTTCCGGCCATCGTCTTCTTTGAAGTTTCCGTTTAATCTTCATAGATCTTGTTGATCTTGGAGATTCATTGTTGAAACTTCAACATTCTGCTTTCTGTTGCTGTTTGTTTGTCTGCTCTTTCGTCCTCGTTTTTGGAAGTTTCTTGTGTTCTTCAAACTCCCTTGAATATTCCGGCGAATCTTCAAGTTTTCCGGTCAGGTTTTCCAGATTCCGACAGCTTTTGCTTTTTAATCTTTGAGATGTCTGATGCACCTGTCAGTCCGTCTCCGTCCACCGAGGATATTAGGGTGGAACCGGCTGTGGAGGAAGTGGTGGAGGAGGAAGTGCTTGTCGAACACGGCAAGATAAAGGAGAGGAAGCTGATGTCCAACACATGTTGTGTCTGGAGTCAGGAGTCTTTTAATCAGTTTTGCACCATGTACAATATCCTGCCAGAGTGGGAGCCTACCCTTCCGTCTCCGACCAGCACTGTTCTCTCCGCCGTGAGTGGTCGGCTAGCCTTGTATGAAGCCCACTTTACTAAGTGTGGATTTCGTTTGCCGTGTACTCGTTTTCAGATTGACACCATGGTGGCTTACGGCGTTGGGCCCACACAACTAACTGCCTTCGGGCTTCTGAGGTTAGTTCACTTTGAGGACTCCTGCCGCGCCTTGGACATTGAGCCCACCGTTGAGCGGTTCAATGTTTTCTATTTTATGGCGCGAGACGAGATGTGGTTCTTGTTCAAGACGCGCCCGAGGGTGCCGCCAATGGCCACCCATAATCCTAAGTCCTTGCATTGGGCGAAGGAAAAATTTTTCTTTGTGAAGAGGGGGGTGATCCCCATTAGTCTCCCCTGGAAGGTTATTGGGGATGGGCAGCGCGTGGCTGACATGGCTGTGCCCAAAGATTTCAAGAAGCAGGCTTGGTTTATTACCCTCACCTCCAACGCCACCAAGCTGGAGTTTAAGAATTTAACAGAGGGTATGTTTTTCATCCTGGGGATGAGTCGCCTTGGTATCCGTGCGGGCAAAGAACCCTACATTGCAATAGAGGGTACGTACTTTCTTTTTTCTTTTATGTTTGTGCTATTTTTCTGACTGTTCATTGTTGCAGGTGTTAACAAGTTCCAGTTTTACGCTGCCCGCGAGGAAAAGGGCATTAAGTGGAGGCTGGTGGCAGAGGGTCAAACTTCCTGTTTGGACGCGTTTGTTGACCGCTTCTATTATCCTGATCTCTCCAGCGCGCCGAAACCTTATTACACAACCGGTGAGTCTTTGGATCCCTTCGTCACTAGCGTTTTCGGAGATGATTCTACTGATTCTTCAGTAGAGATCGTTCCGCACATGAACCCATCCGTGGGGCGTGGACGTTGGAAACACGCGCCGCAGAAACATAGGTATCGAGCAAAGGTTGCTCTTTCTGACTCGGGTTCTTCCGTTTCAGCAGGGGAGGTTGTGAAGGGACGCCGACGGCGGAAGGATGGGCCGCCTTCGGACGATGAAGATGAGGCTGAGTCCTCTCAGCTGGAGAGGAGGAAGAGGGCGCGTCCGGACAGCGCCGTGGCCGGCAGCGCCGCCACTGTGGAAGATGTGTCTCCTGCCTTGACTGGCGAAGGGGGGAGTGAGGGTGCTACTCAAATCCCTGAGTAAATGGTGGCTCCAGAGACAGTTGTTGAGGATGCTGGCAAGCAGAAAGTCACCATCTCTGCTGGGGATCAAGGAGGGAGCGCCCCAGTTTTTTCTGTGGGGATTAGCGCTGCCCCAACTCGACAGCCTCTGTTTCAGAAGCTGATAAAGAAGAAAACTCCTGGTAAGCCACCCTTATTGTCTTGTGGTATTTTTTATTCTTGAATTTCTTTTAACATTTTTTTGTTTTCCTTTGCCAGTGGCGGCCAAGATCATTCCTACTCCTCCTCCTACGTCTCCAACTGCGGAGGCTGCTAGGGTAGAGGAGGAGAGGCTCTGGGGGGAGCAGGAAGCGGCAAGAAAGCAGGCGGAAGTCGATGAAGCCCTTCAAAAGGCTGAGGCTGAGAAGATAGCCGCTGCTGCGAGGAAGCAGGCGGAAGTCGATGAAGCCCGTCAGAGGGCTGAGGCTGCAAAGATTGCTGCTGCCAATGAGGCCAAACAAAAGGCTGAGGCAGAAAAGCGGGCGGAGGCAGAGCGTCTTCGTCTCCAAGAGCAGCGGTTTCTGGAAGAGAAGGCGCGGCTGCTAAGGGAGCGCGAAGAGAGTGAGCGCGCTGCTGCTGAGGCCCAAGAAATGTCTCATGAATCTGATGGGTTCGAGAGGGCGCTCTTAGAGCAAGGCGCTGCTGGTGCTGGCGATGGCTCACGCCAAACTCGGCGTGAGTCTTCTAGGGTTGGTGGGGAGCCATCGGGAGTTTACGATGGTTCCTGCTGGGCTGGTGGTGACGCCATCTGGCGCCCTCGCTGGGCGATTAGGGAGAATACGTTGTTTTCAAACTCCTTGGCCGCCCTTGAGTTTGTTAGCGAGGTGGTGCCTCCCTATGAGCGCACTCACCAGGATTTGTTGAGTTGTCCTGAGCTCGTATCTGCTTTGTGTGTGAACCAGGCGACTCAACTATCCTTGATGGATTCGCTTCGCCGCCGGGATGCGGCGGTTCAGCGAGATTTTGAGCAGTTGGAGGCGGAGAAGGCAGGCCTTGCTGAGAAGGAGGCTGCCTTCAAGGCAGAGATTTCAAGGTATCGCCGCCGTGCTCATGACGCTGAAGCCAAGGTGGCGAAGCTTGAGGTGGATGCTGCGGCAGAGAGGCGCCGGTGGTCAGAGTCTTGGAAGAAAGCTAACGACGAAACCATGCGCTTGAAGGAGACTCTGGCCGAGGCGCAGGAGGAGAGACGGGCTGTGACCCGCAAGTTTGAAGAGAAGAGCAAGGCCCTCACTGAAAGGACCGCGAAGTACGTGGAGATGCGCAAAGAGCTGGAATCCAAGGATGCTGCTCTTGTTGCAGCTACTGAGCGCGTCTCTTTTCTTGAGCAGGAGAAGGTCCGGATCCTTAATGCTAAAGAAGATCTGGAGGGGGACCTTGACTCTTCTGATCAAGCGCGTGTTGCGGCCGTCAAGGAGTGCCAGGCGGCCCAACACTTATTGGAGGAAGCGGTTTCTACTCAGACCCAGATGCAGAATTCCATTCATTGGCTAATGACGGATGGAATGAATGGGGTAAGCTCTTGTGCTTTCTTTGTTATTGATGCTTGTTTTTTTGCAATTGATTTGCTAACGTTTTGTCTTCCCTCTAGGAGGAGTATGAGGCGGAATTGGCCAAGTTTGAGGAGGTTGACTTCCCTATTTTCCAGGTGATTGCTGATTGTAATGACAACGCGGATCCCCTTGCTGCCCTAAAATACTTCATCGACAAATCTGACGAGTTGGCGAGGGCTTCTGGCGGGGGTACTTCCGGAGCGCATGGCGAGTAGGCGCTGTACTTGTATTTTTCATTGTAGCTTTCTTGTAAATATAAAGGGTTTTTAAGTCCATCTTTTAATGAAATTATCAGTTTGCTATATCGTGTTTGTTCTCGCTCCAACCTTACTTATTTAACCAAGTCGTCACCCGGTGTGTAAGTATAAGTTAGGGCGCGCGCTAGGCTAGACAGTCCGACATCTAAGTGTTGTACTTTTGCCTTGAAGACTGTAGCGGAGCGCGACTTGTACCATTGAGTCCGAGTTAGGCGCGTAGGAGCCTTGCCTAGAAGACCTTTGGCCGCGTTTTGTGTGGCGCGCCTTCCTCTTGTCCGAGCTGTGTAACAGCTCTAGAAGACAAGGGATTATGCGCGCACACGTGCTATGCGGGCTGATAGGTCCGACAAGTAAATCTGTCTTGAAGACCATTATGCGTTGTCCAAGTGTAAGATGTATAAGCCCGACGTGCCCAAGATGCGTCTTGAAGGCTCATTTTACTACATTGGTCCGCAGTTCTGGTCCGACAGGATTTTGCCTAAGTCTTGAAGACCCTGGTGCGGAAAAACAAGTAGAAACACAGATATATGAAACTTTTTCATTGATGGTATGGCATGTGTAGCCATGTTACAAGTTTACAAGTAACAGCGTCGCAACTGTGCGCCGTTCCAAGATCGCGGGATGGGGGTACCATCTAGTCTTTCCAACGCGTAGGCGCCTTTGCCTAGCACTTCTTGTATTTTGTATGGACCTTCCCAAGTTGGAGCTAGTTTCCCTGGCTTTTCAGCGTTAGAAGCTTCGTTGTTGCGGAACACGTAGTCTCCGATCTTGAACGTGAGTTCTTTGACGCGCTTGTTGTAGTATTGCTCCAGCTGAGTTTTGTATCGGGCTTCTTTTATTGCCGCAAGATCGCGACGTTCCTCTAATAGGTCAAGGTTCATGCGGAGTCCTGTGTCGTTGTCCGCTGTTTCGGCCATTAATACTCTCGCGGTAGGATAGGTCATTTTTGCGGGAATCACCGCCTCGGAACCATATGTTAAGCTGAACGGCGTTTCACCGTTGCTTGTTTTTGTGAGGGTGCGGTAGGCCCATAAAACATGCGGCAGTTCGTCTACCCACCCTGTCCTCTTGGTTCCGAGCCTTGTCTTGATGCCTTCGACGATTGTGCGATTGGCTCTTTCCACTTGACCATTGCCTTGCGGATGCGCAACTGATGTGAATATTTGTTTTACGCCCAATTGAGCCAACCATTCTTGAAGGGATTGGTCTTCAAATTGTGTGCCGTTGTCGCTGACCAGTTGCATCGGCAGGCCGAATCGGCAGATAATGAACTCCCAGAGGAATTTCTTGACGTGTGCGCCGTCGATCTTGGCTAGAGGCTTTGCCTCGACCCACTTGGTGAAGTAGTCGATGGTGACGATTAAGTATTTGACGTTACCCGGGGCCGTTGGGAATGGTCCGACCAAATCGACAGCCCATTTCTGGAACGGCCACGCCGCTGTAACGGGCACCAAGTTGTTCTTGGGCGCAAGGTGTTCGGAGCGTGGCGCTGGAAACTGTCGCATTTGCGCAACTCGTTGACCGCGTCCACGTGCATGCCCGGCCAATAGTACCCTGCGTTCATCAATTTCGCTACTACCATCCTTGGGCCGGCGTGTAGCCCGCATGTTCCCTCATGTATGTCTTTAAGGAGGAGGGAGGTGTCTGCGGAATCTACACATCGTAACAGCGGCCCTAGGTAAGATCGGCGGTACAGGGTGCCGTCTATGAGTTGGTATTGTAAAGCCTTGTGTTGGATCTTCCGGGCCTCTGATTTGTCATCAGGAAGGATGCCGGAGGATAAGAAGGCTTTGATTGGGGTCATCCAGGACGCGTTGCCTGTTTGGATGACATGGACTTGTCGCGGCGGAACAGATGGTTTTTCAAGGACATCGACTCGTACCTCTTTGGCCATACGTGCAAAGACTGTGGATGCCATTTTACTCAGCGCATCGGCTGGCTTGTTTTCACTGCGCCGGATGTGTTCGACGGTGCATGAGTCGAACCGTCGCATGAGTTGCTTGGCTTGTTCCAGGTATAGGGCCATGATTTCATCCTTTGCGTCATATGATCCATTGATCTGTCGGGCGACAAGCAGTGAGTCGACGTGTGCCTCCACGTGCCTGGCCCCCATTTTTTCCGCAATGCGGAGGCCTGCCAGCAACGCTTCGTATTCCGCCTCGTTGTTTGTGCTTTTAAAATCGAGGCGGATGGCGTACGTGAACTCGTGTTTATCTGGGCTGATGAGGCGTAATCCTGCGCCGGCGCCGTCGTCATTAGAGGCCCCGTCCGTGAATAGGGACCATTTTTGCGACGGGTCGTGCGCCGGCGCGGGTGATTCTTCGGCTTTGCATTCTTGGACTTGGTCCGTAGGTATCTCTGTGGCGAAGTCCGCGAGTACCTGGCCTTTAATTGCGGGCCGGGGTTTGTAATTGATCGTATGTTCCCCAGCTCAATGGCCCATTTTGCCAGACGGCCAGACAGTTCGGGTTTGCGAGAATGTCATTTATCTGATAGTCCGTGAGGACGTTTATCGGGTGGCCTTGGAAGTACCTGCGCAACCTTCTGGATGCATGGACAAGTGCGAGAACCAGCTTTTCCATTATTGTATACCTTGTTTCTGCGTCTAACAGTGTGCGGCTGATGTAATAAATTGGTGTTTGCACTCCTTTGCGTTCAACCATTAGAACTGCGCCTATCGCCCGCTCCGTGACGGAGAGGTAAAGTGTAAGCGGTTCTTTAGGAAGCGGCGCTGTTAGTGTCAGAAGGTTCATTAGGCACTGCTTGATTGCCTGGAATGCTGATTCCGCCTCTGGGGTCCAGCGGAAGTTGCTCTTCTTTAAACAGTTCTTCAAAGTGTCCACGAATGGGAACGACTTTGAAGCGTAGTTGGACAAGAATCGGTTTAGGGCCACAAGGGGGCCCCTTTAATGTCTGTACTTCTTTGACGGAAGCGGGAGAAGGCATTATCTCGATAGCTTGTACTTTTTCTGGGTTAGCGCGGAAACCGTCCCGCGTTACAATGACGCCCAAAAATTTGCCTTCTTCCATCCCGAATGAACATTTGCTCGGGTTCAACTTCATGCGCACTTTGCGCAATTGATTGAACGTTTGTTGGATGTCTCGAAGCATGTTACTTTCCTCCTTGCTCTTGATGACCAAGTCATCGACGTACACCTCAAGTCGTACGCCGATTTCATTAATAAAGGCTGTGTCCATAAGACGTTGGTATGTGGCGCCCACGTTTTTCAGGCTGAAAGGCATCTTGGTGTAACAGAAGATGCCCGCGTCTGTGCGGAACGCCGTTTTATCTTCATCTTCTTTAGCCATTTGGATCTGGTGGTAACCTTTGTATGCGTCCAAGAAGCATTTGAACCGATACGGGGCGAAGGAATCCACTTTTAGATCAATTTCTGGCAGAGGGTAGCAATCTTTGGGACACGCCTTGTTGATATCCTTGTAGTCGACGCACATGCGCCAGCCTCCGTTAGACTTGGCGACCATGACAGGATTGGCCACCCAGGTTTGGTATCTGATAGGGCGAAGGATGCCCGCGTTGAGCAGCTCGGTGACTTGTTCGTTCATGGCCTTTGTTTTCTCTGGGCCCATACTGCACTTCTTTTGCACTATGGGTTCTACGGAGCGGTAGACATTAAGCTTGTGTTCCGCTATTTCGCGGGGAACACCAACCATGTCCGCTGGTTGCCACGCGAAGACATCCATGTTGCTGATCAGAAGCTGTTTCAAGTGATTGAGTATGGTTTCGGAGATTTCATGGCCAATGAACACCGTTTGCTCCGGAAATTTAGGGTTTAGCGCCCATTTTTCCGGCTCAGTGCGGGCATTTGTTTTGACCATCTTTGGAGGCTTGGCGGTTTCAGTGGTGTGGCAGTCTTTATTGGCTCTGATGAAGGCAATACCTGTCTTGGTTGGAAAGCCGACCATCGCGTGCGCCGTTGAAGCGTTGGCGTTAAAGCGCGCGATGCCTTCCCGACCCAATAGAATATCATGATTGGAGGTGGCTGGCAAAACCATAAAGTCACATATCTCCGTGCGCTCGTGGGTGCCATCGGACCATGTGACTGGAAGGGAGAGCATGCCCCGCGGCATGATGGTCTCATGAATGAAACCTGAGATTGGCTCATTGACTGGTACGAGCTTTGCTTTGTCTTCTGCATCCAGTTGTTGGAAACATTGCTCGTACATGATATCTGTGCTGCTGCCGCCGTCTAAGAACATGTGCCACGTGCGGTAATGTCCGAAGACGGCGGTTATGACTAGTGGGGCAGTGCAGGAAGCGCCGCCTCTGACTTTCGGCATGAGGACATCGGCCTCCTTCCATGAGTCATCGAGTGGTTGTAAACGGGTGCGCTTGCCATGCTGGGTGTTTTTGCCACGCTTAGTCATGTTGCAGTGATGACGAGGGACGAGTGTGGCGGCATGAGTGTTGAGGTCACAGATTTTCTTTCGTGACCCCTCCCCTTGATTTTCATCGCCCGCATTACCCTTGCCAGTGCGGTGGACGTTCTTTACCAAGTAACCAAGCTGTCTCGATTTCAGCGCGGCCTCGATCTCCATCTTCAGGCTATAACAGTTGTCTGTGAGGTGACCAAAGTCATTGTGATACTCACAGAACTTGCTTCGGTCCACGTTCCTTCGTTTCCCCAGGGGGTTGGCTTCCTTTAACGTGACCTGCTCTGTTTTCAGGACCTGGGATGGTGTCTTTGTTAGCGGGGTCCAATCGTGGTTTTTCTTTGAGTGTCCACGCTGGTCCCGCGATTGCTTGCTATTGATGAGTTGGTGGGTGTCGCCCGCGGGGGAGTACTTACCCTCGTCGGCCGTGCCCGAGATGCGGCTCTAGACAGACTTGTTCTTGTGTTTATTACTATTATTATTATGGTGTTGTGGTTGGAAGCCGTGCATCTGGTTGAAAGATTTTTCAAAGGAGGCATATATTTTCGCGGAGTGGATGAGTTCATCTCAGGACTCCGGAATACCGCCTTTGCTTGTAAGGCATTTCATTAGCTCTGGGCTGCGCACGTTGTGTATGAATGCTGCCCGGATAAGTTCTTCCCCGCAGCCTATTTGCAAGGCCTCCTTGTTGAATCGAACTATGAAATCCTCGATGGATTCATGATCATGTCGGCGGCATAACAAAATATGCGCCTTGTCCTTCTTGTGCTTACGCAAGTGTGAAAAGTGATTACCAAATTTGTCGGTGAGGTCGTCGAAGTCCTTAACGCTCCCCGCGGGGAGGTTGTCGAACCAGACCCTGGCCGCGCCGGTTAAAGTCTGGGCAAACAAATGGCACCAGACCTGGACGGGCCAGTCTACCGACATACCTGCGCACTCAATGTCATGCACATGGTCATCCGGGTCACGCAGGCCATCGTATCTACCGATGCTGCTAGGAAGCTTTGCTTTCCTTGGTATTTTGGCTGTCGCTATGCGAGCGACAAACTTTGATTTTTCAGCAAAAGCTTTTGGCCTAAATGGCCTGACCAAGTCATCGTCCTCGTCGTTATGACGCGAACGGTGACGGTGTTTCCTTCCATTGTGGTCGGAGTCGCTGCTAGACGACTCATAGCCATCCGGTTCATCACGTGACTTCGCGCATCCCCGAACCCTGGCGTCTCCGCCGAGTTCCCCGCTGCGACCGTCATCGTGAGTGGCCGAGTCTTTCCTTTTGTACCCCTTTTTTGATGGGGTATCGTAAGTGAGGGCTTTACCCTTCTTTTTGGCTTGTTGCAAGAGTTTGCGTTGGTATATCGCAGCCCTTTTGGCGTTCCGACGAAGGAGCCACTGGTCTGGGTCTTCCTCAGGACCGCCGTCACTGTCATCATCCGAGGCTACATCACGAATCTCGAGATCCGGCTGCTCGAGACGTGAAGTGGGTTTTTTGACGACAGTGTGTGGTGTGTTTTGGTTTTCCGGGGACTGAGCATCGACGTCCCCGGTTTGGTTAAGGACAGAAGTGTTAGGGTTGGGTTCAGCCATGGGTGGGTTAAAAGATGAGTGAATAGAGCTGTTCTAACCGTTGGATGGAGCCAATGAAGAAACAATAAGTATCACGGTGATTATGACTAATTACCGTGTGGTTTATACCTAAGTTACGTCAGGATTAATCCTTTACCCAAACCTCGTTGGTTAACCCATAAGGTGATTCAGTGAGTGTGGTGAATGTGACGTAAAGTGTGTGTGAACACGAGATGTAAGTGGTTCGGTCGGAAATGACCTACGTCCACTGTAACTACCGGAATATTATTATAAGAGAGATGTTACAAATGATAGGATTACAATGGTTGATTTCTGAATGCCCTTACAAGAAGAAGTATGTCCCTATTTATAGGCATAGTTGTGGGCCGAAGGAAGAGGCCCATGAGACATGTCGTCCGCTTGGGCCCAGTCAAGGCCCAAGTCCATGTTCTTCCTGGAAATGGCGGGAAACAGCCAAATACTGTTGATGACGTCATGCTACAGTGTGGTCGTTGTTATAGGTGGACACGTGGCGGGTTTTGGATGGTGACCAGTGATGTTGTCCTTGCTGCAGTGGCTGGGGCTGTCATCGGCGTCTGATGTGACGTCTGACAGTTGGCAAGGTATGTCTGTTGGTCACTATGGATGGCAGCACAGGTACAGTAGAGCCGTTTGGTAGTTGTACTATCTGCCACATGTCCTTCTCTTGTTCGCGTGTGCTCTAACACAAATCCTTGTGAATCTTCCTTTGTTATCTTCTGTACCTCGTACTAAAAGTGTTAAGGGAAGATTCCGCGCGTAACCATACGCGCTTATCAGATGTAGCTTGCTGCTTATCAGTTGGCTTAGCACGCTGAGCCGCTTGTTGTGTTGTTTGCGCGCAGGTGGATCCTTGCGCCATGTCTTGGTGCGAGGATCCCCTTTTTATGGGGATAGGGACGCCTCCTCTCAGATTAGGCTCCCTATCCCTTCAATATTTTTTTTTTATAAAAGTATAAACCTATGCAAAAAATATGAGTATTTAAAAATTATGAGGGATGTTTTGCTTAAAATGAGGAAAAAAAGTTTAACTATAATTTAAATAAGCAAAGTTAAGTAAAGTTTAAGGGATTAAAGTGTAAATAAGATATGGTATTAAAATGTAAATAATGTATGAATGACTATTTTACTCTCATTTCAAGGTTCTTAATGAAAAATAAGTTCTTAACTTTTGGGTATCTTAAACTACCCATCACTCATGTATTATAATATAGTATAGATACAAATATAAATTATTTAAATAGAAATTTAGATGCAATATATTATTTTATCTTTGTGTGCAAGTTATTTAATAATTTTTTAATCAATTTTTAACAAATTTAAACAAAAATTATAAAATGTTATCATGAGAATATCACAAGTCTACATTTGGTAATGGAATAAAATGATGTGAAATAAAATGTTTTCATAAAGGAGGCTTTCAACCCGAACTTTGCAACTAATGCTTCAATACATCATAGCACTTTGTTCTCTTTTAGAGCCTTTCATATTTATAATTGTAACGAGTATCACTTATTATTATTTTTTTATAGTTGGAAGCTATATATACAATTTAAGTAATTTAAAAGATTACATTTAAATATCTGTCAAAAGGTTGTTTATCACATCTATCAAAAAGTTGAATGTGGAGAATCAACTAGGCGACAACAAATCGTCGCCTAATAGGTTAGAGGTAAATTTTTGTTTGGCTAAGGATACCTTGGCCTTCGGATTTAGTTTCGCTTCTGGACTTTTTCTCTGTTTTGAAAGATAGCCTGCAGTAGGATTTGGAAGAAGTTGGTTTACTCGATCACGATTGCCACGGTTTCTAGAATTTGGAAGGCGAGAAATCTTATGGTGTTCGAAGGCAAGTTTCTCCCCGTGAATTATTCAGTGGAGTTGATCAAAGAAGACGTCTATATATGGATCGACTATAGAAGTCATCTGAAAACTATTGATTGGGATAAATGGGCGGCTTTTGATGTTTTGGATTTGTTGTAATGTTGGTGTGTTGTTCAGTCCATTTTGGGGTTTTGTATTAGCGTTTTCCAGCTGCTTGATGGGCCTATATATATAAATATATAGTGTTTTGGCCGTTAAAAAAAAGGTTAGAGGTAAATTAAACTTATCGAGTGACACCCTCGAATGATGGACCAACCAAACCGATTCAATAACGTGCAAAGAATTATTATGGAAAATCACTTTTAAATACACGAGTCAAACAATATAGTGATCAAACCAAAATTCTACAACAGTTTGATGTGATCCTTACAAATTCTAAATGTAAAATCCTAGGGCGTGTAAATATGTTATTTTTTATTGAGTAGATTACCAAAACAGTCCTTGACTTTTGGGCCAATATGTCTGTCCAGTCCAATCTTTTAAAAATTGCTTGAACACTCCCTGATCTTCAAGAAAATAGGGCAATTCAGTCCGACCACTTAACCCAGTTAGTTTATCTCAGTTAACTCAAGGGCATTTTTGTCAGGTCAGTTTAAAATTTTAAACCCAGTCAACCCTTGTCCCCCCCTTTATAAACCCTTCGTTTTCCCCAAATCCTAATAAACCCTAATTGTTCCTAATCAAATTCCCCAAATCGATCTTCCCTAACAATTCGACCTGTAATCAACATGGTTGTTTGCTCATGTGGTGCTGGAACTGTTATCAAGACTTTGTGGACATTAATAAACCCTGGACGACAGTTCTATTGTTGTAATCGAAAGGTAAGTTTTCGAATTCAAAAGTTTAAGTTGTACAATTTTCAATTTCTAACGAATGTGTACTGATAAGGAGGTGGTTGTGGCTTCGTTGCTTGGGTGGATCATCATTGTGTGCATGAGGTGGCCCTATCAAACATGTCTGTCGAAAATGGAAGGTTGACACAGTGAACAGAAGATTGAAGATATATTTGGGTGTAACTTGGGTCTTAATCATTTTGTATTGTGTGTCATTTGGGTCAGACAAGTCAAGTGGGTCAAATAGTATGTAGTTATGGTTGTATTTGTTATGTTTTGGTCATGTATCAGTTTGACTTAAGAATTAATGAATGAATGTTCTTTCAATGCAATTGTTTTGATCTATTTGTTATGTATCAGTTCATGTATCAGTTAAACATTATAATGTGCAGGCTTGCAGTCAACCAAATTGATCAAATGGGTAATGCAGGTTTGCAGTGAACCAAATAGGTCTTGAAATATGCACTTTTGCAAACTGTTTGTTCCTGCTGTATTATTCAAATTTGTTATGCACTTTGTAAAATAATTTGCAGTTCAAATGGGTCATGGTGCAGTCAACCAAATAGGTCAAATGGGTCATGCAGGTTTGCAGTGAACCAAATGGGTCATGAAATGTGCATTTTTGCAAACATTAGGTAGCTGCTATATTATTCAAATGGGTCATGGTGCAGTCAACCGAATGGGTTATTCATACCATTCACACCAACACAAAACAATCATTCATAACACATAAAACAACATAACATAGTCATTCATACCATTCAAAATTTGACCATAACGGTCATTAATAAGTCAACCAAGACCCATAAGTTCCAAAACATAGCATAATATTGTTCACAACACATGACAACCAAAATACATAACATAATATTGTTCAAATTTCATGACAACCAACATAGCCTACTAATCCATTACCTGTGATCCACCATCCCGAGTGCCATTGCCACCACCATCCTGAGTGCCACTACTACCAACCTGGGAAGTCTTCTTTAGCTTGCATGACCTCCTGTTATGCCCCTTCTGCTTGCAGAGAAGACAAGTCACTGTCTGACATTTTCTTGGCATTTTACCTTTGTCTGGAATGGTTGGTATGGCAGACTGAGAAGCATCATCAACCTGGCTAGCTTGACTAGACTCAGCCATTTCTTATGCAGATCTCTTTCTTGCCTTTTTTGGCCTACCTGGTTGCTTGTGATGCTTTGGTGGGTTTAGGGTGGTTGGGCATCTTGATTCTGGCCACAAATCCATACAATTTATTGGAGCAATGGTACATTCATACACTCTCTTCCAGGTTTCCAACCAGTAAACTTGATCTACCCACCTCTGATTCCTCACCTTCACTACCATCTGGGTCTACTGCAGCCTTGTAGTTTTCCATATCAACCTCATAATCCTCTACTGTCCTCATCTACAATAAAGTCAGAGTCCTCATCATCATCCTTCTCTGCAGTGTCCATGTCATTGTCTACAGGCTCCTTGTTTTTCTGTTTGTTCCTAGTGTTTGCATCACCACTATCCTCACTATCAGATGATTCATTGTCCACATCAGGCTTATAAGCAGTATCTTCACTATCAGTACATTCCCACTTATCCAAATCTATCTGATATGAGAATTCTTCCTCATCAGACTCAGACTGATTAACAACTTCATTAACCTTTCTGTTTTTTAAAGTTTCATAGTTTGGGACTATATGCTCAACATATACCTCAATTAGCTTCTCAATCTCAACTAGTTTGAGTACTTCTAAGACTTGTTTATCAAATAGGATTGGTCTTAAACCAATTTCTAGACTTTTTCCTGACAACCTATAAAAAAACCTAACTTCATCACTTTCTAGGTACCCTAGTTCAGACAAAAAGTCATACAACGTTACCACAACAAACCAATCAGTGTGCACATGATCAATGTAGTTAACCTTGGCATTTAGATACATCATAGCTACATCAGGATCAGTAAACTCACCAGCATGATAAAGCTTAATTGAAAACTTCTCTTTGCTTGAACCTGTATAATCATAGAAACAGAGGTTATGAAACACATTATCATAGAAACAGAGGTTACTAAGACAACATAGACGAAAATTGTTGTACTCACCATATTTGGAGTCGTGATCGAATTCTTCACCGTCTTCCCTGACACGCCATCCTTCATCGTCGTCCATGATCAACATGGGATTTTGGAGGGAGATGAAAGTAGAGGATTGTCGTTGATTTTGGAGGTAGATGAAAGGTTAAGGAGGGTTATGACATAAAAGAGGAACAATTAGGGTTAAAACGTATATAAAAGGGACAAGGTTAACTGGGTTTAAAAAAATTAAGTGACTTGACGAAAATGCCCTTGACTTAACTGAGAAAATCTAACTGGGTTAAGTGGTCGGACTGAATTGCCCTATTTTCTTGAAGATCAGGGAGTGTTCAAGCAATTTTTAAAAGATTGGACTGGACAAGCATATTGGCCCAAAAGTCAGGGACTATTTTGATAATTTACTCTTTTTTTTATTTTTACTTGTATTTTACATGGACTTACATCATGTAAATAAATAAACCTCATGATCACGCCTTGATTTTAAAACGAGAGTTTGGAGCTGCTTGTTTTTTTAATAAAGGTCTGCGTAGGCTCTTCTGTTTGCGCTGCAGACTGTTTGTTTTTTCGAAGACGTTTCATTAGAAAACGTCTGCACGAGCTCTTCTTGGTACAGACTTGGCCCAACTACTTTTAAAATATTCTAAAGTGTACAGAGAGTTAAACACCACCACCCACCAACACCGTCCACCACCACCACCCACTGTCCACTAAACATCACTTTATCTTTACTAAAAATGTCTCTCTCTCTCACTCTCTTTTTAACGTCAATAGAGATCAAACACCTTGGTAAGATGTCTTCTTAACATTTGTTTGGAAGTGATCACCATTTGATATTCTCACTAATGGCGGTGGTTGTTGAAAGCTGAAGAGGTGATATAAAAAAGTTTAATTAATTAGTATTTATCAGTTATTATGCGTGTTTAAAATTATTTGGTTTGATTTAATTAGTAGAAATACATTATATGAGTTAGTATTAGAATATAATTACTAGAAGTATTTGAATAAGATTAGTATTGTTGTTTTCATATAAATGGGAGTCTAGGTTAATGTTTTTATTTATCCGATTGCATATAAATTCGTGAAGTTTGTTTTGTTTGAATAAGAATGAGTCACAAATTCTTCCCAAATATCTTGTATTTATGTTTGATCTGATTGTTTAGGCCAACAGTTAATGTTTACCACTCTATTTTCTCTCCGGGTACATACATGCATTTCATCACATATAATTAAGTAGTCTTCACAAACTATACAATGAAGAACTCACAAGAATATTCTTTCTTTTTTTTTTTCCGATATTTTGGATATCTTGATCTTGATTAGGGATGGCAATGGGTCGGGTTTGGGACGGGTTTAGGTAATCCCAACCCCATACCCGGTTAGGTATGCTTGTCCCAAACCCGGCCCAAAACCCGTCGGGTTTGTGTCGGGTAATTACCCATCGGGTATCGGGTATACCCGCGGGTTTCGGGTAAACCCATTTATTTTTAAAACTTACCCATTGAGTATATCCGACAAAAAACCCGACGGATATTTATTAGGTAACTATTAACCAATTACATTTAACATTATTAAATATATATGTAAATGATTACAATGAATAAATATAAAATAATTAAATCATATAAAAACACTCAAAGACATAGATAACAAATAGTATACACTAATTTTTTATAATTTTTAGCACAAGATGACAATTTAGATGGACAATTAAATATATTATGCATACATATTTTAAAAGATATATTAGAAATTATATTGGGTATCTAATCGGGTAAATGGGTATACATTATCGGGTAATCGGATCGGGTAAACGGGTATATCATCAAATCCCAAACCCGTCCCAAACCCGCGAAAAAAATAAAAACTAATCCCATGCCCGGACCCATACCCGATTACCGGACCCCAAACCCGTCCCAAATGTGTCGGGTTTCGGGTTTACCCATCGGGTTCGGGTTTGATTGCCATCCCTAATCTTGATATGAAGGATGGAAAGAGTTTAATCATGTGGGAGAAAAACATCCTTTTTTTTTGTGGCAATAGTTTAGCTTAAATGTGGGAAACGTGTTTGCTTCGATAGAATGAAAAATAAAACATTTGAAAAAATTGTCCCATCTCTACGGTCGATCGACGGCATGACTGTGGGCCCTAGCAAACACTAGAAATTTTCAATATTTTTGTTTTTTTAGATTTTCAAACCGTTCGACTAATTGCTATTCTAAAAGCATAAAAGTCCACAATTTTTACAAGTGATTTCAAACATTTGGTGCCTATGTTTTTAATAAATATAAGTACGTTTGTATTATGATGATCAATTATTAGTATTAAGCCCAATAATAGATATGTCTTTGATGGGCGGACTATCATTAGATGAGCCTTATTAGGGTATCTCCTGGGTATGTATAAATAGAGAGATTATTATGAGATTAGGGTTGACATACAATCATAACAACATAACACCATTAGCCGTCCTCTATATCTCTCTCCCTCTCTCTCTCTTTCTCTCTCAATGTGTTCATAACTTAAGAACACATAAACCATCAGAACTGCATACCCTAAAGGGAACCTGACCAAGATGATGGTGTTTTCCAATAATGAGGTTCCTGAACGGTTAAGTATATCAGGTACACATGATTATATCTTATGTTTATGCCTTATGTTCTCATTAATATAATCAACATGTGGTATCGGAGCATATGTTGATTATATCAATTCTAATTCGATTTGCAAATTAAATAATGGTTTGATATATAATAATCGGATTTATGCATTGTTTTGCAAATCACGAAGAATATATATATATATATATATATATATATATATATATATATATATATAATCACAGAAAGTTTCGAAATCATGGATTGATTTTTTTTTATTTTAATAAATATCGAATGATTCATGAAGTTTAGTTAATGACAGCAAATACT
The DNA here is from genome assembly GCA_028751855.1 of Ambrosia trifida. Taxonomy (NCBI): domain Eukaryota; kingdom Viridiplantae; phylum Streptophyta; class Magnoliopsida; order Asterales; family Asteraceae; genus Ambrosia; species Ambrosia trifida. Next base: position 6,352,391 of record CM054122.1, on the reverse strand, counting down.
ATTTTTATTTAATCGAAAGTTTTGTGAGTCATTATCTTAATTTATCAAAACATTTTTTGATTTGTTAATCGAAACCTTGATAATAAATATGATAATTAGTATGAACGGGTCTTGTATGTTTATAGGACTGTTCATAAAATTCATCCTAATTTTGATAAAAATCACCATATTTTAGTAAGAATTTGATTTTGATTATGTTTCCAAATTTTCGGGATTTTAAGTATATCCAAAATTTATTTTGAAATTTGATTTAGTCAAAACTTGGAGATAAAGTAATTCCGAAATTAAGGGAAACATAATCAAATCCCTAACTCTATCACTTTTAGTTTTCGATAATAACAACTGGTTTTCGGTTTTAAGAATTAATAAATTAAGTTCTCGGAGAATCTCTCAGTTACAGAATTCAGGTTCTCGGTTTTAAGTTCTCAGTTATAAAGCTTTCGATCAGGTTCAAGGACAGGAGTTCTCGGTCAAGGTCTTCTACTTCGAAAACCCATGATTTTTTGAGATTCCATAATTCTTCCGAGAACCCATCTTATTTATCGAGAACTATCATGTATTCGAGAACCAATATTTTTGAGAAATATTAAAGAATCCGAGAACTGTTAAAGTTATCCGAAAACATAAGTTATTCGAGTACTCATAATATTCGAGAACTAATTCTGATATTCTGGGAACTCATCACTTTCGAGAACTCATTAAGTCTTCGAGAACTCATAATTTCAAGAACCCCTTATGTTATTTGAGATCTCATAAGTTTTCCGGGAACTCATTATTTTTCCGAGAACCCCTTATGCTATTCGAGAACTCATATAATTTTTTTTTTGAGAACTCAATTCTTTGAGAACCCATTATTTTGAGAACTCATAAGCTAATTCGAGACCTCTTCTTTTTCCGGGAACTCATAAGATTACTGAGAACCCATTATTTTTTTGGGATCTCTAATAAAATTTACAGTTTTGATAAAAACCTAATGTATCAAGTTTATTCAAAACATTATAAAACATTTCTTAACTTGCAATAACATTTTGAGGTGTCACTTCTGCCCAAAGGTGATGTGTCACATTAGTTCGTTATAAAGATCTCGTTAAGCATTGTAGCTCGTTCACATAAGTTCCATAAAATTTTACTTCTGCCCAAAGGTGATGTGTAACAGATTATGTTGGTGAACTGAGTGTATTGCATTAGAACTTTGAGTGTTTCACTTCTACCCAAAGATGATGTGTTACATTCACTGTTAGCAACTTAATACTTAAATAAATAGCGTATAGCCAAAGCTAGAGCATGTTATTTAAGTAGCTTATGTTGGTGTTATTATATTATCACATCTTCATATCAAAATTGATCCTCACAATTAATGATCCTTCATTAATATAATGATCATAACTTTAAGTCTGCCTTACATCAATACCCATAACTCGAAACTAATCTCACTTTCTTCTATAAATTACTATCTCAACTAAGTGATCCACTCTAATTATCAAAACTAAGACGAGTTATCTTAAACTTTGTTCTTATTAAGTCTTAAATTACCTCTTAAGACATAACATTCCTACGCTCTATCTGATAAAATTACAGAATAACATTGAGCATAAGAAAGTGGGATACACAAAATGTCTCTTATGGTAATCAAGAACGCTTTTACTGATTCCTATCAGGTGAGCTATTAAAGATTCTGAAATTCCTAAGACTAATGTATTATCTATGGAAATGAAAGAATATAACGAGTTCCTAATAGGCATGAAATAAATAAATCCAACTCTATGGTTAAATGGGATCTGTGAATACATCTTAATATTGAATAACTTGACTCATAAAGCTAAGGGGTTACACAGGGAAATCAATAAATTTCTAGTGCATAATAACTTTTCCATTAGTACGATTAGATGCATTATGAATCAACTATAACACTCAGAAATATCAAAGTGAAATGAGTGTGTTCATAGCGAATTACGTATAGGAAAAGGAACGCATTAAACTAGAAAAGTTGATGTTATTTACCTTAGTACCATTAAACCTAAAAGAGGAAGAATAATTACCATAGAAAGGATAATTATAAGGTATGGAAACAAGATACAAGTACTATTATCAGCTATAAGTTTTCTCCAAAGGGAAAGTCTTACTAAACAAAACTGTGTGATTAAGAATAGGCATAAGAAATGAGATTATCCATAAGTAAAGAGAACAGTTGGCTAAGATATGTAGTGCCTAATTAAGGATATTTAACTCCACAAATGCTAATGCATTACAATTAACACATGATGGTTGAGTCTAGTTTTATGTGTTTCCATACCGTAATTCAACAAATGCTTAAGATGAGAGTTGGTGGAAAAATTAAGGGTCTATTGACCATTAATAACTGATCTTAGTGTTGAAGCTTTATGATACCTTACAATATTCTTGAGATTACTCAGAATTTAGTATCAATACTAAAAGCTATAATTTTGACAGTTACAAGGGTTTAATGACCAAACCAAAGTCACTATTAAGTTAAACTCTCATATTGTTTGTTGTCATTTGAATAGAAACCTTATGAAATAAAACTAGATGATCCAATAATGTTTTCACAACTTTGTTATCATGAAAATGAGAATTTAACAAAGGAAAATGAGACCCATGCAATTCATCCACTAAGACCAAAATTTCATGAGAAATCATGAGCAGGTCACTAAAGGATGCTTGGCTATCAAATCTCATTCTCAGTGACTTCAAAGCATGTGTTAAACGCCCTAAACATTAAATGATGAAAGGAATAAATGGGTTTCCATCATAAGTCATAACTAGTTGACATTAGTGGAGCTTAGATAAATACCTAATTGTATCTATTCCGTTTCCTATAGACCAAAGTATTAAAGAAATCAATTCATATATACTTAATAAGATTCCCTCTAAGTATGTCCTTAAAATACCTTATGAAATTTGGACGATAAGGGAAATCAAGTATAAAATATATGAAATATTCTCGTTCACACGCATCGTTGAAACTTATTATGTGGAGATACTAAGAGACCTAAAAGATTAGTGGGAGCATTAGATGTCCTACTTATGACTTGCAAAAGTTACAGAGGTGTGTGTGTGTGTGTGGGGGGGGGGGACGGTAATTTGATCTATCCTCAAATTACACCTCTTGCACTGGACAACGCTTTATCACACTTGTCTCCTTAGCATTTGACGTACTCCTAACAAAGTTTTGTGGATGCCTAAATATGGGCAAACTTAGATTTCTTACTAAAGTAATCCTCATCAAGAGAAACGACAATAAACATCACTAGGTTGTTTTCTCTATTAAAATCTATGGATCTTCCAAATGTTAGACCTTAAGCATGCTGAATTCATTAAGATTTCCAAGGTAAGTGGGAGCAGTAAAAGCCCTTATTATGACTTTTCGGAAGTACAAGATGTGGGGGAGAGACTCATTAAAATTCGAGATTCATTAAGGGCTGTTTGGTTGATTAAGCGCTGAATCATTAAGATGTCTGAATGGTTAAGTGCCAAATCATTAAGTTGGACCTCTTAATGGTTAATTTTCTTGTCCCACATTGGTAGGAGAGTCTCATTAAGATTCAGCCTAGTTCAGTGCTTAATAGTTCAATGCTTAATGATTCGGCAACATCCCAAATCTTAATGATTCAGCCTTAACCATTCCATTCAGAAGCTGAAACAAACGCCCTGAATGCTGAATCATTCAGCACTGAATGATTCAAAGCCTCATTAAGAGGCTTACCAAACAACCCCTAAGTTTAACTCCAAATTTAACTTCGATTATATCTCTTGTACACCTTACTGCACCAACTCTTACACACTTAGAAACTAATATTGCTCATTATATACCTGAAAATAAAAACACCTAACTAAAGTTAAGTTTGTATCATAATAAACCCACTGTTCAACTCAGGAGGTCATCTGGGTCTAAAAGCCCATTAAGTTTGATGATTATGTAACCTGCCCGACTAACACAAAATGGATGTTTGGAAAGTTTACCGATCCTACCTCTTTTAATTAAATCATTAGTATCAATCAATCTTCATTAGTATAACGTTTGGGATTTGGTTGAATAACCTAAAGGTATTCATAATTAAACCAAATCCGAATGGGAACGCTATAATATAAGATTGATTTTAAAAGATTATACTCAAGAAGGGATTAGATTATCAAAGAATCTTCTTATATGCATTTCAAAAGATTTCTTTGAGGATCATTACCGTCCTAGTAGCTCATAATAACTAAGAGCCACATTAGATGGACATTAAGATAACTTTCCATAACGATGACCTACATGTTCATTAAGCAACCTGAAAGTTCTAAACTGAAGGGTAAGAACACTTAGTTTGTAAGTCAATAAGATCCATGTATGGGTTGATGCAAGCGTAAAATGTGTTGGAATCATAATGAAATTCTCTTCATCAAGAACTAAGTGGATTAAAGAACCTACCTCAAGATGAGTGGGAGCAACTAATGAAAACTTATCCTTATATAGATGACGTTTCTCTTGACAAGTATATGTTACCTAAGTCAAAGAATTGTTCATGCATAATTTTTACATGATGAACATCGGGGATTCCTCTTACATGATAGGAATCAAAATATACCGAGATAGACCCAACGGGATATTAGTTTCATCCCATAAGTTTTACTCTAAGTGGGTCCTTAAGTATGTAACATACATTATTGCTCTCTTTTAGAGGATAATAGGATAATTTGAGATTATCACCTTTTGATTCATTAATTAAAAGGCTGATGTAAATTTAAGTCTATGCTTGTTTATGATATTGTTCGTATTGCTTGATACTAGACTTGTCTAGATTTATGAAAAGCATCTAATGGAACATTACAATATCTTTAAGAGACAAGAGACTATAATCTAAAGAAGAAGTAAGAACCTAAAGTGATGTCAATTTCGGGGTATATCATAATGTTAGCAGACATAACTATCTCATGGGGGAGTCATAAGGAACTGTTAACAACAACCTAAGTTATCATGACATAATGTGTTGCTGATAATAACAGAATAGTCATTAAATGCTATTGGTAAATTTATTAGTTGACTCATAACTTATTAACTACATATAAATACTAAGTTGAAGACTTACTGTAATAAAGTCAGCTGCCCTAATTTCTCGAACAGTAACAGTTTGAGAGGAGGTGTACTAGAGTTCGATACGAAATTATTGTTCGCTTATGATTAAGAACAAATAGAGGAAATCAGAATTTTGTATCGAATGCATTCATGATATGCTTATGGATCCAATAATTAAAGGTCTATCACCCATAGGTCTCACTAAGGGCTAACTAAGAGAAAAGGGTATTACTAATGAGCATGTACAACTGCATATCGTACTATGAATGACTTATGACTAATGATTAATAATTAATTTTCCTCATTATGATTTGTTTGTCTATTAGTATGCTAAGCTAGCATAATGGCATAAAGACAATAATATAACAAATCAACTAAGGGCATAACATTAATTGATCCTCATGGTAAATTTTAAATTTGGATGTAATATGATTAATGGGGGTCCTAAGTCGAATGAAGACTTAACGGCTGTATTTCTCTGCTACATTTTGGGTTTAGAACTAAAATGAGTATTAATCTCTGCAGACTTACGTAATACTCATAATAAATAATTACTCGGCTAAGTGGGAGAATGTTGGAATAAATATACTTAACGTTTGTATATTTATCAATAGTCATTATAATCATTTATATTATGATGATCAATTATTAATATTATCCTAAGCCCAATAACAGATATGTCTTTGATGGGTGGACTATCATTAGATGGGCCTTATTAGGGTGTCCCCTGGGTATGTATAAATAGAGAGGTTATTATGAGATTAGGGTTGACATACAATCATAACAACATAACACCATAAGCCGTTCCCTATCTCTCTCTCTCTCTCTCTCAATGTGTTCATAACTTAAGAATGTGACACCCGGCAAACTCAGGTTAGTAACATTGACTAAACTAGTAAGTATACCTTAGCGAGTCATGCATATTACGTAATTAACTGGGTCAGTCGAGTCGCTACGATGATTCTGGGAATCATCAGGAGTCGTTACAATGATCCACGAAATCATCGGGAGTCGTTACAATGATCCGCGGGATCATCGGGAGTCGGTCCATAACCATGTGTACAAGGATTGGTGATTCGTGGAATCACCGGGTTTAACACACACACGCAAGTCTCGAGTCCCAGGAATTGGTGAACGGACGTAAACATGTTAGTTATCGTGCATTATATGTTTGTAATCATTATGTGACTTATCGGTATGTGAATACGTGCTTATATGTGTTAAAATAGGGATTACGCGTAATTGCATGACATTATAGGTGATTACGCGTAATTGCATGACATTATAGGTGATTATGCGTAATTGCATGCTGATAGGGGGTGATTAGCCTAATCACTAGACAAACAGGCGATTAGGAAGAGATTATGGGCGATTAGAGCCCTAATCGCCAGTAGTACAGGCGATTAGGCTCCTAATCGCCTGATCTGTTCTTGTAATCCCCTGATGAGTGTTGCACGAGTAAAACACCTATAAATACAACCCTTGACTCCCCAAACACCCTTAATGCAACCCTAACAGATCCTAAGCCTCCCACACACCTCAAAACACTTCTGGAACTCGTTTTGCTTCAAAACTCACCATTTCCAAGCTTACACACCTTTCTTTGATAAAAATCCAAGGTGTGTTCTTCATCCCAAACCTTTGTAATGTTATTGTGTTGGTTCCCAAAGGTCCAGACCTTGTTTTACTATGTTTGTGTCTTTAAAAACCTTTGAAATGAGTTTCTAAAACAAGTCTACACCATAATACTTGCTATATGTGAAGTATTTATGCATATGATGATTTTTGGTGGTTAGAACATGAATGTTTCCATGAAATTGATGTACTTCTGATGTGTAAGAGTTATTAGGATGATTATCTAAGGATTTGAGCTATTGTTATAGTGTTTTGATGAAAGTATGCATTTTGACCCATTTGGATGATTCTTGAAGAATTAGGATGTTATGATATGATTTAATGCTTGTTTGTTGTTAGGATTCACATTAGAATGATATTATAACAAAGGGATGATGATTTGCAAGTTGTAGGATGTGTAATCTGGTTATTGCCATTTAAGGAAAGATTTCATAGTTAATGAAACCTAGTACTTTGCCATTTTTTGGAAATAATCGCACCGAGGCCGTTAGAGCAGAGATAAATTGGGGGTTTTTGCTTGAAATGGGTTGGTTAATAGTTTAGGTTTGATATTGGGTGATTTTACATGTTTCGGATATGATTTGGAAGGTTTAACGCGCGAAAACACGTCATGAACCTGCAACAGGCGATTGGGAGCTGCAATCGCCTGCTGCAGGGGCGATTGACCACCTAATCGCCTGATGTATCAGGCGATTAGCCTTCTATTCGCCTGTTGACTCCCTCTAATCACTAGTTGACTTTTCCTAATTGCATGTTAGTTTCCTAATCGCGTGTACTGCTGTTGTAAGCGTATTTTGACATCCCGAAACATGATTTGACACCTAGGAACATGATAGGAATCCCGAGACATGTACAATGACTTAGTAACACGTTTTCGGACTCGTTTATGCGTTAATTGAGCGTTATGCTAGACTAGGTGAACTCTTGCGCGTATTAAGTGTTTAACTGCATATGTTGCATGACGTCTTGTATTTGGCTAACACGTGGGATGTCGGGTCACCAATGGGATGTCGGGTCTTGTCTGGTACGGTCGGTTTAACAGTCAAAGGTGTTTTCAAATGTTTATGGTTATGGTCTGGACATTCGGGGACTAGTTAACCTGCGGGTTATTAGTCCGAACACTTATACACCTCTTATGATAGGTCGCCGCTATTTGGGGCTATCATAGCATACTTATTTAACTGTTTTCAAGTAACGCAATCTAAGGTGAGTGTCACAGCCCCACTTTTACTGTTTTACTTTCGGGGGAGAAACATGCTACATACTTACTTACTAAAGGTCATGTTATACTATGGTTACTTTACAAATACTATACGGCTTTTATGGAAAGTCCCAGGGGGAAACCATGGATGTGCGGGTTGCATAACGAGGGAAATGTGGATAGATCTATTGGGCCTTACAAACCCCACTCGACGGCGGGGCCGGGCGGGTGCATATTGTCTCTAATCGGGGCTCGCTGAGGCATCAGTCATAGCCAAACATCTGGGCATACTACAACAACTCAAACGTGTTTAGTAATGGGGTTCCCAACCGTAGTAGTAAAAACGCTTAACGTCTAGCTAACGTTCTTATAACCTAGTAGTAACAGATATGATCTTTTCAAACTTATGACCACTCTTTTATAAAAGAAAACCTGTGAACTCACCAACATTATATGTTGACATTTTTGGTATGTTTTCTCAGGTCGCTAAGGTAGCAGTTAACGGACTAGGCGCATAGAGTCTTGCATAGTGTCTAGAGTTTTGATGCATATTAAACAATGTTTTGTAAACTATAATATGCCTTTTGGTTGTAAACAAGAAATGCTTCCGCTACTGGTTTACGGCTCAAAGCATGATGTTTTGGTTTCAATATATATATATATATATATATATATATATGTATGCATGTTTGTTGGTTGTTTATTGTGGTCGTTGACTGAAATCCTGGTGTGTCACGCGCCTCGCGGTAAAACCCCGCAAGTGGAATTTGAGGGTGTGACAAAGAACACATAAACAATCAAAACTGCATACCCTAAAGGGAACCCGACCAAGATGATGGTGTTTTCCATTACTGAGGTTCCTGAACGGTTAAGCATATCAGATACACATGATTATATCTTATGTTTATGCCTTATGTTCTCATTAATATAATCAACATTTTTAAGATGAAAAAACTTGTGGCAAAATCTAAATAGGTATTCATTAATCAAAATGGATATGTTATGTTTTTAGGATTAAAACATGTCAACTTCCTCTTATGTAAGATTTTCTGTCCAATTATTTTTCTTACATTATATGCTCTCAAGTATTTTATAAAACCTTAAAAACCTCTATATATTTTTTATGAGTCTACAAATTAAAGTTCTCGAATTTTTATATATAAATTTACTTTTAAGAAAAAGTCATTCAATTTTATAAAACCTTATAAACCTTTGTAAACTTTTTATAAGTTTTATAAAACTGGGATATGATAAAAAACATAGTGGAAGAAAAATACGAAGTCGTAGGAAGGGTATCAAATGGACCCCGATTGAACCCATTCAAGCGGCATTGGAACCGTCTCATTGAACCCTAAGATCTTAGATTTTAGGTTTTCGCTTTTTTTTGGAATTATAGCTTATAGTTTTTAGAATTTACGTTATACTATTGTGTCTTATAAGTAACATTGTGTCTTTTTCTTATTTTCATCACTGTGTCATTTTTGTGATTCATTGTGTCTTTTTTTTTCTAGCATCGTGTTATATTTTTCGGCATTATGTTATATTTTGTGGCTCATTATGTCATATTTCGTGATCTGTTTTTTTATCATTCTTACCCTTCTCATTTTTATTAGACTGTGTAGGATAACTTAAACTTTATAGAAGTTCTCAAATGATTTGATTTGTTTTTTATACATATTTACTTTTTATATAAACTCTTTCAAAATGATAAATTATTTTAGTGATTCTTATCTGTTAAAAATATTCTTTTATCTCAATTTTATTTCTTTTATAAAGTTTTATAAAATATTTTTTATATAAGTTTTAAAATATGTTGCATAAGTTGTAAACAGGCGGGCTTGGATGTTTTTGGGTTGATGGATGCTTGGCCTGGTTATAGGTGGAGATTGTCCAAGATATTACTTGCTGGCCCAGTCTGGTTGTGGGATGCCATGTTGGCAATCCGTGTGTAAAAGCACACCTTGTTTGTGGCCGTTGGATTGGTTTATTGCTGGCCATTGGATCTTCTAAAGAAACACATTTTGATTAGCTATAAATAGCTGATCATATCTCTCTCTGAATCAACTTTTGCAACTCATTCGTTCATTGTCATCTTTTCCTCTGATCTTTTATGCAAATATTAGGGTTTGTTCAGATTATCTTGATCTGAACTTATATTGGCCTCTTCGTGTATTTGTTGATGATTATCTTGTGATAATCATCTGAGAGTTCTTGAGTGTTGTAGTGAGGTTTTGTTTGTATTTTGTTCTTGACACAGTTGTATTCTTTGTTTGTTTGGTAATAAATCTGTGTCGACTTTCTTGACATGGTATCAGATCCAGGTTGAGCTCTTGATATCTGGGTTGATTCCGCTGCTATTCTTGGTGATTCATCTTCCTGGATCTTGGTTGTTCCAGATCTAGGGTTTGGAGTTCTTGGAAGCTTTTTTCTTTGCTCTCTGGTGTTCAATCCAAAGTGAAGGTTAAACACTACGAGTTTATTGGCGAACCCTAACTTGGGCCTTGCTTGGTGAGATCGTTCATGTCCTTTCTTGGTCTAGTGTTTGTCCTAAGGAGTCGATTGCTAGGGCTTGTGTCCCTGTTTAGATTTAGGGTTTGTATTGATCATTGCTGGCTCCCTCGTAAGGACCTGGACCGGCACCTTTTGAGTGACGAACCGGTTATTTGGATCACCTACGGGGCTTCGCTTCTTTGATCTTGTTTGACTGTCTATTTGTGTTGATTGCTTGAATTGTCACTGTGATTACTTGTTTGTCTGTTCTGTGTTGATATGGGTGATGCTATTGGTAGTGATGCTGTTGTTCACCCTGCTGATCCTGGACCTAACCCTGTTACTCTTGTTAGCAAGCTTGATGCTAGTGATCCTTTGTATTTACATTAGTGATTCAACGAATTTGTCTGTCATCGGTATAAAACTTAAGGGTACTGAAAACTATACGGTTTAGGCTAACTCTACGACACTTGCTCCAAACTAGCCTCTGATGTTTGGAAGGACCTTAAAGAAACCTATGATAAAATTGATGGGTCAGTTGTTTTTTACTTGTATCAGAAAATCAATTCCTTCAGTCAAAGTGGTTTGACTGTTGCTGAATATTATCACAAGTTAAACACAATGTGGAAACAGTTAGATCAGATCCTTCAATTGCCTGCTTGTGTTTGTGATGCTTCTAGAGACGTTAATAATCACTCTAATATGATTAAACTAATGCAGTTCTTGATGGGATTGGATGGTTCTTATCAACATGTTAGAACTACCTTGTTGCTTAAAACTGATCTTCCATCTGTAAAAGAAGCCTTTGCTTTAGTTTCTAGAGAGGAATCTCATAGAAACTCAAGTGTTGGCAGTTCTAGTAAACCAAATCAAACTGTTAACTTTATGGCTAAGACTAATCAAGAAAGTTTTAGTAACAATAAGAGGGTAAATAAGAGCACTAATCAATCCCTGAAATGCACTTATTGCAATAAAAATGGTCATACTATTGAAAGGTGTTTTGAGCTAATTGTTTATCCTTCTTAGTCCAAAAACAGGGGTTTTCAAAATAAAAAAGGTGCTATGAGTAATAATAGTACTGCTGAGTGTTCTAACAATTCTGTTAATGGGCTTACCAGTGATCAAGTTGCTAAACTACTAAGTTTAATTCATGAAAAACCTAATGAAGCATCTGTTAGCTGTAATTTGGCTGGTAGGTTGTTCTATGCATCTGCTATCAGTCGTAATGTTTATTGTTTTACTAGCTCTAATGGCAGTTTGTTAGGAATAGGATGGATTGTTGACTCAGGTGCTAATGAACACATGGTTAAAGATGATACTGGTGTTTTTGATACATTGATGTTTCTAATTTAAATATTAAGATTAAACACCCTAATGGTACTTTTGCTCTTGTAATCAAAATCGGAAAGTTAAAACTAGCTAAAAATCTTGTTTTACAAGATGTTCTAGTAGTACCTGAGTATACTGTAATTCTGTTGTCTGTTCACAAACTTGCTAGGGACAATAAGGTGTTTGTTGGTTTTGATGAGGATAAGTGTTACTTGCAGGACCAGTTATCCAGGAAAACCCTGGTGACTGGTAGTCAAATGAATCGTCTTTACATGTGTGGCAATACTTCCTTGTTCTCTGCTGTGATACCCCGTAATTTCAGGTTCCTAATTTAACTAAACTCTAGTTACTTGCACTTAGATTCCTTACATTCTACTTAGCTAAGGTTAGCTAGGTAAGTTGTACGCGCACATACGGGATGTATAAGTACCTATGAGTTATCATCGCTTGACAAACATATGATTAAACTTATGAAAATTAGCAAATATTAATCTATGTATGTACATATGAATAAATCTCTTATACCCCTATATGTGCTCGTATATATATATACACACACAATACATACACTAGGCCTTGATAAGTAAACTATATCTTTGTTAAAAACCTTCTAGAAGCAAACATACATACATACATACATACATACATACATACATACATACATACATACATACATACATACATACATACATACATACATACATACACGAAAATGCACACACACATGATCAAGAACACACATGCTTCTTCTTAGATCCTAGTCATGGATATGTCACTATCCTAGTCTACTAACTAACATAGGGAATGTTCTTGTCTTTCTTGATAATCGAAATCCACACATGCATCACATGTCACTTTCAATCAACACTCACAACTAGGAACCTTCCATGAACAAAGAACTAATCAAATTCAAGAGAATCAAGGACAAGTCACTATCATGAATCTTTGTCTCAAGGAAAATTCCCCATCACCTTTCTTTTCTTAAAACTTTTGGCCAACCATGACATCCCTAGAACAACATATCATAGGTTCAAGTATAAGACAAAACCTTAACACAAGGACCCATCATTTTCACCCCTCCCTAATCGGCTATGCCTACACACACACACACACACACACACACACACACACACACACAAAATCTAGTGCACTTCTGTTAGGATCTGAGTTTGATTGTTTTGATTTGTTTAAGTAAAGATGAGAAAAATGAAGTGAATATAAATGGAAAGTGCAGCGGAATAATAAACTATAATCAAAACAAGAGAGTAAATGTTTTCTAATTGAATGCCTTCATAATATTGAATGATTACAGTCAATTGTACAAGTACTCCCCCTCAGCCTGATCACCCTGTGATTGTTTGTCTGAGAGAATGTTGTGAGTGATAAATAAAACAGTACAAGCACTGTTCTATTTATAGACAAATCTAAACCACTGATGATCTAAGCTGACGTCACCTAAGATAGTGACCTCTAACAGAATAACAACATAAAACATCTGCTATATACAAACTACTGTTACATTGTAAAACACTGTAAGGCAAACTACTGTTGAAGTAAAATCTGATGGTCTTGTATCATCTGTTGGAGCCTAAGTGTTGTTGGCTCCAACAGACCTTTAGTCTTCAGCACTTGATCAACAGTTTTTCTTCATTAGACCTTTAGTCAGTAGTTGTTCTCTATCAGTTGTTATCCAGCAGTCCTTTGTAGCAGCAGTTGTCACAACAGTTGTTTGGGTAGAACAGTTGTTAGGGTCAACAGTCTTTTGGGAGGAGTATGTTGTAAATGTTGTTTATTAATATGGACCAACTGTTAGTATATTTTGGCTTTTCAATCATCTGTTCTTCTCCAGGTCAGCAGACTCAACAATCTCCCCCTAGAACAGATGATGCCAAAACTAGACTTTATTCTTGATCTTTATTCCTCATCAGACTTTCTCTGATTTGACCTTTGAATTGTTACTCAAAGTTCAAAGAGTAGAGGTCTTCTGCATCTCTTTCAAGCTCAAGGTTCAACAATGTTTGGAGGTCATCTGCACACAGGCTATATGCATCATCCATGCTTAGCTTTTGAGCCTCTCCATCTAATCTGAGCAAAGTCAATTCATGGGTGTCTTTGTTGACCTTCCATTTTAGAATTTTTGAATCAGTGGATTGCTGAGATGCATTTTTATTCTAGATGAGTTTGGTGATTGAGGTCTCCCAATGATTTCTCTGAGTTTTTCAGTAGTGGGATTAGAGAAGAAGTGTATTTGATTGTAGAGGCCCTCCTTTATAAAAGTATCAGCAAACTTCTTCTGATCTTCTTCAGACATTTCTTTCTTCTTTTTGAATTGTCTTCTTGCAGTAGCAGATAGATCAGAAGTATCAAGTAGGCTGTCTAATGTAAAAGCCTGTTGAGGTCTCTTCATCAAGGGTTCATCAGGGTAGACAGGTTTTTTGGGCAAGTTAGGGTCTTTCTTCCTGTTTTCTTCCAGCTTCTTGTAGGTTTCAACCAACCTCAGCTCTGACCATCTTGCAACAGACTTCATCTCCCCATAGTCTGCAGCCACAATTTCTTGTCTCATTCTTTTGAATTTCAAGGCTCTAGCTGGATCTCTGCCTTTACTGAAATCAGGGGCAGAGACCTTGGCTGGGGGATTCTTGGCCATGTCCTCAATTCTTATGAGTTCTTCTCTGAGAGCATGAATGGTCCAGCCTGCAAACTGTTTCTTGTTTGCTTTATAAGGCATGGTTGCCAAGATCTGTTCAAGAAGAGATTCCCTAACCTCCCTTTCCAAGTCACTGCTGAGAGGCATGGTAGACATAGAGTTGCTCAGGGTCTTAGCAAAATATTCAATCCTTCTCAGTTTTCTAAGCTCTGCTGAATGGATGCCTTGAACACTCCTGACATCTTTCCCTTTGCATTTCTCTTTTATGATGGCATCTACCTGTTCAGCCTTGAATTTTAGATATTGGTCTATGTTTAGGGGAACAGGAAAATGTGGAAGAGATGGGAAAGATCTTTCAGATGGTTGTTCAGTACTGTAGAAGGATTGCATTCCCCCTTGATTAGATCAAGTTCAAGGGGATACTGAACAGCCAATGGTGTAATGGTTGGTGGTGGTCTATGGGATGTAAATTGTGAGGTGTGTGGTGAGAATGATGAAAGTGGAATGGCAGATATGGGTGTAGATTGTGTGGTTGAAGTAGTAGGTGGTGATGTGTGAATGTTTTCATCCTGTATCACAAAGGTAGATTTTCTCTTCCTTTTGTACAAGATTTTTGGTGATGGTGGTGAAGAGGCAGTGGTTGTGTTAACATCTGTTGGCACTTTTGTAGAACCAACAGATGTTTGGGATTTAGGTGGTGGAGTGGTTGTAGGTGGTGTATTGGTGGTTGTGGTAGTAGGTTCAGTGGTTGGTTTGGTGGTTGTGGTGATAGGTTCAGATGTTGTGGTGGTATCAGTGGTTTTGGTGGCAGCATTGGTTTTGGTAGCAGTTGTTTTAGCAGCAAGTTTGGATGGTGGTTTTCTGACATGTTTGCCAGGCATTTTCTTCCTTTTAGATGAACCCACATCTTCAACTTCTTGCTGTTGTTCCTTTTTCAACTGTACCAGAAACTCTGCTTTGACTTCCAAAGTGTCAGCCCTTTTTTGCTTTTCCTCAGCAGCTTTTTCAGCTTCTTCATTAGCAGAGGTATCAACTTCCTTTGCTTTGCTGATTTTGGCAGTTTCAGTAGCAGCAGAGGTTTGAACATTTGGTTGTTGTTGTTGTTGTTGTTGTTGTTGTGGTGCTGTGTGGGTAGACCCTGGTTTGTTGGCAGACTTTGATTTTCCCTTTTGTGAGGGTGGGCAACCAAAGGGATCTAGCTTTGGCAATCTATCTCTGCCACTCTCCCCCTTTTTGGCATCATCAGCTGTGAAGTCATCATCATCTTCATCTCTGAGAATTGTGGTAGGGGCAGAGCCAGTGGTCTTCAGCAGATGGTCTTTAATGGCTTGAATGTTAGCATGGGTATCTTTGTACCTAGCATCTACCATATTTCTGATTTTAGCCATGTAAGTTTCATGAGTCTGATCTGCTAGTTTTCTATGAGCTATGATGATGGGAGAAACAGATTTCCATAGCTCACTAGCAATATCAGCTATGGATGGTTGACTCTTGGTAAGAGTAGCCAATGATCCCAATATTGTCTTGATATCTGATTTGATATCAGCAACAAAGGTTTCAATGGACTGTACTCTGGCCGTCAATTCTTGGTATTTTAACCCATCACCTAAGTTAATAGGATCATCTGGATTCCTACCAGTGGTAGTTGTAACTGGTTCAGTCCTAGGAGGTGAGTCTAAAGGATGAGAACCAGATGCCCTTTTTTCTTGGTTCTGGGGACTTCCAACTGATTTTTGGGACACTATAGTGGCCTCATCAGTTTTTGCCTTCAAGGAAGTATTAGCTATGTAACCACTGTCCTGTTGTGAGACAATGGTCTCTACATCAGTAGTGGCTGCTTCACTTGAAACCTTACCTAGAGTTTCATTGAACTCTAGGGGTGTAACCTCCTCTTCTGTTTGTGGGATGGCTGATTGATTTTCCTCAGTCCCAGTCACTTGTGGAGGTATACTCTCATTGATGGATGAAGGAGAGGAACTAGGATTTTCCTGAGTTTTATCAATAGCCTCAAACAGAGGTTGCATGGTTTGAGGAACATGTTTTGGTGAAGGTGGAGGAGTGAAAAGAGAATTAGCCCTGGGAGAGGGGCTTGTGAACATATGGTCAAGTGACTCATATGTATCATGATGTGTTTCCCTTTGGCTTACAACATGATCCTTTTGTGAGGATTCATGAGGAGTTTGGTTAGGTTGAGATATATCCAACTGTTGTGAGGAAGTAACAACAGTGGTTTCTTGTTGCTTTTGTGTTGCAACAGGGTTTTCTTCTGGTATCTTATCTTCCAGAAGTCCCCTTTTTGGTCTAGTGGTGGTTTTTGTGGATGGACGTTTTCTTTTGGAGGTGGCTGGTGTGGGTTTCACAGCACTGGATGTAGTGCCATGATCACCAGGAGCAGTGAGCTCAACAACAGAGGTTTGGACAACAGTTGTTGTCTTAGCCCACTTTGTTTGTGTTTTGGAAACTTTTGACACTTTTAATACTTTTTCTTGGGTAGTTGAACCTAGCATTTTTGTGAAAGTTTCATCAGTTAGACTCTTCATTTGTACAGACTCACCCTTTTTAAAATCTTTTTCTGGTAAAACCTTTTGAAGGATTACACTCAAAATTCTTGGGTAAATCAGAAAAGCATTATTAGACCCAGACTTTATGGCTTTCACATTTGATACTAAGTCCATAAACAGTCCCTGGGATAGATTGAAGTCGGAATCTGACAACATAGCATAGCCCAAGTACTGAATCCTCAATGGGATTTCATTAAAGGAAGTGGACTTAGCAGAGACACAGAGAAGGAGGGTATGAAAGAAAAATTTCATGACTGGTGGGAAAAACTTTTTGAAAAGGGTTGACCCAGTCATTTGTGCATCATAACCTCTTTCCTGAAACTCTGTGTGAAGCTCTGCCTTAGGGAAAGAGTCTTTACCTGACAGGTCATTGAGTAAGAAGGTTGTGGATATTAGTTCAGGGGTAATGGCGATACTTGTCTCTCCAATTTTTGAGATAATGGATGTAGGCTTTTTGTCTTGAAGAAGAAACTTAGCATTCAACCAAAATTCTTGGAGAGTATCAAGATAAATAGGAGCATCAGCGGTTAGGATTGTCAGGTATTTGGAGTTTAAGATGATGTCGATGGTGGAATGGAATGGAACGTTTTCATCTGTTTTTTACCAGATATGTGAGATAATTATAGGCTCTAGTGAAACCACTGATGTGGCCAAAACTCTGCTTTTGGGAGCAGACGTGGCAAACATCTGATGGCCAAACATCTGGTGGTATACAGCTGTGGCCAAAGATCTGATGCAAACAGCTGTTGTTTTACCAAAGTGCTGATGCTAACAGTACTTGTTGGTTTTACTTTTTTTTTTATTTTTTATTTTTTATAGATATATATAAGAAACAGTTGTTTTATCTGAACAGAGGTTTGAAACAGATTTTTCAACCAAACAGCGGTTGTTTTATCTGATCAAATGTTTGAAACAGATTTTCAACTAACAGTGGATAAAGTGGATGAAACAGTGGTTGTTTTATCCTTAACAGATTTTTCAATCAAAATGCTATTTTTAAGGATGAATTTTGATTTTCTGAAACATTTTAATGTTTTTATTTAAAACATTTTTGTTGTTTAATCCATGTTTAGCATACCAATTCTAGAAATCAGATTTGTGAAGGTAAATGTGTCTAAAGCTTTTGCCAACACATCTGCCAACTGATCCTCTGTTGGAACATGGTGAAGAGAAATCAAACCTTTTTCATAGCTATCTCTGACAAAATGATGTCTGATGTCTATGTGCTTTGTGGTTGAGTGAGAAACTGGATTCTTGATGATATTTTCAGCAGGTTGATTGTCCAACATGAGTGGAGTCTTTAGTGCAGTTATCCCAAAATCCAGCAGTTGATTTTGAAGCCACATGAGCTGGGCTGTACAGCTTGCAGCAACAATGTATTCAGCCTCAGCTGTTGAAGTTTAAACAGCTGCTTGTTTTTTGCTTTGCCAAGAGACTAAGGCATTCCCTTGGAACTGGCACCCTCATGATGTAGACTTCCTTGTGGTGTGGTAGCCAGCAAAATCACTATCTGAATAACCTGAAAGCTCAATGTTTTCATTAGCAGGATACCAGATACCAAGTGTGGGAGCACCTTTTATGTATCTGAATATCCTTTTCACAACAATAAGGTTTGACTTTTTGGGTGAAGCCTGGGATGTTGCACAAACACAAGTGGCAAACATAATGTCTGGCCTAGATGCAGTTAAGTACAATAAAGACCCAATCATGCATCTGTAATGTGTTTGGTCAACCAGTTCATCCTTGTCATCAATAGTGAGTAGCTTGACTGTACTCATGGGTGTACTACATGGCTTATAGTCATTCATCTCAAATCTAGTTAATAAGTTTTTCACATATTTTTTTTGATGAATGAATGTGCCATTTTGCAGCTGCTTCACTTGGAGACCAAGGAAATACTGAAGTTCACCCATAGCACTCATTTCAAACTCTGCTGTCATGAGTTTCCTAAACTCTTCACACATTTTGTTACAAGTGGATCCAAAAATGATGTAATCTACATATATTTGAACAATCATTAAATCTTTCCCTCTACATTTCAGAAATAAGGTTTTATCAATTTTACCTCTTGGGAAACCAATGGATAAGAGAAAGGTGGAAAGAGTTTCATACCAGGCCCTAGGTGCTTGCTTGAGTCCATACAAAGCTTTGTTAAGCTTGTACACATGATCAGGATGGAATGTGTCTTCGAAACCAGGTGGTTGACATACATATACCACCTCCTGAATTTTGCCATATAGGAATGCACATTTGATGTCCATCTGATACACCTTGATGTTGTGGTTGACAGCAAAAGCTAGAAAGAGTCTGATAGCTTCTAACCTTGCTACATGAGCAAAGGTTTCATCATAGTCTATCCCTTCTTCTTGTCTAAAGCCTTGAACCACAAGCCTGGCTTTATTCTTGACAACTATAACCCTTTCATCAGTTTTGTTTTTGAAGACCCACTTTGTGCCAATTGGACAAACATTCTTAGGCAGTGGTACAAATTCCCATACTTGTTGTCTTTTAAACTGAAGGAGCTCTTCCTGCATAGCTTCTACCCAACTGTTGTCTTTTAGTGCCTCTTGGTACTTGATAGGTTGTGTGAGAGATAGAAAGCCTACAAAAAGACAGATATTTGAGGATTGGCTTCTTGTTAGCACACCCTCTCTAATGTTGCCAATGATTTGATCGGGTGGATGAGCTCTTAGGTAGATTAGATCTACCTGATATGGTTTGATGGCATTTTGAGGTGAAGGACAGAGGTTTGGTGACTCTGTTGATGTAACATCTGTTTGCACTTCTATAGTGCCAACAGATGTTTGAAATGGAGGTGGGGGAATGGGTCCAAGTGGTGTAAACCTGGATTGACTTTTGTCAACAGATGTTTGACTTTTGTCAACAGATGATTGATCAGTGGATGTAAAGGGTGAAGCAGTGGTTTGAGGATAAGACTGGCCAACAGTGGCTGACTCAGCTGTGACAGAGTTTTGACAGTTGTTTTGAACAGCTGCTTCCTCTGATGCAGAATAGACTTTATAGTGACTTGGAATCACAACATCTGTTCTGTAATCTTGTTGTGGAGATTGTGGAATACCTGCACTGTTAGTTTTGACAGTAATATCTTTAAATTTGAATTTATCTAAATCAAACAACTCAGCAGGATTTGCTGGGATTTTTAGGGATGAATGTTCATTGAACTTTACATTCAGAGTTTCTTCTATTGTCCTGGTCCTTGTGTTAAACACTTTATAGGCCTTGGCAGTAGAAGAATATCCCAGAAAATATCCACAATCTACTTTGGCTGCAAATTTTGAAATGGAATCTTTAAGATTTAAAATGAAACATGGGCAGCCAAAGACTTTGAAAAATGAGATTAATGGTTTGATTTTGAATAGAATTTCATAAGCAGTCTTTTGATGTCTTGGGTTGATCAAAACTCTGTTTTGAACATAGCAAGCAGTGTTTACAGCTTCTGCCCAGAAGGACAGTGGCAAACCAGAATCTACTAGCATGGTTCTTGCAGCTTCAATAAGAGTTCTATTTTTCCTCTCAACCACCCCATTTTGCTCTGGTGTTCTTGGGATGTTGTACTGCCTCACAATCCCTTTTTACACACAGAAGTCATCCAACTCCTTATTTTTAAACTATGTTCCATTGTCACTTCTAAAGACTTTTACTGGCAAGTCATATTGCTTTACAACTTTGGTGACAAAGTCCTTCAAGATACCTACAGTCTCATCCTTAGAGTGTAAAAAGTAAGTCCATGCAAACCTAGAAAAATCATCAACTATGACAAGACAAAATCTCTTTCTTCTTAGACACATGATTTTAACTGGGCTAAACAAGTCCATGTGCAACAATTGTAGACAATGACTTTTTGGACTCATCAATGGATTTGTAAGAGCTTTTATGTTGTTTTCCTTTTAAGCAGGAAACACAATGCTCATCACATTTGAATTCTTTTGATGGTAAACCTCTGACAAGGCTTTGTTTGGAGAGTGAGTTGATAGTTTGAAGGTTGGTATGACCCAGTCTCCTATGCCACAATTCTTTCTCCTTTGTGGAGGCAGCAGAAAACAAACAGACATTTGCCATAGGATTATCCTTCAACATATCAACTACATACACATTGCCACTCCTATGAGTAACAAGTTGTGCTTTGCTCTCAGCAATGATGGTGTCAATCTTTTTAACCACTTCTGGCCCAATAATCTTACAAGTTTTCTTAGTGAAGAATGAGCCGTAACCTTTGTCACTCATTTGTGAAACACTAAGAAGATTAAATTTAAGATTATCAATAAGATTGACATTTTCAAACTTGAGTTTCCTAGCCTGAACAGTCCCTGAACCCAACACCTTACCTTTTGAATAATTACCAAAGGATATATTACCCCCTCCATGAGCTAAAAAGTCCAGAAGAAGGGCTCTACATCCTGTCATGTGCCTGGAGCCTCCACTATCTACATACCAAAGACTATCTAAACAAGCAGAAGCTCCCTTAGCAGCAGCCATCAATGCACGATCACACTTGCACTCATAATCATCAGATGCACCCCAGGGATCTGAGAGATTCACAACCTCTTCTTCAGATTTTTCACTTGCAACTACCTTATCAACAACATCATCAGTCACAACTACAGATTCAGTCACCACCTCCTCAGATTCAACTTCTTCTACCATAGCCATGAAACAAAAATTTTCTAGTTCATTTTCAGCTTTGGCAACTAGTGCAAAATTTTCATCTGTCAACTCATCTGGTAGACTGCTCCAATCAACAAAGCCTTGTGTGAAGAAACTCTGTTGACTGGTCTCTGCAGGAGTAGAGGGTGGAGCAGCAGTCATTGGCACAGGTGCCTGAGCAACAGTGGTTTGCACATAGTGAATCTGAGGAACAGTGGTTTGGACAAACTGGACAGCAACAGTGTTTGAGGACTGTGCAAAATGAGCAGTGTTTTGCACATTTGGTCCAGGGGTATTATAGGAACTTTGATAAGTGTTGGTCTGTGGACTTTGATTTGGATAGGTAATCATAGGTGTACCATGTTGACTCCAACATTCCCTAGCAAAATGACCAAGTCTATGACATTTATAACACTTTATCTTTGATTTATCCAACCCCACTTTTGACCTGCCAGTTAACCCTGGAAACCTTCTCCCAGTTTTCTTGTAAAAATTGTTAGTTCTTACACTGAGAAGGGCCAATTGATGCATAATGTCCATTTCTTCCAAATCATGAGGGTCAAAGTATTTTAGGTCATCATACTCAAAGGATATGTTATCAGATGCCTGGATATCACCACCACCTACTGTAAAAGCATAGTTTGGTGAATAAGAATCAGAGTTAAAACCTGAGTTAAAACCTGAAGTTATGTCAATGAAATGATCATAACTCTGATCCTTACTATTACCAGGCACCTCATCATGACCCGGAAGTGCTGTATTACCAAATACATAGTCATCAGACACTTTTCCAGAGTCCTGGAGCTTCTTTTTCTGGTTAAGCTCTCTCTCATAGGTCAAGAGCTTACCATGAAGCTGGGTCAGTGATAGGTCCTTGAATCCAATTGAGTTTCTCATAACTATAGCAATAGTGTTCCATTTATCTTGTAATGATCTTAAAAACCTATGGCTCAAAGTTGAATGAGGGTAAGTTAGACCAACCAGTTTTAGTTCACTAATGAGACAGTTAAACCTCTCAAATTGTTGAGTTAATGACTCTCCCTTAACGTGACTGAATGTTTCATATTGTTGGTTAAGTATTTCACGGTTGTTTTCAATAACCTCTTTAGTCTCACCAAATTGTTCTTTCAGTGCATCCCACAACTCCTTTGCACTGTTACAGTGTAACAGCCCAGCATATATATCATTGGGTAGAGCCATGGCTACAATACTGAAGGCCTTAGCATCTAACTCAATTTTCTGAAAATCCTGGTCGGAGTAGTTTTCAAGTTTCTTAGGCTCCTGAACCTTAGGATCTTTGGTATTCGGCACCATCGGAACATGTGGTCCGAAGATAACCGACTTCCAACACCCAGTGTTCTGTTGAGCTAGAACATGGCTCATCCGAATTTTCCAGATATTGTATTCAGATCTGACAAGCATCGGTGGCTTGTTGTTCGTGCCAGTGTTGTGTGGATCGTGATTGATTGAAGCCATTATCTGATTTTTCGAAAACAAATTCTGTTTACAAACGGTTGAATCGAAAATAAACTATTACTCTGTTTTCAATCCGACAAACAAACGATATCAATAATTGTGAGCTGATCTGTTTATATTAAATTGATTAGTTAGATCGAATTTAATTGACCAAGCTCTGATACCAATTGTTAGGATCTGAGTTTGATTGTTTTGATTTGTTTAAGTAAAGATGAGAAGAATGAAGTGAATATAAATGGAAAGTGCAGCGGAATAATAAACTATAATCAAAACAAGAGAGTAAATGTTTTCTAATTGAATGCTTTCATAATATTGAATGATTACAGTCAATTGTACAAGTACTCCCCCTCAGCCTGATCACTCTATGATTGTTTGTCTGAGAGAATGTTGTGAGTGATAAATAAAACAGTACAAGCACTGTTCTATTTATAGACAAATCTAAACCACTAATGATCTAAGCTGACGTCACCTAAGATAGTGACCTCTAACAGAATAACAACATAAAACATCTGCTATATACAAACTACTGTTACATTGTAAAACACTGTAAGGCAAACTACTGTTGAGGAAAACTCTGATGGTCTTGTATCATCTGTTGGAGCCTAAGTGCTGTTGGCTCCAACATACCTTTAGTCTTCAGCACTTGATCAACAGTTGTTCTTCATCAGACCTTTAGTCAGCAGTTGTTCTCTATTAGTTGTTATCCAGCAGTCCGTTGTAGCAGCAGTTATCACAGCAGTTGTTAGTTTTTAAGGAGGCCGAAAACTATGTTTTTATATCCTAAAGATATCATAAATCACCATGTGTAGCAATTGGTTTTTGTAATACCTAAGATCATGATCGGGTTAAGGATCTATACAAAGCTTTATGATCGGCCACCACTAACTAACATGTGTTATCAAAGTTAGAACATCTGTTCATACCCAGTTAAGGTAAGATTATGTTCTAAACTCATGTTAAGGTGTCTAACTTTATCACAAGTACAAAACCAAGGTTCACATAACTCCATAACCAAGTCCACAAGTGTCGGGTAGACAAATTGTATAATAAAACTTGTGATTTACCATGCTTCTAATAAATCATAGGGCAAGTACTGTCCGAACAATAGTAGCTACACTTCACTAGATCACAAGCATCTATATCAGGTGACTTTCACTACTCTTTTCTCAAAAGCATGCATCTCGGGTTTGAGACAACTTACTTAACTTTTTCTAGTCCGGTTTGGGACTACTTTCACATCCCGGGTTTGGGGGTGCTATGGCTTCTTGTGTGGGTCGGGCTTTGTTAGTTTCACACTCTGTGTCCTTGATGAACTAAACTGCATTCTATCACGGAAGTCCTCTACTGTTTACCGAATGAGTTGCCGGGTTATGGCAAGCGGGTTACTAGTTGATAGCGCTATTAGGTTTGACAGACCTCACACCTTGCTAGGAGCCGGGCGTGAACTACGACCTTAGACTTTATCATTGTGGATAGGCAATGATGGGAGGCAAAAACCAGCTCGCGGGGCGAGTGCATCGTTTGAATAGCAATTCGGTATATCATTGTTTAGTTATCATGAATGGGTTAGCTACCCTTGGCATACGCTGAACTAGTGGTTCTTGGATTTAGTTATCGATCACTATTTTGGTTTGGGAAACCTAACTGTTGTTCTTGGATTGGGAAACCTACACTTTTACTTACCTTACTTTGTGAACTCACCAACTTTATGTTGACACACGATATACATGTTTTTACAGGTAGTTAGCTTCCGGTGCCACGATTAGAAAGCCTGGTCACTAGTTTCGGAGCACGTGTAAGGCATGCATCATATTGTGTCATTGGGATATGAACACTTAACTACTTTCGAATGTTTAATTATCTATTATGATTTTTAGCGCGTTGTTTTGCGCAGACTATATGGTTAACTATTATCTTTAAATTCGCTTCCGCAACTATTTGAATAAATGATTATCTAATAAACTTGTTTTCGATAACGAACTAAATGGTTTAGGCATTTAGAGTCGTTCGTGTGACTTATGGCTATGGGATCCTGGTATGTCACACGCCTCGCGGTATAAACCCTGCAGTGGAAATTTGAGGGTGTGACAGATTGGTATCAGAGCCATTGGTTATAGTGAACTAGGATTGCATTCTAGTCTATAACTGTCATAGCCTAAGCATTGCATTAGTTACACTCATAACTTAAGTGCACAAGTAGCTTTCGGGCTATGTATACCTGCTTAACAGATTATAGGAGATATATAATCCTTTAACCCTAAATCCGATACTGAGCACATCCTTAGTGAAGGACGAAAGCTAGGCCATGTGGTGCATCAATTGGGACTAAAATTCCAACCAGCTTCACGGATAGGGAAGTCGCCAATAGAGTACCAGTGAGGGTACCAACTGTCAGATTCATAGGAGAGAACCCTTGAAGGCAGTATAGCCACTATGACAGAGAACTACACAGTACCCACGGCGTGGTGCTACACTTCGAGTAATGAAGGGAAAACTACTGAGAGTCGACGAGAATTTTTGAAGGAACCCGAAGTGAGCGAATGTGGAGACTCTATTATTTTCACTGAGCACGGAGATCATTGATTCCTATCCTTATTCACTTGATCTTTCTATCTTTTATTCTAGACCTAGTCGAGACTGAGTTGTCCTCTTGAAGTTTGTCCTTTATTCCAGTTCGCCTATGCTATGTGAGAACGATCGTATGGCCCGCATATTTTTATGTCTCATGAGCTTATGGTGAATGTAGGATCACCATGGCTCAACGTGGACATGGACGGGGAAACATCAACATGACACAGGCGGAACTGAATGCAATGCTTAACGAAAGGGTAGTTGCAGCCCTTGCAGCCTTTCAAGCTGGTCAACCTGCTCATCACCCGCCTGTTTGTGCCTACAAGTCATTCATGGACTGCAAGCCTCAGAATTTTGGAGGATCTGAAGGGGCAGTTGGGCTACTGAGGTGGTTCGAAAAGGTGGAATCATGCTTTGCCATGTGTAATTTCCCGCCAGCTGATAAGGTTAAGTATGCCACTGCTACACTTGAGAATGCGGCATTATCCTGGTGGAACGCGTAGGTGCAGATGCTAGGAGTTGATGTGGCAAATGCTACCCTGTGGGAGGATTTCAAGGAATTGATGAAGAAGGAGTATTGTCATCGAGATGAGATTCAGAAGTTGGAGACTGAGTACCTCTGCCTGAAGATGGTGGGGTCGGACATTGAGAGTTATACTACCAGGTCGCATGAGCTGGTGACCATGTGCCCTAATTACTCTACTCCGCTCTACAAACGAATTGAGCTACACATCAAGGGTTTGGCGCCCCAGATTAAAGGAATGGTCACTGCTGCTAACCCGAATAACATTCAGCAAGTCATTCGCTTAGCCCACCAGTTAACGGATCAGAAGGTGGAAGAAGGAATCTTGCCCCCACGGAGTACCTCATCGTCTACCACTAAAGATAACAAGCGGAAATGGGAAGATGGCTCGGGCAAGGTCTCAAGTGGTGGCGGCAGTCAGCAGCAGCGGAAGAGGTCAGGTGCAAACGAAAACAATCAAACCCCTTCTGACAATAACCAGAGTACTTACAAGGGAAGGCACCTGAAGTGTGAACAGTGCAACTATCATCATTCTGGTCCATGTGAGGACGGGAAGTGTGAACGATGCGGAAAGGCTGGTCATGCAGCTAAGGACTGTCGTGCTCAATTCCCAAAGAATCAGCGGCCACAGAAGGGGCAGCAGAGTCATCAAAATACTGGAAAATGGTGTTTCCAATGTGGGAGTGAAACCTACTTCAAAATGGATTGTCCCCAGCTCAACGGTGACAACAACAACGGGAACAATGATAACAACAACGCGTGACGGGTACGTAACTCACAAATGTCCTATTTGATTCTGATGATGGTTTAGCATGTGCCTTTGGACTTTAGTGCAACTCTAGGGTTAGACCCAACTCTCTTTGAATTCAAACACACCATAGAGCTAACTGATGGTAAGCTTATCGAAGTTACCCAGCTCTATTACAAGTAGAAACCCATACGGTTTAACTAACCATTAGTTATCGATCTTATCATCCCAACTATCCTTCGTAGCTCTGACATCCTCATGGGCGTGGACGGGTTGTCCAGCCATGAACTTAAATCCTTGGCATGAGATAGTGATTGGTGTCCCTCGTTTTGGTGAGGGAAATCTTATCTGGCCAGCGACATCGAAACAACGCCAGCGTTGGCACCTCTCTTTTAGGAGAACTCAGAGCACGTAATCGAAAACTCAAACTGAATTTCGAGACGAAATTCTTTTCAACTTGGGGATGATGTGACACTGAGAAAATTTTTCGGAATTTTCTCTCACTTGACGCCAACTTTACTAGGTTACTTGCTGAATTTCGAGACAGAATTCTTTTCAACTTGGGGATGATGTGATACCCCACAATTTCAGGTTCCTAATTTAACTAAACTCTAGTTACTTGCACTTAGATTCCTTACATTCTACTTAGCTAAGGTTAGCTAGGTAAGTCGTACGTGCACACACGGGATGTATACGTACCTATGAGTTATCATCGCTTGACAAACATATGATTAAACTTATGAAAATTAGCAAATATTAATCTATGTATGTACATATGAATAAATCTCTTATACCCCTATATGTGCTCGTATATATATATATATATACACACACAATACATACACTAGGCCTTGATAAGTAAACTATATCTTTGTTAAAAACCTTCTAGAAGCCAACATACATACATACATACATACACGAAAATGCACACACACATGATCAAGAACACACATGCTTCTTCTTAGATCCTAGTCATGGATATGTCACTATCCTAGTCTACTAACTAACATAGGGAATGTTCTTGTCTTTCTTGATAATCGAAATCCACACATGCATCACATGTCACTTCCAATCAACACTCACAACTAGGAACCTTCTATGAGCAAAGAACCAATCAAATTCAAGAGAAACAAGGACAAGTCACTATCATGAATCTTTGTCTCAAGGAAAAGTCCCCATCACCTTTCTTTTCTTAAAACTTTCGGCCAACCATGACATCCCTAGAACAACATATCATAGGTTCAAGTATAAGACAAAACCTTAACACAAGGACCCATCATTTTCACCCCTCCCTAATCGGCTATGCCTACACACACACACACACTCTCTCTCTCTCTCTCTCTCTCTCTCTCTCTCTCTCTAGTGCACTTCCAAGCTATTTCCTAATTGATATAACACCCATACCCAATCGGCCCTAGTCTATTACAAGACAAAGACATCAAAAGTCCTATGAAGTGTCACTATCTACATCAAATTCCTAAACAACAACTAACCTCATATGATCTATCAACATCCAACAAGAGATGACCAATCATGGCATTGAACTATCACTATCCTAGCCTATAGCATGTACTTGGCCGATTAGGAGAAGACAACTAACACAATTCGGCTTCCAACTCATTCTCCTAAGTGATGTAAGCGATCTAGAAACTTGGTGAGGTCATGGATTTCATGCAAATAGATAACAAGACAAAACTAGTCATCTTCCTAGCCTAATTCAACTTACCTTACTCTTGATTAGTCACCTTACTCATCACTTACTCCAAATGGAGTTAACTTACACATATCCATGTGCCGAGAACAAGGGAATGGTCATTCCTAAATTATTTTGTCCTCTACCCCACTCGACTTCTATATAAAGGCACCATACCTCATTCTCAAATGCACCACCAACACCATTCTTTCACTCTCTCTAAACACTCGGATCTTGCACAACCATAGCCGAAGCCTTACAAGCTCGTAGAGGAGTCTTGGAAGCTATCCAACCTTCGATCACCTTTAGGTAAGGTTACCATGCTTTTAAACTATGATCTAGTCAAGTCTACCTTACTTTAATCAACCCTAGTTGATTTAAACACATGAACACACACGCATTGTCTTAGATTTTGCTTAATCTTGCACTAGTGAATGCGTTGTCTTAACACTACATAAATCGGCCTTGTTACTTTTTAAGGAGGCCGAAAACTATGTTTCTATATCCTAAAGATCTCATAAATCACCATGTGTAGCAATTGGTTTTTGTAATACCTAAGATCATGATCGGGTTAAGGATCTATACAAAGCTTTATGATCGGCCACCACTAACTAACATGTGTTATCAAAGTTAGAACATGTGTTCATACCCAGTTAAGGTAAGATTATGTTCTAAACTCATGTTAAGGTGTCTAACTTTATCACAAGTACAAAACCAAGGTTCACAAAACTCCATAACCAAGTCCACAAGTGTCGGGTAGACAAATTGTATAATAAAACTTGTGATTTACCATGCTTCTAATAAATCATAGGGCAAGTACTGTCCGGACAATAGTAGCTACACTTCACTAGATCACAAGCATCTGTATCAGGTGAGTTTCACTACTCTTTTCTCAAAAGCATGCGTCTCGGGTTTGAGACAACTTACTTAACTTTTTCTAGTCCGGTTTGGGACTACTTTCACATCCCGGGTTTGGGGTGCCATGACTCCTTGTGTGGGTCGGGCTTTGCTAGTTTCACATTGTGACATCCGTCACCCTCGCCTTTCATCTAATTGACAATAATAGTCCTTTAAATATTTCCATTACAGTCTCTGTAAGTTTCGTCGTTTTCAAATTTAATTTTAGAGCGAACTAAAATTTTATCATTTATAATTATTATGGATCGGGTATAAGTTTTTGGAATTTTACTTAGATCTTGGATTCTTTGTATTTCAGTTTAGTTGGCATTTAGAATCGTTGTATTTCTTTTTAATGTAATAAACTATTTAATCAATGTATCAATATTTACACTATTAGTCCATGAGCTATTGAACAATCGTCACTACGTGACACCTCGATGTTTCCGCCATCGGTTGGGGTGTTACAGATTGGTATCAGAGCCATGGTTATAGGGAATTAGGTTATTAGAATGCCTTTTAGCCTAGTCTATAACTAAGCTTACTTTCACGAGTCCTCTCGTATATATTTCTCTTTATCTTTATATTTTCTCTCAAGATATTTTCGCTATGATTTTTTCTCGTTATTCTTTTGGTATTTTGCTTGGAGTAGAATATACCCGTATTTCACAAACGAAATGATGCCACCAGGATAGGAGTGATATCCATACCTTGGTGATTAGTTTCACTCCTTTATATGTTATTTATCTTATGAATATGTCTTTGAGATAGGAGTGACATCCACACCTCAAAAGAGTATTTCCTTCAAAAAGGAACTTAACCACTAAGCTGGGAGTGATGTCTTTAACTTAGTGATTGGTTTCATTCTACAATCGTTTTCAATTTTGAAATACATCTTTGAGTTAGGAGTGAAATCCACATCTCAAGTATTTCTGCATCTCGTTTTTAATCTCGCTAAAGTTTTGGAATTACTAGTGATGGGGCACGTGTAATCTGGAAGGGTGAGCGCCTGTATCCTGAGTTTTCTGTCTAGGCCTGGCATTTCGCATAAATCCCAATCAGACGAGGGACCCGTATGCCGACCTGGGAACTCTCGGGATGAGCATTCACTTATAGGCTAAAGTACACCCCCATAAGTCACTAATAACATTTCAATTGCTTTAGTTAGTCAAAGTTTCATATGGAAACAATCTCAATGTTTATGATATTGATATTTATGTTTTGTTCATCATTTGAAGACTCAAATGATAAATTATGAATTTTCTTAAATATTGGTAATTTATTACATACATTAATCTTATCATTCACGTCATTTTAAATCTTGGTCTTTTAAAACACATTAGATTTACACATACTGCATGAAATGGTTTCATCTTGCATTTTATAAACTTGTATTGCATATTTTACAAATCAAATGTAAACATTTTGTTTTCATATGACGTATCCAATATATGTTTTCGGGAAAAACTTGCAACTAATAATATACCTTATAACACTTTTCAAACTCGACTTCTCGTGAACACATGAAAATGTGTACCTACGAAATCTTTTCAAGAGAACCTGTTTTGAATCTAAAACACACCTCGATTTCAAAAAAAAATTTATCCTCGTGCATTACTACTATTCTTTCAACTATATCACAAAGTTCGAGTAAACTGCGAAAATTTATCTTTTACACTTGTACTCTTTCGGACGAAAATTTTTGGTTTAAACAATGGACATATCCTCCTATCAGAATATTGCTAAATGTCTTTTATAGTATAACGCATATGTGTAAAATTACTAAATTTTAACTCGCATGCCAATAGGCTATACACCTGTTTCCGTGCACCCTCATTTGCCGTAAATTTCATTATTTTATTCTTGCACCATTTTTATTCATAGTTATCTCTAACACGTTATTTGTGATTATTTTCACACTACTTATTTGCATGAGTTGAACTCGTTTACATTCATTTTGTGCAAATTTTGCGATTTACTCGATTTACGTTATACTATTCTTTCAATCGAAAATTTTATGCTATCCTTATATACTTACATGAGCGCACATTTAGTATGCACATTTTCTTTTCTGTTTTGAGCAAAACCCTGTTATACTTACATTATTTTGTTCATCATCATGGCCAATGAACATACTAGTTGATAACTTGTATGAGATCTAAGCCAGTGCCCACGTACTACTCGGGTTAGAATATTCCAACCCG
Organism: Ambrosia trifida; assembly: GCA_028751855.1. Classification (NCBI taxonomy): domain Eukaryota; kingdom Viridiplantae; phylum Streptophyta; class Magnoliopsida; order Asterales; family Asteraceae; genus Ambrosia; species Ambrosia trifida. Next base: position 6,320,674 of record CM054122.1, on the reverse strand, counting down.
AGGGGAACGGTGAAATTCTCAGAGTTTATCAATATGAATGTTTAGAGGCCAACGATATGAACAGAAGTTAACGGCTAAGGGTGAACCCGAAAGGGAAGAACCTCTAACCATGTCTATTACTTACATGTTACTCTCATTACGGTTAAAAGGTAAACCCGAAAGGGAAGGACCTCTAACCATGTCATTGTTTCATTGCAGTATCGATTACTTAACATATTTTGGATTGCACGCTTTTGTTTCTAGTATTACTTAGGATAGGGTTATGGAAAAGCATAACACCCTAGTGTAAGGTAAATCGATGATTACGGTCCGGAACGCAATCATGGGTTTACAGGTACATGAGGGTGGTGTGTAAATCTATTTAGGCTGTTGGTAGACAATCAGACAATCATGGGTTTACAAGTACATGAGGGTGGTGTGTAAATCTATTTAGGCTGTTGGTAGACAATCAGTACGAGTCCCTATATACAAGCATAAACGATATTGCGGGAACGGACTAGGAGTCTAACCAAGAACATACCCATTACTTTATAATTACCTCTTCATTAGATTGTTGACTAATAGCTAGTATTTTTTTTTTCAATAAGAACATTTTACATAAGCTTCAATTAGTTTTGTTAGAGCCTTCCTTGTTGACCATCTCTATAGAAAACCTTAAACTTTGTATACTCTTACACTCTCTGTTAGTCGAAATCCTGTTGCCTGTCTTTAATAAAGTTCGGTCAGAAATTTTTCTAAGTAGGGGAGACTACCTTCATTAGTGCCTTTGCCTTCACCCGGTACACGTTCCCAAAACTTTTCTCATTTAAATTCTTAACTTTCTAACTTTGGGTCAACTGTCAAGGATTTTGAAGCTTTTACTTTGGGTATTAGACCACTACTTTATATTTTGTCAAATCATAAATGATGAAATTTTATTTTTAAAAAAAAAATCTAGTTGATTTTTACAACGCCTTTTGTATCATAGTAACCTTCACTTGAAAGAAATTTCGAGACGAAATTTTCTAAAGTAGAGGAGACTGTGACATCCATCAGCCTCGCCTTTCATCTAATTGACAATAATAGTCCTTTAAATATTTCCATTACAGTCTCTGTAAGTTTCGTCGTTTTCAAATTTAATTTTAGAGCGAACTAAAATTTTATCATTTATAATTATTATGGATCGGGTATAAGTTTTAATCAAACGCGTATGTTGAAACGTATTCGTAAAAGATTCTATAAAAAAATTCAAGTTTTAAAAAGTTTTAAAAACTCTTATGTTAAATAAGTTAACCAAGTTAAGTTTTTATAAAATAAAACTAACCTAGTTATGTAATAATCTAACTAAGTTAAACCAGAGGGACTATTTCTGCCATTTTTATAAAAGTTTCCAAACAAAACAAATGTTTCCCTCCTTCCTGTTCATTTTTCCGATTAGAAAAATCCGGCCACCTTTTCTGGCCGGCTAGATGTTCCGGCGAAACTTAATACCCATTTTTAATGTGTTTTAGTCCCTTCAAATGATTCCTAAACGTTTCTCCTTCGGTTATTAATAACTCCCAATGATTAAATATGATGTTGAAATCGTTTTTATTGAGTTTTAATGAGGTATAAAATCGGTTGAAACATGGTAACGGACGGAAACTTTCTGTTTCGTTTAAGTCAGTTATTAGCGACCCTTTATACAAACTGAACGTGTCATTTGGTTCCTGCTCTGTTACACCTAGTAAACCAACGAAAACCATTTAAAAAAACGAGTCTTGAAGCCTTAATTCGAAGCCTATATGCGACCGGTTCTTGCCTTATTTCGATCTCTTACGACATGATAAGTCTAATTCGGTTGTGCCGTTTTGTTGTTCGGATATTCCTCTTTGAAACCCCCATGAAATCGGGGTCTAACATTGATGAATTAGAGGTACTAGGAAGCTAGGGTTAGGGTTATGTTTTGGGGAAAAAGATGAAGTTATTAACATTGTATAAGTATAATTGTTATTCAAACTTGTTAAAATAAAAGGCATGTGGTGGAGTGGTCTGTAGCTTGGGTTGTGTGTAGGATGACCGGGTTCGATCCTTGTGAACCCAGGTCTGTTGAGTGTTTTTTTTAATTTATTTTTCGTTTTATTTAGATAATATGTATTTATATATATATTAATCTTATAATATTCATAATAAAATGATTTTTGCTCCAAAAATTATAAAAATTTAGGAGTAGCATCTTGACACCATAAAGAAAATCACTATACTTTTATTTTCTAGAAAATGTCAAATTTTTATATTTTTTTTGAATTTATTTGTTTTAATCGTATTTAATTGATTAAAAATTCATTTTTAATGATTTTAATCTCAAACTTTTTGATAAATTATTTCTAATAATGATGAGCTGAAATAGAAATAGTTGGTTCAGAAAACATTTATTTTTATTAATTTTCCTATTTTTTATCATTTAAACATGATTTAATCTCATTAAATCAGTTTTAAATATAAATAAGTTTATAAAAATTATGGGAAAATTATTTTTATTACTTTACATCAGAAAGTATCCATTTTCTATGAAAATAGTATTTTTGGATTGTGTCTTGTATTATTAGTCTTATTATGTTTAATTAGACATAATAAAACATTTATTTATTTATACATTTATAATTATTGTATTTATTTACAATAATTAGTTACAGTAATTAACTACGTTATTTTATCTTAATTAGTCAAACATAATTTTTATCTAAATATTTAATTGGTAATAAATATATTACCTAAACCGTAGTTTTAAACTTTGGTATATTATTACACAACTTTTATATTAATCCAATTTATCATAAAACTCTAATTCCCCAAACTGACTTAGCAACCCCTAATGCCTTAGACCCTAGTTACCTTAGACTTTTTAGACACTTCCTTATTAGTATTCTTACACATTATAGGTTGAATTCCTCGGAATTCCCATTACTTAGCTCACAACCGCTTAAGTGGATTTTGATCGCTTTCGCAAACTGTGAGTATATCTTTCCCCTTTTTACTGTTTTACTATTTTGGGGTGACTCATGTACTTACTACCAATTTTCTATTTCATCTTACTAAATGCAATTCTCATGTGTGTTTGCTTTATGTTAATTTGTGTGTCTATGACTTGTCAAAATCATTAACCTTTGAGGGCCTGGCATTTCAATGAATAGTGCTATGGTATACCCCCTTGAGACCCTGTTGAGAGAATCTTGGTCATTGTCTTGTTAATTCATTATTCAAATTGTTAGTCATGTGTTAGTCATTATTCATAGGCTTGGTTTTTGACTGATACTACTTAATTACATAATTGCAAACGGTATACAACACATGAATTGCGAAACTCTTTTTCTACTATATGTATTCAAAACAGGGTATGCTCACCAATACATTTTATATTGACCAAATCATTTTCGTACATGTTTCAGGTTCTTATGAGATGACTTTTAAGCTTTTGGAATTTTACTTAGATTTTGGATTCTTTGTATTTCAGTTTAGTTGGCATTTAGAATCGTTGTATTTCTTTTTAATGTAATAAACTATTTAATCAATGTATCAATATTTACACTATTAGTCCATGAGCTATTGAACAATCGTCACTACGTGACACCTCGATGTTTCCGCCATCGGTTGGGGTGTTACACACACTCTATGTCCTTGATGAACTAAACTGCATTCTATCACGGAAGTCCTCTACTGTTTACTGAATGAGTTGCCGGGTTATGGCAAGCGGGTTACTAGTTGATAGCGCTATTAGGTTTGATAGACCTCACACCGTGCTGGGAGCTGGGCGTGAACTACGACCTTAGACTTTATCACTGTGGATAGGCAATGATGGGAGGCAAAAACCAGCTCGCGGGGCGAGTGCATCGTTTGAATAGCAATTCGGTATATCATTGTTTAGTTATCATGAATGGGTTAGCTACCCTTGGCATACGCTGAACTAGTGGTTCTTGGATTTAGTTATCGATCACTATTTTTGGGTTTGGGAAACCTAACTGTTGTTCTTGGATTGGGAAACCTACACTTTTACTTACCTTACTTTGTGAACTCACCAACTTTATGTTGACACACGATATACATGCTTTTACAGGTAGTTAGCTTCCGGTGCCACGATTAGAAAGCCTGGTCACTAGTTTCGGAGCACGTGTAGGGCATGCATCATATAGCGTCATTGGGATTTGAACACTTAATTACTTTCGAATGCTTAATTATCTATTATGATTTTGAGCGCGTTGTTTTGCGCAGACTATATGGTTAACTATTATCTTTAAATTCGCTTCCGCAACTATTTGAATAAATGATTATCTAATAAACTTGTTTTCGATAACGAACTAAATGGTTTGGGCATTTAGAGTCGTTCGTGTGACTTATGGCTATGGGATCCCGGTATGTCACATGCCTCGCGGTATAAACTCCGTAGTGGAAATTTGAGGGTGTGACATCTGCTGTTTGCTGCAATAGTGTTTATGGATTCAATCTTTGGCATGCTAGGTTAGGTCATCCTTCTAGTCAAGTCTTTAAACATTTGGACATTGGATTTGACATTAAGGTTGCTAGTAGTCATGAACCCTGTGAAGTTTGTCAAAGGGCTAAACAACACAGGGATCCCTTTCCTCTCAGTGAAAATAAGACTACACATCTAGGACAGTTTGTGCATTTAGATGTGTGGGGTCCTTACAAAGTTGCTGATAGGAAGGAAATAGATTCTTCTTAACAATTGTTGATGATTTCACTAGAACTGTATGGGTTTGTATGATGAAACATAAGACCGAAGTTTTTGAAAACATAAAGGATTTTGTAAATTTGATTATGACTCAGTTTAAACAAACTGTTAAAAATTTCAGAAGTGATAATGGAACCGAGTTTATCAACTCTCAAATGAATTTTTTTTTTTGTAAAAACAAGGGAATAGTTCATCAAACCTCATGTGTTCATACACCACAACAAAATGGTGTTGTGGAAAGAAAGCATAGACACTTGTTAAATGTTGCTAGAGCCTTGTTGTTTGAAAGCAATGTTCCTATTAAGTTTTGGTTTGAATGTGTATTAACTGCTGCATACTTGATTAATAGGACTCCATCCTCTGTGCTTAATGGGAAGACTCCTTATGAGAAAATGGTTGGTTTTAAACCCTTTCATTATCATCTTAAAGTTTTTGGCAGCCTGTGTTTTTCAACTGTTTTAAGTAACTCTAATAAGCTTGATAGCATGGCTGAGAAGTGTATCTTTCTTGGGTATTCCAATAAAAAGAAGGGATACAAACTTTTTAGCCTTGAAAGTAAAGCTGTTTTTTTCTCTAGATATGTTAAGTTCTTTGAATCTTACTTTCCCTTTAAAGAAAGCAATGTTTTAAAGAACTTTGACACTTTTACTAGTTTAGAAGTTAACACTTTAAACTTTTTTGATCTTTATGAAAACACAGAAAGCTCATATGACTTAGAGATGGATGATCCATATGATGATAGAAAGGGAAATGGTAATAAGGAGTCTAGAACAGATGGGTCTCAGCAATCTAATAAGTCGGATAATGCTGATGGCTTGGCTGATTCACAGCAGCCAAGCATGTCTGATTTGTCATTTGATAGGGCTGAGGGTGTGAGTATAGACCATGACTTAAGATCTCAATCTGAGGGGGACACTCTAAATCCTGATGTTACTTTTACCCCTAGAAGGTCTACTAGGACTCACACTTTTCCTAAGAAACTTAGTGAATTTGTTGTTGAGGGAAAGGTTAAATATGGTATTGAGAAAGTGGTTAATTTTTCTCACTTATCTGCTGATTGTAAGTGTTTTGCTGCTTCTCTTGATAAAAGTGTTGAACCTAGATCATATTATGAAGCTGTTAAGGACCCTAATTGGGTTCAAGCCATGAATGAAGAGTTAGATGCCTTATATAGAAACAACACTTGTGATCTTGTTGACCTACCTAAAGGTAGAAATAAGGTAGGATGTAAATGGGTTTTTAAAATAAAGTATAAAACAAATGGGGAAATTGAAAGGTATTAGGCAAGGTTAGTTGCCAAGGGGTTTAGTCAAAGAGAAGGTCTTGATTATGAAGAAACCTTCTCCCCTGTTATTAAGTTAATTATTGTAAGGTGTGTTTTAAGCATTGCTGTAAACAATAGTTGGAATATTTTCCAACTTAATGTGAATAATGCTTTTCTTTATGGGGAACTTAATGAAAACATTTATATGTCTTTACCTGAGGGTTTTACTTGTGATTTCCCAAACAAAGTTTGTAAGCTGAAAAAGTCTTTATATGGTTTGAAACATGCCCCTAGGATGTGGAATAAAAAGTTAGTTGATGCCCTAGTAGAGTTTGGTTTTGTTCAGAGTTGTTGTGACTATTCCATGTTTGTTAAAAATAACAAGTATGTGTTTGTTGTTATTCTTGTGTATGTGGATGATATCATCTTCACTGGTAATTCTATCGAGGAGATTAACTTGGTTGAAAACCTATTTAAGTCTAAGTTTCAAATTAAAGACTTGGGTGACCTTAAATATTTCTTAGGAATAGAAGTTACCAAAGTCAAAGATGGTTTATGTCTTTCCCAAAGAAAATATTGTACAGACTATTACAAGAATATGGAATGTTAGGGTGTAAGCCTGTTACCAACCCTCTTGAACAGAATCATGTTTTGACCCATATTGTTGCTGAGAATAACAAAGTGTTGTCTAACATCACTAGTTGTCAGCAACTTGTGGGTAAATTGATTTATCTCTCTCATACTAGGCCTGATATATCTTATTTAGTGCATTATCTAAGTCAGTATATGCATTCTCCCACTAAGGGGCACTGGAAAATTGCCTTTAGACTTTTGAGATACTTGAAGTCATGTCCTGGAAAAGAAATGCGGTTGTCTAAAGGTAATTCTCTTAGTCTTACAGCTAATGCTGATTCTGACTGGGGAAAATGTATTGAAACTAGGAGGTCTGTAACTGGTTATTGCATTTTTCTGGGAAATAGCCTTGTTACATGGAAAAGCAAAAAACTGTCAACTGTTGCTAGGTCTTCTGCTGAAGCAGAATGCCGAGCTATGGTAGCTGCAACCTGTGAGATTATCTGGGTAAAAAATCTACTGACCGAGCTAGATGTCTTTGTTGACTTGCCTGTTAATCTTCATTGTGATAGCTCATCTGCTATATCGATTGCAGCTAATCCTGTGTTCTTTGACAAGACCAAACATTTTGGTTTGGTTATGTTCTTTCTAAGAGAACAAATTTCTAAAGGAGTTGTTAAAACCATTAAAGTTGATTCTAATGATCAACTTCCTGATATTTTCACAAAGGGGTTGCAGACCAATTATCACTTAAAGATGTGTGAGAATTTGAATATGTTTGACCCATACAAGAAATAAAATTGGGGGGGGGGGGGGTTGTTAAAAATATTTTTTTATATAAGTTTTAAAATATGTTGCATAAGTTGTAAACAGGTGGGCTTGGATGTTTTTGGGTTGATGGATGCTTGGCCTGGTTGTAAGTGGTGATTGTCCAAGATATTAGTTGCTGGCCCAACTGATGTGGGTTGTTGGCCTTTGGCCCAGTCTGGTTGTGAGATGCCATGTTGACAATCCGTGTGTAAAAGCACACTTTGTTTGTGGCCTTGGATTGGTTTATTGCTGGCCATTGGATCTTCTAAAGAAACACATTTTGATCAGCTATAAATAGTTGATCCTCTCTCTCTGAATCAACTTTTGCAACTCATTCGTTCATTGTCATCTTTTCCTCTGATCTTCTCTGCAAATATTAGGGTTTGTTCAGATTATCTTGATCTGAACTTGTATTGGTCCCTTTGTGTATTTGTTGATGATTATCTTGTGATAATCATCCGAGAGTTCTTGAGTGCTGCAGTGAGGTTTTGTTTGTATTTTGTTCTTGACACAGTTGTATTCTTTGTTTGGTAATAAATCTGTGTCGACTTTCTTGACATGGTATCAGAGCCAGGTTGAGCTCTTGATATCTGGGTTGATTCCACTGTTGTTCTTGGTGATTCATCTTCGTGGATCTTAGTTGTTCCAGATCTAGGGTTTGTTTGGTAATAAATCTGTGTTGATCTTCAAATTACGTTAAGCATTATTCTAATTCTCTTTGTTAGTTGACATGAGAAATCAAAGTACGCTGATCCTAACATGTTCTTATTCTTATTATTAGGGGACGGTGTGTAACCATAAACTATCCTAGATTCTATCAATTACCCATTTACAACTTATTTTACCTCAAACTATGTTAATAACTTATTAAAACATCTTAATATATGTGTCAACACTACCATAAACCATATTTACCATCATTTTACACATATCTCTACACACTACCCCCACCCCCCTTATGTTACACACACAGGACTATGTGCAACCACTATCCAAATTGAGGTACCCAAATAGATGAGGGTGGTGTCAATTTGGGTACCTACCCGGTTTGAGGAACCCGATAACATAGTATTCTCCCTTATATAAATATATAAGGTGTATTTATAAATATTAAACAATAAATCATAAAATTAACGCTGCTTTAAATATTTAAACATTAAAAAAACTTAAAAACAACAGAATTATAACATCGAGGAATTTAACACCTCTAGATATTTTATTAGATACTATATAATTGTAGTTGTTGAACGAAATTTACACTTCAACATATGCTCAACACATGTTACAATAAAAATATTAAATGATTAAATATATTTATTTATAGCTCTCAGTAATGAAAAATGCTCCTAAACCAAAATGGGGGGAGGGGGGTTAAATTTAATATTTATTTTAATCAGTTAAAATATAGAATATAAATAATTAAACTTTAAATACATTGCAACAATGAGGTACTCATAATATATAACTTAAAGCATTCAAAAAGTTACATAAATTAATATAAAAATATCCTAAACTTGAGCCAAGTCAATAAATCCCACACGTCATTATTTAAATTAAAAGTGTAAAAATAACACCAAGTCTTCAAAGGTAGATAACCCAAATAAGCCTCCATATACTTCACAGGTTGTATCTAAAACACAATTGTGCATCGCAGTTGTACAGTACAACCACACGATGCAGTGTTTAAGCGGCAGAAAGGACCAAGCAACAGAAGAAGTTTAGATGCAAAGTGTAAACACTATGCGAAACCGTGTTCTAAAAATATACCAAGAGAGTGATTGCTCAACCAATTCACATACAAAGTCAAATAAGTAAGCTTTCAGCCCTTGCACTTTCACTAAACTACAAAACTTGTCCATGTATTTTTAATTTGACCAGCGTTTAGCGAAGTTATCGATAAGACCTAAAATATAACTATTCTTGATCATTCATTTCAGATGCACACGTCGAATCTAGAAAAGAACACAGCAGTCCATATCATGTTTTTGTTTTAATAAGCGTTTTTGAGACGCGTCTAGGCGCGAGGTGCACTCAAGCTAGAGGAGATTCATCACTTTCGATTGCTCGAGCCAATGAGCGAACTTGAAACGTGCAAGAGGTGCAGGGAAAAATTGCATTAGGCACGCACTTTGGTAGTACCTTTTGTACATAGATTTAGCATTAAAAGGTTATACATATAGGTTTTTTAAGTTATATATAATATATTAAATCGTATATAGAAGTTATTTATATCTAAATGTTAAGTACGTAATTATAGTAACCTACCAGAAATATGAAATAATAATAATAATAATAATAATAATAATAATAATAATAATAATAATAATAATAATAATAGCTTATGCCTCGTGTACATGACGTGTACATCTTCGTCTCTCATGTAAGTCGTTGGCTCTAAGAGAGGCCTATTGCCGCAGTGCGTCTCACGCTTTTTAATTTCCATTTTTTATACTTGTTTACAAATCCCTCAAGTTAATGGTCACATGCTCTAGACACAACGTTTTGACATAGTTAAACACACGGTCTTGTAAAAAAGAGCCAAATATGTAAATAAATTATCTAACTAGTACAAAATGTACAAGATCCAAAGTAGAAGGTCTACTTTGTAACATTTACTTACATATATGACTTTCATCTACACGTTTTTATCTTTTCAAGTCTTATATAACACAAAATCTTCCTTCATTAAAGAAGAAAAAAATAAAGTGTTCTACTTTACTTGCTTCTTCGGCTAAGCACCAATATATATAAATATAAAACAGCATAAATTTCATCAGATTCAGCATCAAATACAAATGGCTGATCACCAAAGAATCCACCCCGAAACAGTCGAACCGACGCCCGACCTTGAATCACAACAGAAACCCACTGTACCATTGGTCCCCCGAGGCTCATCGCGGTCTGACAACGGTCACCCAACTGACCCACAACCACCTTTCCAGCGCACTATCCCAATCCAGTACTCTAAACCACCAAAGAAGAAAAACTGGTGTCGTCGGTTCCTATGTTGTATACTTTGTGTAGTACTCACACTTGTGATCGTTATTGGTGTGTTAGCAGCAGTCGTGTACTTCGGGTTTGATCCAAAACTGCCAAAATACTCGGTTGATGGGATGGCGATCACCCAGTTCAATCTCAACACTGACAACTCGTTATCGGCTCAGTTCAACGTCAACATTACCGCAAGAAATCCCAACACGAAGATTGGAATATCTTATGAAGGTGGATCAAAACTGACCGTGCTCTACATGGGTACAGTCCTTTGTGAAGGATCATGGCCCAAATTCTATCAGGGTCATAGAAACACGACTGTACTAGACATCCCTCTAACGGGTCAAACTCGAGATGCTACCGGGTTACTAAGCTCGTTACAGGCCCAGCAACAAACTGGCACTGTTCCTTTGGTTCTCAGAGCTAAAGTTCCAGTGAGAATTAAGCTTGGGAAGTTGAAATTACCAAAGTGGAAGCCGTTGGTGAGGTGTCGGGTGAATGTGAATACGTTATCTGCTGATAATGTTATCCGGATCAGGGATAGTAGCTGCAGTTTCAAATTTAAGTTATAGATTTACAATTCTTTGGTTTGTTTCCCGTTGGTTCAGTTTCTTTGGGAGGGTTGTATTATTATTATTATTATTATGCTGTTATATTTGTTTCGTTTATTTCTTGATTCGATATTGATGAGAAAGAGGAGGATCGTAGATCGGTTTTTCCTCCCTTCTCTATATTGGGATTCATATGTTACTTAGCAGGTGCTTATGTATGTATGTATGTATATGTTTAGATACGTTTTGAGATAATAAAAATCCTTATTTGTTTTAGCAATCTCATTAACAGATTCAATTTCGTCAAGCAAGCTCGAGTCATTTAAAAGATTACTCATGTAATCTAATCTTATTACTAAACGGTCATTTTCCGCTAGGTACCTAGTATGGTGGATCAAAATAAGGTTGAGTATGCATTCTGTCAAGGCCCTCATATAATAAAACAAGAGGTCAATTCATGCTTGCATAAGGTTAAACCACTCATATACAGACCAAACTAATTATGACCTATTAACATTAGCTATCACTTTGCAGACTAATTCAATATGTAGCATCAGTGATAGTTGTTTCAATGTACCAAATATGTAAAGGGTTTGGTAACTACAATTAACTGGATTAGTTGAATAACTACACATAAGAGAAGTTTCAAATGAAGAGACCTAACCTAAAGGGTGTAAGGAGAAACATGTACCATCAATCAGGTCAAACTAATGGTTAAGATCACGCAATGGCAATTTCGTGATTAACTTAAAGTTACTTATGGCTTGGAGAGGTAGAAAGGAAAAGTTTATTATTGCCATTGCTTTTATGGTTTCAAGCAAGTCCCATCAACTTTTAAAATCAAACAAATATTGTACACTACACTAACTATATTACACCATAAAATCAACGTTTTTGAAGGTTTGATCAACTATGCTTATGACGGTTTGTCTCATGCAACAACTGTGTTTACAACTGAAGTATCGTAGGTTTAAAAAGCACGAGGTGCGTCGAGGTATTTAGGTTCCAAAAACAAGGCGTGAGACAAGAGCTTTACGTATGCCAGGAGTTGCTCTATGTACGGCCAAAAGTTGGATCTCTCTACAACTTCATCATTTTGGTCATTTTTATGTATCAGCCTTCTCTAGACCCTATATCAATATGTGACCAATTTTGACCCACATGTACATGACGCGTCACGTCAAGGCCGTGAAACATATTTCCAATCGCCTCGCTCGCCACTCCCATTACAATCGTGTCTCTAGTTTACATGTATTGTTGCCACAAGCTTTGCGTAATTAGACACACGCAAGTACCTTGCACTCTAAAGTACACGCTCCTATGCTTTTTATTAACTTTTTGTCTTTTTAGCATAACCTTTAAATCTAAACCGTCCTGTACATACCAAATATACTAACCACATTATCTATTTATTTGTGACCAAGTAAAGGTTTTAATAATTATAGTTTGTACATTAGTCCAACTGCTACTGTATAGCAAACGTATGGGTACATACATATATACAGTGGCGAAGCTTGAGCGAAAATCTTGGGGGGTTGGAAGTCATCGGTTACGGAGGGTCGAACCCGTATATACCAAAAAATTCTATATGGATACTATATAATCGGAATGTCTGAGCAAAAATTTTGGGGGTCGGGCGCCCCCTCCCGCCCCTATGAAGCTGGCCCCTGCATATATACACACATACATATACAATGCTATATGCATACCTATTTGTGTTCTCTATCCCTAAGAATGCAAAATCAACAAGAAGACTTCTTGGAACATAAAAAGAAGTTCTAGAAGGATACAATCCACTTTCAAGTGTCAATTAAAAGCTAAAAAAATCCACCTCAGGACATATAGCAAGCACTTAAGTTTTCATGTCGATGAATCTAATAATATTTTCTCAAGTAAATCATTTACTTTCATTAAAAAAAAACATAATTGCAATTACGCAGCATACCATGCAGCTCACTAGTGAATAACAGGCTTCAGAGGATGAGCTCTCACTTCTGACAAATCCAAGCTTGCATCAAGTTCCTCATCTAGTTCCCCGATAATGCTTCTGGAGATAAAAGATAAGAATGGTTTATAAGTCTCACAAAACTATTAATTCAAAGTCGCAAATTGTTATGGTGGGCCTAGGCGCTAGGCGAGGTCATTTAGTGGAATTTTGCCCTAGGCGGGGGATTCTAAAGTATTATGTGTATATATCTTAACATGTTTTCAAAAAAACACCTAAATCTGTGTGTGTGTGTGTGTGTGTGTGTGTGTGTGTATATATATATATAAAATACGTATAAAGATTCCAAAACACCTAATTCCACCTAGTCCCGACAAGTCATAGGCTAGACCCCACCACCTGCCTAGCGCCTAGCGCCTAATTCCATTAAAAATACACTTTGGGTTGAAAATGGTCAAATTTAAGATAAATGAACAAATGTTAACTCATTAAAAGAAACATACATGTTATCACCCCTTATGATGTAAAGACCCAACACAAGTTGTTGAACTCCTTCCTGCAGAAAAAAAGGTTAATGTTGGCCAGTGAATAAAACTAAGTATAAAAACAAATGCAATTGGGTATTATAGATTAAGTTAAGAATTTTAATATTTATCATTCCAAAAAAATTCCATAAGTCTAAATGATGCAGACTCCAGATGATATCTTTAAACGTTCAGACCTGCTTTTAATTTTAATTTTTAACGTTCAACATTATAAAGTCCCTCTTTAGTGTAACACAACCAGAAGGGAAAAATTATAACCAACAATATTTTATGAACGAACCTTGGTGGAATAAACTCTTTCATGAGATTCATCCAGGATAATGTTTGTCGCTTGATCAAACCCTTTTAGAATTCCCTGAAAGCAAACCATGATAACTAATCAGAAAACTATGTGTAGATTAAGGGTTTAAGGTACATTAGCAATCAAATAAAAATAATAAAACTCACCACTATGTTTCGTCCATCGTTTGTGATGACAGAAATGAGTTCTGCAAGGAAGGAATTTATTGAAGGCGGAATCAATATTTAACGTTAGAAGAAACAGTCAAACAACTAAAACAAAGCTAATAAAGTTATAAAACAATACTCATGAGGAGATATTGTACTTACGATCGACAACAGATTCAAGCCCAGGGCCACCCAACATTTTTGCAATAACACAAAAGCACCAACTTCAAATCAGTTGTGATTCAAGCCTTTGACCTATGAAATCCAACAGAATTATATATCAGTATACAAGAAAACTAGTTAGCTAATTTAGATACATTATTTTAATGAAAATAGCTTGTCAATGTATAACTCGGAAGTCAATTATCGTCTGTGTAGTTAAATCGGCCGATATCTCGGTGCTATATCGGTGATATATCGGTTCTCGGTGGTTAACAAGAATATCGGTTTGAATATCGGTCATAAATATCGGTAGCGAGAATATCGGTGAATATCGGTGATATTCACCGATATATCGGCGATATCTTGCTTAGAATATCGGTTTTTACCCCGATATATCGTTTTTTTTGGTTTTTTTGTTGTCCCAATCAAATAAATAAGGCCCAAATGTCCAAACCCTCTAAAAATATTGATCCAGAATGTCGATTGTTAAAAGCTAGCCTAATTAAATACCCAATTAAATAATTAACTACTTCAAATTTACTATTAATATTATGTTAGATTTAGTGTTTTACATTACATACACACACAGATATTATAATATGAAATTACCGATATCCCACCGATATCTCACTGTGAAAACCGATATTCCAAATATCGGTCCTTGACCGATATCCGATATTTTTCCGCATTAACTACATAGATTATCGTAAATACCATTTCTTTCTGAGGATAAAAGTATAGATGCTGTGAATCTAAGCAGTTAATGCGGTGGGAAATCGAATATCGGTCAAGGGCCGATATTTGAGATATAGGTTATCGCGGTGGGATATCAGTGAGATATCGGTATTTTAATACCATGCAAAATTTAATATATACACACACACACACACACACACACATATATATATATATATATATTTATACACACACATATATCCTAAAACATAATCATATATAATACTAAATTACTAACAGTAATATCAAAAACCAAGACTCCATTTCGCAACTTAGAAGTGTTCGACTGTTCGGTTTAGGGTTCTGGAAGTGTTTTTTGGCAGTTGGGCTCTTAATGTTTGTGGGGTTATTCTAAAAAAATGATTTGTATGGGCTTTTAGTTAAATTGGCCTCAAAAAAACAAAATCTGGATATACGACGCTATGACCGATATTTGAGAATCAAAATATCGGTGGGATATCGGTAAATATCACCGATAATATCGGTACCGATATTTGACACCAAATATCGGCCAAGGTCCGATAACCGATATCCCGCCGATATCCCACCGACATTGACTGCTTAGTGTGAATATTGGTCCAACTCATCATTAAAGTAAATATACAAGTTATCTCTATTGACACTATTTTCTAATAGAAGATAGAACTAGGGCTTGTGTGAAACCTAATACCTTTATCTGGTTTTATTGTCATGAATGATAGACAAGACTCATGACCCAAAAGGGTTATGTTGGTCAACTGATGTAAGATTTTCTTTACCCAATAATTACATAGTTTTGTGATAGTAATGTGTGTTCATATGTTTGTATGTGACTCTGCACACACATGCTACTTGCAAAACATCTATGCAGTTAATATCAGTGGCATATCAGTATCGACCCTCTACGAAACATCGGTCCCAAGTATCGGTTTGGAATATCGGTTCTAATATTATCGGCGATATTGACCGATATTTAACTGATATTGACCATTATTTTAGATGCCTTTGTTAATGTGGATTCGGAGGAAGATTTCTAGCCTTACGATCAGACCATCTTTCAAATAATAGCACTTTTAGTTTTGACTTTTGATATTACTACTAATATATGTTTTACGTTTCATATATGCATATATTCTGCATGATATTAAAATTACTGATATCCCACCGCGATAACCTATATCTCAAATATCGGCCCTTGACCGACATTTGACTTGGCCTGCTATAACTGCATACTTAAAAATTACATTTACCCTAATTTTATGAGTGTCAAGTGAACCAAATCTGAACCTCAAAATTCTGGACCGATACAGAGTGAGGCGGTCTCGGTCTTTTCGGGTTGCGTACTTGAGTTGTTTTGGTCTCAGGCTAGGCCAGGACCGAATACGACTATTTTGTGCTAAGGCACTTCATATGTTTCATCACTAAATTATAATCTATGCTCCCAATATAATTTCTACTTCAAACATAATTTAGTGATTCCTATCACAAAACCCACAAATCTTTTAGCTTTTACGCAGACCGAACCCAAACTGAACCTAACCCAAATTCACCCCCAAAATCAGACCCAGAACCGAACTGAACTGAACTGAACCGAACCAAACCAAACATGCTTAATCCAGGTTACCCGGTCCAACCCGAATCCTGCTCAGCCCAAACCAATCAAATTCTAAAGAAAACCAAGTCTTAAACAAAACATACATTCCATACAAAGCCTATAAATCCTAAACTTGAGGGCATTGCCTTATATATTCAGGGTTTTACAGACCCTTTAACACGAAATCATTAATACAAACAGTTTTTGTTTTAATTAGACTATTTATTCATTGGGGACTTTCATCGAACAGGTGGCATGCATATTAGGTTAAGTGGGTTTTCACACCAGAACAACAACATTTTTTTTAAATAAAATTACCTCGTTAACTGTGCAGAGATGATACCCAAACAGACAGGAAGCCAACGTTGTTGTTGCTTGTGTGTTTCTTCACTGAATTCGGCTATGGTGGTTTAGTTTAGTTTAGTGTAAGCAAGAACATTCGTCGCACTATTTATTATTGTTGAAGAAGGTTAAAGGAAATAGGAAATATTGTGTTTACTTTTAAGGGCTTTTGTTTTGACATAGTGTATAGTTTGGTCCTTTGATGTTTAGTTTTAGGTTTAGAACGTCCCTATCTTTTTAGATAGTTGTTAAAAAGAAATTGTCCCAGTTAATGAGTTATTTGAGATGTCAGATAACGACATTTAAGACTATTAGGTGTGGAGGGGATGTCATTTCATGATGGACCTTCATGTAGGAGTGGGGAGAGAGACATTTTCATGATGGGCCTCCAAGAGGGTGGTGTGCACTATAATGACAGGCCTCCTCATTGGCCAAAATTATTAAAAATAATAAAAAATCAATTAAAAGTAATAAACTTGGCCCGGCATGAGAGGCATGGGGGTGTCGGGTATGCCGATGCCGGCCCTGGGGGTGGTGTAGCCCGGGGCGGCATAGGCTTGCCTCTTCTATGCCGGAGCCCATACCCATTAGTCTAAGTGCGTGTGTATATACTTGTCTTGTTTTAGCTTTTACTACACTTTTTGTACTTACTTCGACCATGTCTCATTCTTTATTCTTTTTTCCTTCGTCAGCTTTTTTTTTCTACATTTTCTTGGATTTTCGATCACACATAGCTGTTTTCTATTCATGTTTGTTTTTCTTGGGTCACACATAACCGTTCTTCCATTCGGTTCACACAAAACTCGTTCTTGACGCCACTGGACTCCTTCTTGACGCCATATAGATAGCCCTTTTTGATTGCGGATAAAAATACGATCACAAGGATTCGCACAAATCGATATTGTTTTCTTTCAGCGAATCACACAAATCGACGTTGTCTTTTTCTCTCAACCAATCACACGAATGGACATTGTTTTTTCTTCTTGAGCACACCATTGATCTTTATGTAATCGGCTCACATAGAGGCGTCTTCTTTGGTTGTCTGGTTCTTATTTGTTAACCAATAAGTTTTGTAACTAACCTATCACGACTCTTTCTCTTTATTAATCTACTAGATCGGAAAACCACAAATAAACTAAATTCAATAACCCCTATTTAAAACAACACATTAACTAATACAAAAAGTCCTAATAATACTCAAACAAATAATAAAGAAATCTATAAATATTATCTTTATCTAAACATACAAACTCTCCTGCCAATTTATTCATTTCTTTCAGTTTTAGTTTGAATGATTTCACCCTTCAACTTCTTCAACTCTATGGGCTCCATAAAGGCAATCAACATTGCTAATAAAAGCATAATACAGTTCATGAGTTGTTTCTGGGTTAACTTACGCAAAAAAATAAAAAAAACATTAATGAAGTCTTTCTCATTTCCAACCATGTATCAAAACTTTTGGACCTTTTTGTTGTGAGCAACCACAAATACATCTCATGTTACTCGAATCGACTTGTCATCAATATGCACTTCTAGTTCAGTTGTTTAAACTCAATTTACCTAATTGACTTGTCAAGGCCAAAGTCGGATCATGAGCCGAATCCATAGGCCAAGTCATTGGAGATACGAGATTTCTGCCAACAAACATAAACTACTTTAGAACTAAGAAAAATATTTAAGCAAAAACACTCACATAAACTACACTTGATTAATGCATGCACCTTTCTAAACGCTTAGCATGACAACGATTAATCATTTCAAATGTATAGTTCCCAAATGCACTCTCCAAACGTTTTGCACGTTGTTGTATCTGTGACAACACCAAGATGTCCCAAAACTTCAAAACTTGAACACATAGTGAGTTTTCATAGACAATGTCTACACTCCAAACAAGATGCAAATGTCCATCCACATTGTATATCTCTATCATGTTCAACATTGCGCGTGTGTTATTATAACTCTTACTTTTATTTTTCTTCGCTTGGTGCCAACCACTTGAAAGCTTCACAAGAAGTGATACAACTAGTTTACGAACATTAAGATTTCCAATACCAACTATTGTTTCAAGAAATGTGTTGGTAAAGATGTCCTGCACAAAAGAAATTATATTCGGAACGTACAAGAATATATAGAGATCGAGTGCACGCTAGCGTAATGTATGTTACCTTCCATTTTGCTTCCTTAAAAAGGATCGAGTGTGTTTTTAGTAAAGAAACAAAATTGTTAGACTCAAGCATGGTGTTTACCATGACTTGAGCCAAGTTCTTGTCTTTGTGTGCATCAAAAATACACCCACGGTTTTTCGCATCATAAACTAGAGTGCTCCATACAGAGCCACTCTTGATCATGGTCTTTTTAATTGTTTCCTACAATCCACAGGCAGTGTCTTGCTTGAGTTAAAGCAACATTTGCGAGTTGGCGACTTGAAAGAAACTCAACTGATCCACGATGGTTACATCTAACCGTTGAAAAGATTATCACATCCTCTTCGCTACCTTGAAAACCATCAACAGATCTTACATTGACATAAAAACTCCAACTGTTTGCCTCCCGGTTGTAGATTGTGCCCAGTTTTGCTTGAATTGCATCGGCCTGAGCCTTGTATGGTGAAATGCACCCCACGGTTCGGGTTTATTCAAGTTATGGGTCAGCAGGATTTTTTATGGTTTGTTTGCTCACATGTCAAAGTCTTGGTATGCTTCACGTGAGTTGCATGGCTGTTAGATGAATGTTGACCTATTCAAGCTAAGAGGTGAGTGTGTACTGGATAAGAGGGAGTGGCCAACGGATCTTTTATGAACGTTAAATATTCCTTTAATCATGGAAAGGTGGAACACTTCTTTAGTAGAAGTGTGTTACTTTATTTGCTATTTAAAGTCAATAGTAGCTTTCATTTGTTTTGCACCTTCTTTGATATTCAATAAAATTATAGTTGGTGTTGTGAACCAACATTTGGTATCAGAGCGGGTGAAAAACGAAGGCCGTTTTGAGAGTCGGTTTCGAGAAAGGGTGAAGCCCTTCGCTGCAGGTCAAAACGTAGTAGTAGACGAAACCGGGTTGTGTTTTGAAGGAGCTGTTTTATTGCAGAAGAAGGAGAGAGTTGTGATGCAATCCGTTGAAACAAAATAGAAAGAAAGAAAAGAAACGTTGATTGAAATCAGTGAAGAAAGGACCGATAGAGAAAGAAAATGAAGGTGCAAGAGAAAGATCAGTGTGATAGTAGGAGGGTTCGGTGTTAACCGAAATGGATTCAAAGGAGAAGACGGATCGGAGACGATCTGTGTGAACGCGAAACAGTTTAGTGTGAGCCGTTTATGGTTCTATGTGAACCGAGAAAAAAAATAGATATGGTGATGATTAAATTGACCTGTATGGTGTGAAAGATGGAAGACCGGAATCTAGGTGTAAAAAACGATTTGTGTAATCAACTAACTAAGACAATGACTTGCATGATTTGGAATGGAAGTTGTCTGCATGGGAAAAAGAATCATTGAAGCAACAAGCAAGCATACAATTAGGAGAAGTTGACATGCACCATGATACCTGGTCAATTTATTGCTCAAGTAAGAAAGGGAGGGTTGATAAACCCTATGTAATTTGACCAAGCAGAAGGAAGGTAGAAGACTGGCAAGTTCATGTAAAGAACACACAAGAAAAAAAAAGACCGAGACCGTCACCGGAAAATATTTGTACCTGTGTATAAAAGATAGACCGTAGTCACCGGAGATGAAAAACCAGTGACAAGAAGACCACCATCGGAAAGCTTGGTCAGTTGGGACATAAAGAAAGACCGTGACCGACATCGGAGAGAAACCGACGAGGAGAGACCGAAGCCGTAGTAGACCAAACGGCTTGAAAGACCGCTGTCGAAAAGTGAATTTCGATGGGAGAAAGAGAAAAACCGTAGAACGCGACAAGATGACCGTAGGCGTGAGACCGTGGGTGTGAGAAAACCAGACGTTCACACCAAGATAGACCGGAAGACCAAGAAGAAAGTTCGGACCGAAATTGTGAACCAAAGACCGAGACCGAAAGGGTTCACGTTAGAAAGAGGAAGAGGAAGATCGAACCTGCGTGGTTCTTGTGTCAAGACCGAGAGAATCAAGGTTAAGGGGGTGAATGTTGGGTTTAATCTTGATTGTTCGGGTTTATTTAAGTTATGGGGCAGCAGGATTTGTGTTATGGTTTGTTTGCTCACGTGTCAAAGTCTTGGTATGCTTCACGTGAGTTGCATGGCTGTTAGATGAATGTTGACCTATTCAAGCTAAGAGGTGAGTGTGTACCGGATAAGAGGGAGTGGCCAACGGATCTTTTATGAACGTTAAATATTCCTTTAATCATGGAAAGGTGGAACACTTCTTTAGTAGAAGTGTGTTACTTTATTTGCTATTTAAAGTCACTAGTAGCTTTCATTTGTTTTGTACCTTCTTTGATATTCAATAAAATTATAGTTGGTGTCGTGAGTGTTGTGTGTGTTTATTAATTTGGGGCCTGAACCAACAACGGTCACCTTTTGTTTCTTTGAGACATATTCTGAAACCAAAGAGAGTTCATTAGGAACATCAAACACTAATAGAAAACAAAATGTAAATACCTTTGAAAAAATTTGCAACGATCTGCGTAATTACAGCAACTTCCACCATGTTTTCCGTGTTATGGTTGAAGTCAAACTCCTCCTTTGCAGAATCAACATTGACGAATGAGTATGAATTGTACATGTCATCTACAAGAAAACGCTTTTCTTGAGCTTTATCAGTGACATTAGGACCATCCAAGATCAGCCCATTGTAAAACTCACTGTTAGGAAATTGGCTAATTGATGGATGCAACATGTATTGAACATTGAGAAAATGTTAATTTTTGGTGTCCTAGTAACACCAGCCGCGTTTCGAATAAACTCCTTCCGAACTTAGCGTCCTCACATATCTGTCATTGACCAGAAAAGTATCAGAAACTATTTTCATGGGACACAAAAATAATTTAGCAACAAATATTTTTTTCATTAATCTTGCAACGACATTTCTTTGAACCATCACAGGAAGCTGTCTTTCGTCCCCAACAAGCACATCATTTCGAACACCTGGAAGTTGCAATGGGATGATGGATTCACATTCTTTAAGTTGTGCAGCTTCATCGATCAAAACCGTTTGTATTGGTGCCATTTCTCCTCCACACAACTTGATTGAGCTTGAAGCTGTACAAAAGATCAAGCAAGTATTTCTCAGAAAAAAGTCTTTAAGTTTAAACTTGTTCATAGATTTTGGAACTATAGATGCTGCTCTAAGATCGTTTAGTGATTGCAAGCATTCGGTTATGCACAATCTTAGCTTCACAAAGCGAGACCCTTTTACGTCTCTTATGTCGAAAGCTACCTTTAAGCTTTGGTTTCTAGTTACTATCTCCTTTACAGACTCCGCAAACTTCTGAATCAAATCAATTGAATGATTCATTTTCTTTGCAAAGTTTAGGGGAATCACTGAAGTAGGCAAATGGGTATACAAGTTCCTGATACATTCACTAAGACTTTTGATTACACTACTGAATCTATTCATAATAAACTCCTCAAAAGTCGTATGATTTTCTTTATGGTTCTTGGCAGGCTTTAGTTCATTCTCCTTCTTGCTGTTGTGTTTTCTTGGGTACTAAACAACGGTACTCTTTCATGGGATTTTCAAGAAGACGTATCATATCGATTGTATAAGTTTCCCACATCGATAAGGATTTCCCAAGAACATTAACTCGGTTGTCAAGAAACACGTCGAGAAGCTCTCTATGATCAATGCCAATTTTCATTCGTTCTTCGTTTCCAAATAAAACTACATCTCCGAGTCCATAAGTATCGCACTCCAAACTATGATCGCGTAGCAAACTCAACAATCTCTTTGCAACTCCTACCAAGGCAATATTAGCAGAGGCACATGTAAGAGTCCTGTGTTTCGTCCTTAATAGCACGAACAAAAATGATGCGACTGTCTTCGTCTTTCCAGTCCCTGGAGGACCCCATATCAACTTAGTACAGAAGTTTCCATTACAACATTTTTTAGCAGGAAGACAACTTAATACAGCAGATTCTTGTGAAGCATCCAACTTAAATGACTAAAAAGATTCCTTTACTTTTAAGTCATTAATAACACCCTTTTCACTAACAGTACAACACTTATCACAGTCCCTAGCAGCCTGTAAATAAAACACAACTATTATCTTTTTATTGTATTTGTGGTTATTGGTATAGAATAACATAGAAATACAAAGACATACGTAGACCTATATAGCCAATGAAAAACAACTACTAGAACAAAACTTAAAGTATTTCGCTATGTCAAAGAAGTTTCTAAAGCATAGTTATCAAAGACGATCGGCTTGGCCGCCTAGGAGACCAATTTCCTAGAAGCCACCGGATTCTGCTTTTCCCTCCTAGATAAAAAAAGCTGCGATCTGATTTTTAAAAACCCAATCCCTTGACCAATATTATCGACCAATATTTACCAATTTATAAATTAAATGCATAAATCTCAATCAATTTTTTTTAGAATAAAATGTCATTTTCGACCCTAAGGTTTGGTCACTTTTGCATCTTTCATCCAAAACTTTATTTTTTAGCATTTGGGTCCTCAAGGTTTCCAAAGCTTGCCGTTTCCGTCCAACTGACTGACTCCATCCATTTTTTCTGTTAATTTTTTATATAAAGACTAAAATACCCTTCATCTCTCCCTCTCTCTCTCTATTATAATAACAGAATATATATGTGTGTATATCTACTACTCTCTCACTTCTTCATCTCTCCCTCTCTCTCTCTCTCTCTCTCTCTCTCTCTCTCTGTAAATCTAAACAACAAAGCTCCACCATTACCATCCAAACACCACCTTACTATCACTGTCACCCCTAACCCACCACCACCCTTCACATGTCCGCCTTCGACGCTGCTAGAACCATGGCGACAACCCCTTCTTTCTTTCTCTTCCATCACCGTTGGAACAATTAGAACCGTCGCCATCATCTCTACTCACCCCATTACTGTTGCCGGAAACCTTGAACCACCGCTAACTTCTAACCCTCACTACCTTATGAGTCCCAAACCCCCATTTCCTATTGTCGGAGAGCTAAGAACACAACCACCACCCTTGATATAGGAAAACAGAAGGGTGGTGCTTGTCGATATCAAATCCCATAACTTCATCATCGATGAGAGTTGATTGGAGAACCATCGGCAAATCAGTTCCCTTCTCTCTAACTCCTGCTCTCTCTCTCTCTCTCTCTCTCTCTCTCTTTCTCTCTCTCTCAGCCTCTCAGCTCTCTCCACCGACCGATGTTGAGGTGTTGAATTTCTTCAGTTAACTAGTTTAAAGGTGTTTTGTACAAAAATTGTGTTGATTTGTGTGTTTTTAGTGAGAGAATTTGTTTAATTGTTGAAGTTTAGGGTTCTGTTACAAGATCTGTGTTGAGAGTAGATGTCATGGTGAAGGTGGGAAGAAAATGAATTGGGGGTTTTTATTGATTAAGGTTTCGTGACATTTGAAGGCAGGAAGAATATGACAAACAAATTGACAACTTTGCCCCTGACTAACTAACATTAACTAACGGGGTTAACGAGTTGGACGAAACCAGCAAGATTTTGAAACCTTGAGGACCCAGATGATAAAAGATAAACCTTTGGATGAAACTCGGAAAAATGGCAAACCTCAAGGACTAAAATGATATTTAACTCATTTTTTTTAAATATATTTGATTTTTAAAACACTTATACATAAAAACAAATATGCATATCGATCCCTAAATCAGTACTATTGAATTATTCTTCAATATATAAACACCTCAACTTGGTGATTTACCACAAAGTGATTTTGTCTACCACATAGTTATCGAAGGCGAGTTAATTCTTTTAGCAGGTATGGCTAAATCAATCAGTTTATGTTTATATTATTTATAAATTTTTAATTTTTTTTATTTGCGTTTTTTTCTTAGACCCACGCTTTTTTTTTTTGCGCTTCTTGCCTTTGGCCTTGAGTGCGCCTTACGTCTTTGATAGCTATGTTCTAAAGTAATACACTTGTTTTACCCAAAACAGGTAAGCTGTAACATAATGTATTTATACAACTGTGTGGCCAAAGGACTTATTGAAGAACTAAATGACAATGTCGTTTGAATAACATTCATGTTGGCAGCCTGATTGAGAGCCTTCCATATACGTATATTTGTCGTCAAGTTCGTGAGATAAACAACAAAACACTTTGGTCGTTCCTTTACCCCAAACAGGTCGGTTTCAATGTGGTCATGTGAAGATAAAACTATGAACTCCATCGGGCTTTCTTCAAACATTTCTGTCAAATAAGCAGTGAGAAAAAATTAACACATTTTGGTTTAATATGTGTCAATGCAATAAGATCTCCAACTTTTGGCTCATACATTGTCCCATTAAAGGTTATGTGATAGTACAAATATTCGGGTCTATCTGATGGTGATCTTTGCAAACTGTAAATGGGACTCGCGGGTGCCTGAGAGATTTCGGCAAGATGAGACGACAAATCTGCACGTGTTTCTTCAAGAAGAAGGTAGATGAATGAGTTCATGTAGTGGGTTATGGATGAAAATGTCAAAGGAACTTCTTTAACCTGAAAAAACATCACATAATATGCATACGATATTAAATGTTTCAAAGATAAACATGACTGCATGAATGAAGATATGCAAAAGACAGGAAAAAAGAAGAAGTTAATTACGTAAGACTTGTAAAGATGCTTGTTGAGTACATTAGATAAAGACCAAGAAAATATCACATCCAAAAATTTTGGATGTTTTATTTTTTGCTTGGTATTATGACTGCTGCTTGTGTTCACCATTTAAGCTTAGCAGAGGCTTAGGGCTCGAAGAAAACAAAGTTTTGTAACTCCCAAAAAAAAAACCCTTATTTTTTTTTTTGGTTTTAAAACACATAAATGATTGTAAAAATGTTTTTATTGTTATGATTAACACCTAAAATAGATTGTAAATCAACAACTAAAATAAAATTCCTTCTTCTATATATACTCATTGTATCTTGTTTCATTATAGAATCAATAAATATCAAATCTTTGTTCGTGCCATTTCAATACTTGGCGTTACCTTTTTCGCTAAGGGTGGTCCGTGATGGCCGTGACCATCACGTACACCGCCCCCTCCAAATTATCGCGGCCGTGATGAGTAAATACCGTGACATATATCACGGAATAAAAAAGAATTGGTGGTCCCATAAAAGCAGCCAAAGTCCAAAGCTAGTGGTCCATCTCTATTGTTTTTATTATAAAACCAGCTCATGGTCTCACCAAAACCGCTCTCTTTATTTTTTTTTTATTAAAAAATGGTGATGGGTGTACAAAAAGTTCGCGCCTTGAGGCTCGCTCGAAACTCGCTCGAAAAAAGCTCGCTCGAAAAAGACTCGTTTTGTTTTCGAGCCGAGCTGGCTCGTTTTGTAATCGAGCCGAGCTCGAGCCAGGGGTGTTCAGCTCGTGGCTCGGCTCGATGGCTCGACTCAGGCTTGTGTATGTGCAATTAATATATAGATGAAAATAATATATTTTGGCTCCAAACCCAATACTAAAATTCAAATTTTGAAAGTCCCACTCATACTACCTATCAACCTCACCAGTTCATAATCCAATAAACCCTAACTTTGAAAAATAAAAAAATATACATGTATATGTGTAATTTTATTTATTTATTTTTTGTTTTTATTTAATAAATCTTTGTAAAAAAAATAAAAAACATAAAAAAATAATAATAACGAGCTGGCTTGAGCGAGCTCGAGCTCGGCCTCGAACATTTACGAGCCGAGCTCGAGGTCGACTTTGCAGCTCGATCAGAAAAACGAGCCGAGCCGAGTTGGCTTGTTTAATTTTGAGCTCGAGCTCAGCCTGGCTCGGCTCGTGTACAACCCTAATGTGTGTGATGGAATGAGGTGTCACAAAGTGATTAGGTGTGATAGTTTTAGTGATAGTTGTGAACACTGCCACATGAGTTTGGTGATGAAATGAGGTGACACAAGATGATTGGGTGTGATAGTGTGATGACCACCCCATCCACCCTAAGTGCGAGACAATCAACATACTTTTTAGACATGTCCAAAGTTTCTCTCAACAGGCTTTAGTGAGTGAAGTTCTTAAAATTAGTTCTGTTCTCAGCATTGCTGTCTCACTCATGACTTTATACAACAATTCATTACACCCCTAGTATTAATTCTGCTCTAAAGATGTTCTCATAACCAGCCAAACCAAATCAATATTGACTGGTTTGATTCAACCAAAACCCATATAGACAAATCAATATCTTTAACAAAGGCATAACACAATTCATGAGCTGTTTCCATTTTAACAATTTTAATAACAAAACATTAATTAAGTCCTTTCCAGATTCCTAACAGCACAAAAAATAGAGGACAATGTTGCTGGCCACTTCTCATAAATATGCACATCCAGGTAACTTGTTCAAACTCAGTTTAGCTAATTGACGCGTCAAAACCAAAGTAGGATCAGGGGCTGAATCCACAGGCCAACTCATTGGTAAAACAAGATTTCTGCCAACAAACACAAATTACTTTAAAACTCAAAAGAATATTAGAGCAAAACCAATAACATTAGAAGCAATTGATCGCATGTATGTACCTTTCTAAACGCTTGGCTTGACAATGATTGATCATTTCTAACGTGTAGCTCCCAAAAGCACCCTCCAAATCTTTTGCACGTTGTTTTATCTGTGACAGTACCAAGATGTCCCAAAACTTCAAAACTTGAACACATAGTGAGTTTTCGTGGACAATGTCTACACTCCAAACGAGATAGAAATGTCCATCCACATTGTATATCTCTAACATCTTGAACATTGCTTGTGTGTCGTTGTAACTGTTACTTTTGTTTTTCTTAGCTTGGCGCCAGCCACTTGAAAGCTTCACAAGAAGTGATACAACTTGTTTACACACGTTATGATTCCGAATACAAGCGAATCTTTCAAGAAACGCGTTGGTAAAGTTAACCTTCCATTTTGCATCCTTAAAAAGTATTGAGTCTGTTTGTAGTATAGGAACAAAATTGGCAAACTCAACCATGGTGTTCACCATGACTTGAGCCAAGTTCTTGTCTTCGTTTGCATCAAAAACGCATCCACGATTTTCTGCATCATAAACTAGAGTGTTCCATACAGAACCACTCTTGATCATGGTCTCTTTGTTTCCTACAATCCACAAGCAATGTCTTGCTCGAGTTAAAGCAACATTAGCTCGTTCGCGACTTGAAAGAAACCCAACTGATCCACGATTGTTACATCTAACCGTTGAAAAAATTATCACATCTTCTTCGCTACCTTGAAACCCATCAACGGATCGAACATTGACACTAAAACTCCAGTCGTTCGCCTCCCGGTTGTACTTTGTACCCAGCTTTTCTTGAATTGCATTGACCTGAGCCTTGTATGGTGAAATGCACCCAACTGTCACCTTTTGTTTCTTTGAGACAGATTCTGAAACAAAAGAGTGTTCATAAAGAATATAAAAAACTAACAAATAACAAAAAAAAAAAAAAAAAAAATGCAACTACCTTCGAAAAGTTTTGCAACAATCTGCGCAATCACAGCAACTTCCACCATGTTTTTTGTGCTATGGTTCTTGTCGAACTCCTCCTTTCCAGAATCAACATTGATAAATGAATACGATCCGTACATATCCTCTTGAAGAAAACGCTTTTCTCGAGCTTTATCAATGACATTAGGACCGTCCAAGATCTGCCCATTGTAGAACTCAGTGTTAGGAAACTGGCTAATTGATGGATGCATCCGGTATTGAATGTTGAGAAGGTGTTTCTGGTATCCGAGTAACACCAGCCTTTCGAATAAACTCCTTCCAAACTTAGCATCATCACAAATCTGCCATAGAACAGAAAAGTATCAGAAACCATTTTCTTTGGAGGCGGGCGTAAAAGCTCGTTTAGCCAAAAAAAGAGTTTAGCAACAAGCGTTTTTTGTTAGTAAATCTATGTTTTCTGGTAGTTACCTTGCTTTGAACCATCGGTGGCAACTGTCTTTCATCCCCAACGAGCACAGCATTTCGAACACCTGGAAGCTGCAACGGGATAAGAGATTCGCATTCTTTCAGCTGTGCAGCTTCATCAATCAAAACCATTTGGATTGGTGTCATTCCTTTTATGGACAATTTGATTGAGCTTGATGCCGTACAGAAGATCAAACAAGCATTATTCAGACAAAAGTTTTTAAGTTTGGTTTTGTTCATCGCCTTTGGAATAAAAGATGCCGCGGTAAGATCATTTAGTGTCTGCAGGCATTCAGTTTTGCACAATCTTAGCTTCATAAAATGAGACCTGTTTACTCCATTGCCGAACGCTTCCTTTAACCTTTGCTTTCTAGTCACTATCTCGTTTACAGACTCTCCAACCTTCTGAATTAAATCAACTGAATGATTCAATTTCTTAGCAAATTCAAGAGGAATCACAGAAGTAGGCAAATGCGTATACAAGTTCCTGATACAAGCAGTAAGCTTTTCTCTTAGAAAACCGAATCTGTTCATAACAAACTCCTCAAAAGTCATCTGATTTTCTTCATGTTTCTTGACAGGCTTTTGTTCGTTTTCCTTCATGCTTTTGGTATTTGTTTTCTTGGGTACAAGGAAACATTGGTACTCTTTCATGGGATTTTTAAGAAGACGAATCATATCACCCGTATAAGTTTTCCACAGAGATAAACAGTTACCAAGAACATTAATTCGGTTGTCAAGAAACACATCAATAAGCTCTTCATGATCAACGTTAATCTTCATTCGTTCTTTGTTTCCAAATAAAACTATGTCTCCAAGTCCATAAGTATCACAGCCCAAACCATGATCACTTAGCAAACTCAACAATCTTTTTGCGACTCCTACCACCGCAATGTTAGTGGGCGCACAAGTAAGAGTCCTGTGTTTCGTCCTTAACAACACGAACAATAATGATGCAACTGTCTTTGTCTTTCCAGTCCCCGGAGGACCCCATATCAGCTTAGTGCAAGAGGTTGCATGACAACATATTTTAGCAGCAAGACAACTTAACACAGCACCTTTTTGTGAAGTATCCAGCTTAAATGAATCGAAAGCATGCCTTAGTTTTAAGTCAATAAGACCCTTTTCTCCATCAGTACAACACGTAGCACAGTCCCTTGCAACCTGTATACAAAAGTATATGAACAAAAAATATGTTATTGTAGAAGAGGTAATGTGTCGAGATCTTGGTTTCAAAACGTGAGGGCGCATAGTGTACAAGAAGCGCAAGAAAAACGAGTTTTTTTTTTGTAAAATATTCCTTCTGAAGAGCGCGCTTCTTGTACATGGGGTGTTTTTGTGCTTCAATGTGTTATACATGTAGCTAAAAAGGTCGTACATTTAAGTTAAATCATATATAAACCTTATTTATATCTATATTTTGGATAAGGGATGTTAAAAACTTATAGGATATATAAAAAAAACATATAATTTCTTTGCGCCTCGCGTACGAAAAGCCCACCGCTTTTGCGATTTGCGCCTCGATTTCAGACCTCGTCGCTTTTGTGCGCTCTGCGCTTTTTAAAACCAAGGTTGAGATTAAACTAACACACTTAACTAACAAGTGGGAACAAACGTTACATAATCGGGCAAAGCCAAAAATTACTTTTTTACTTTTGAACAGAAGAATCTTATAAAAAGAGAAAAATGCAAGGGCAACAAGCAGCTAGAAATCCCAATAACAAACAAACACGAACATGCCTATGTTCGTGCTTGTTCATGTAACTTTAGCCGAACACGAACACTAACATATAATCGAACAAAAAAAATCAAGAAAAGTGTAAGTATGACACAAGTATATATTGTTTAGCATTTCTCAAACGTAAAGAAAAATGCCATACTTACAATCTAATTAATAAAAGGGAAAATCACAAGTTCTAGCCAATAGAATATCTCTGAATTTGGAAAAACTCAAAGCGTCTAAAGATGATTAATATCTTGCCATTTTCGCTGACACAAACTACTGACACAACTGACATATACTAAACCGGCTTATGACGGCCTAACTCGTCAAATTTTAAGTTGTTACTTTTCAAATGGTGTTAGACGTTTTGTATAGCTTCAAAACGGCTCGGCTTTGTCCCTAAACCTTAGATGTTTTCTCCCAGATTCCCTAAGTTATTGCCTTGTTTCCATCCCTAAAACCTTAGCCATTTTTAGCCGTCAGCCATGTTTAACTTCTAGCCATTTCAAAACGGTTTCCCTAAACCTTAGACGTTTCTCCTAAATTCCCTAAGTTCTTGCCATGTTTCCACTCCTAAACTTTAGCCATTTTTAGCCGTCTAATGTGATTTCCCCTTAAAGTTAGCCATGTCTTACTTTTAGCCGTTTCAAAGCTGCAGTCCCAAAACCTAAGAAGTTTTCTCCCAAATTCCCTAAGTTCTAGCAATGAAGAAACAAAAACCCTAGAGTTTAGGGAAGACCATGAAGAAACGACTAGAGTTTAGGGAAGAGTATGATGAATGCTAATGATGTAAACGGCAATAGTTTAGGGAGAAAAATTATAAAACGGCTAAAAAGATGGCTACACTTTAGGGGTCAGGGTGTAGAGATGGCTAGACCTTAGGGGGTAAATAACCAGCTCAAGCCGGTTCCAAGCCGAGCAGGAACCAAGCAGACGTCTTCACTTCCCTTGTTGCTAGCCGTTAGGTCCTATATATTAGCCAACTACACACATGTCATATTCCGATTCTCTCGTGTGAAATCCCTAAATCTTAACCTATAAGTTTGTTTATTTTGGTAAAGGTTGGCCAGTCAATGTTTATTATTATGATTTTCCCTTAATAAAAACCCCTTTGAAGTTCAATTGTCAAAAGGTTTTAAAAATGGTAATCATTTAGGATTATTATTATCGACTAACGGTTGATTAAATGTTACCACAACGTTAATGTATAATGTCAAATACTGGAATTATTACTTACAATTGAGTAACATATATATGCCTATATAGCATTATATCATACAAAAAAAAAAGACTTAAACAGAAACTAATCAAACAAATGCACTAAACCATGAACCTACTTCCTAATGACCCAAACTGTTGGCTGTCTTGGTAACACTAGCAATGCTTAAATGGCAAATGTGATCAATGCTTAACTTTGTAAAAAAAGGATCATCATCATCATCATCGTACTCAGTTAATCCCACCTATAGCAAAGCTAAGGTAGGGTCTGAGGAGGGTAAGACATAGACAACCTTACCTCTACCCCTAAGAATAGAGAGGTTGCTTCCAGTGAGACCCCTGGCTCGATGTGGTTTGGTATCAAACCTTGGACATAAGGCACAGAACCCTTAGTAATCGGGACAAACCCAATCGGTGCATGTACCCCTTTGTCTTTTGGCTATCCACGCCACCACGTGATGCATGATTAACCATCCGTCATTTTTTACGTTATATTCACGAAATTAGTAAAATAACGTTAAAACTAGTGCAACTTTACTTTTGCCCCCCAAGGGCCACACATATATACATTATATGCGCACACCGTAAGTGGGGCATATTTGTAAAAAAAGGATAACAAATATAAAGATTTGGTCAACACAAATGTCTAAAGTTAAATACTAATCTGCAACATGATTATGTGATCTAAAAAACTTACAGTAGAATCAAATGACAATGTCCTTTGAATAACATTCATGTTGGCAGACGGATTGAGAGCCTCCCATATACGCATATTAGTCGTCAAGTTTGTGAGATAAACAACGAAACCCTTCGATCGTTCCTTCATTTCAACTGAACTGGATTCAATAAGATCATGTGATGACACAACTTGTACTATCATAGGACTTTCACTTATCACATTTGTCACATAAGCTAAAACAAAAGAGTTGTCTGTTCGAGTAAGATCATCAATGCGTTTAGGTTTAACTTGTGTCAATGCAATAAGATCTCCAACTATAGGATCATATTTCGTCCCAGTTAAAGTCATGCGATAGAACATTTTCTTGTGACTATCCGTTGGCATTTTTCGCAAAGCAAAAAAGGGGCACCCAGGTGCCTGAGAGATTGTTGCAAGTTGAGAAAAAACATCTGAACGTGTTTCTTCAAGAAGAAGATACATGAATGAGTTCATGTAGTGAGTTGTGGATGAAAATGTTAATGGCACTTCTTCCACCTGTAAAAAAACGTTATTTAATGTTTCATGTTTCATAGATTTACAATGCATGCATGGATAAACAAACTAATGTTTTTATATTCACTAAAAGCAAACCAGATATGGCTGGTAGACGGATAACAAACTAAACATGTGCAAATAAAGAAAAGAAACTAGAAATATTAACTAACCTGAAATCTGTAGAGATGCTTGTTGAGTACATTTGATAAAGACCAAGAAAAGATCATATCTAAAAACTCTTGACGTTTTATGCTTTGCTTTTGTTTAGAATCACTTGTGTTGCATGTGTTCGCCATTGTTCTTGAGTTTTTCCAGTTAAACAGTACTGTGTCTAGTAGAGAAAAAAGAAAACAAAAAGAGGAAAATGTCTAATAAGAAGATGCAAAGAGTCCGTATTGTTTGTGAAAAATTACGGTTTTCTAAAAGACTTTTGGTTTTCTGACCTTTTCGATTCATAAAGATATATACCCAAAAGAAGCTGATGTAATTAAGTTTACACCCTAGACTAAGTCAATAAGTCCCCACACTTCATTATTTGAACTTAAATGCGTAAGGTAGCACACGAAGTCTTCAAAAAATCAAATGTAAACACTATGCAAAACCGTGTTAAATAAATGTACCAATAATATTGGAAATAAAGTCACCGCTTAACTAATCGACATACAAAGTCAAATAGGGAAAGCTTTAATCAGTGTATTACACAAATCATTTATGGATTAACGTTTGAATCAATAGAAACTAAACGTTTGATAACAATCGCTTAACCTGTCCGTCGTGAGGCGCTAGCGAGCTGGCGTGAGGGTGCAGCCGAACCACGTGGCTCGCAAAAGCCACAACAGCCACGCATTGATGTGCCTGCAAGCGCAATGGTGGATCTTGAACGAAACACATGGTGGGGCCCGACTCAATCTGGTAGGGCCGGACTCGATATACATATAAAAATTTTCAAAATTTTTTGGTAAAATTTACACTACGAAACGAAAAAGCTCGGTGGACCGGGGCCCGATCGGGCCCGTATGAAGATCCGCCATTACGCAAGCGAACACCAGCGAGCTGGCTCGCATGGGCTAGCGTGTTAGATATTTTTTTTAAATAACCGTTAGCGACAATAAATATATATTTGACAACGGTCAAATATTAAAAAAAAAAAGGTTGACTCTCTCTCTTTATATATTATCTTCACCCACTTCATTTTTTAAACCAAACCACTTCACATACTTTCATAATATCATTTACCTAAAACCCAACCCAAATGGCAAACGAAAACCCAAATCCAATCCCACACCCACAAAACCCAATCCGGAAATCCAAGTACGATGTTGGACTGTGGAGGAAGAAGTCATGTTAGTCAACAGTTATATTACCACATTTCAAGAAGGTGGACATGAGACTACGAAAACTTTTTAGAGCACGGTTGTGACCAGATTCCGTTACCAAATGGGTAACAACAATCATTCCAGAGAACATTTAACAAGAAAATTTATGGCTTTACGGACAAAGTGTACAGTATTTGAGGGGTTATTTGTAAGTATGTTGAACAACAATACGGGTTTAACGAAGACGAGGCGATTGAGGAGGCTCGTAACGAGTACAGTGCCCTGAACGACGATAACTATCCGAACGTTGCAGTTTGGAGAGTTATGAGACCACGCTTTGAATAATAGTCGCGTTTTTAATATTTATTTGTGGATTTTAATATTTATGTGATGTTATTTTATTTTTAATTAGGCTTAATGTTTTAAGTGTTAATTATTTAATTTGTCTTCTAAACAAAAATAAAAAACATAAAAAACAAAAAACTAGATAAAGCCATCGCTCAAGGTGAGCCACAACAGGGTCAAGTGAGTGGAGCAGAACCTTTATTCAGTGCCACGTCAGCGTCCAGTTGGCATGATATGAGAGGATAATATCTGCGCTTAAGGTCAGCCACAACACGTGGTCTTATAAAATGGGCTCATTTTTTTTTTTTTTTTTTTGTGGGAAAAGAGTTAGCCTAGATGGGGTGCTTGGCAAAGTTCAAGCTGCAACGTTTGTGTGGGTTAAGGATAAATACAATCAAGATGGATGTGGGAGAACTCGTTATCTATAACACTCCTATCACTTGATTTTATATGATTTTGTTTCTTTTTGGTGTATTTGGTGATGTATTTTTGTTGGCGCTAGGATGCAACTAAAGAAACAACGAGTATAAGGAGTGTTGTATGTGGGGTGGCTACTCGTGTTCGCTACATGATATAATCCTTTGCTCACACCGAGACTAGATCCGTGGCCCGTAAAGAGAGAGAGAGAGAGAGAGAGAGAGAGAGAGAGAGATACAATCGTATGCAGAACACACAAAGATATAGGTGGTTCGGTCTCGTTGACCTACGTCCACGGTGAAATATGTGATCTTCTTTATTACTCGAAAGAGTTACAAGTATTAAAGAGATGGATACAAAGAGTATTCTAAGTGTGTGTGTTTAACCGAGGATGTATTAACCCTTTGAAAGGAGGAGAAGCCTCCTTTTTATAGGCAGTGCATGGGCCATACATAGTGGCCCCATGATTGAAGTAATGGGCTTGGGCCAGGTTTCTGGGCCTGTCTTCCTTTGGCCTATCAAGTTTGGTTTGGACTAGGAGTTTCATAAAGCAAACTAGATAAGGAGCGACACCCTGCCATTGGTCCACGTGGTGCACTGTGATTGGACATAAGCGGATCTTTCTGTCTGTGTTAGTGTGTCAGGCGGCTGCAAGGGCTTCCTTTTTCTTCCTGCGTAAAAGTGTGTCAGGCGGCTCTACTCCTTTTGGAAGATTGACTGAGGTGACGCTTGACACCAAGGGAACAGTGCAACAAGTGGGGTTGAGGGGAGCTGCACCCTTCCTGCTGGGGCGCCAATACGGCGGATCAGGCCTGAGCCAGATTGGGCCGTGAGCTGTCTGCGGGAGACCATCGCTGACTTGGGCGCATGGTACCACGCGGGTGGATTACACTCCACGTATGTTCTCTATGAAGACTCGGCTCCGCCTAGGTTGAGGCTCCGCGAAGGGAGCTCCGTGGGTTTGTGTAGTCTTCTTGTACTTAACCATTCTGAATAGTTGTTTCTTGGAGGAGGTCTTGTGATGATGATGTTGTGGGTAGGATCCGCCTATGCACTAGGAATTGGGACCCTACCCCTTCAAGTCCCCCCAGTCCAGTGTCTCTCCTGGTCTTGCAGAAATGTCTGGTGGGGCGTTGGACTGTAAGCTAGTGAGGTGGATGACTACTCATCCACATTTGTTAGTTGGAATCCCGAGTGCTTTCGTGACGATCCGGCGCTCTGCTTGTTGCTTATTGTCAAGTGTATGCTAAGAAATGCTGACTGCAGCTCTGTAACATATATCAAGATAAAAGCAGAGCAATATTTTCCATAGGTTCCTTTAGCTTCTAGAAAAGGAACCCCATTATTTCCATTTTTGCGCATGTAGATGATGTGTATAATGAGAAGGAAAAATCCTTTCTATTTTTCCATTACTGCGCATGAGTTGTCGTCAATCGATCGCCGAGTGATCACGTGGCAAGCGTGATCCTGAGGAGGAATCACGCGGAGAATGTCATTTTGAGTTTACGTCAATCGATCGCCGAGTGATGACGTGGCAGGCGTGATCCTGATGAGGAATCACGCGGAGAACGTCTTTTCAAGTTTTCGTCAATCGATCGCCAAGTGATGACGTGGCAGGCCTGGTTGTTTAAGTCACATAAGGTGGAGAACGTCTTTTGGTATTTACGTCAAACCAGCGCCATGGGATGACGTGACAGGT
This sequence comes from Ambrosia trifida, assembly GCA_028751855.1. Classification (NCBI taxonomy): domain Eukaryota; kingdom Viridiplantae; phylum Streptophyta; class Magnoliopsida; order Asterales; family Asteraceae; genus Ambrosia; species Ambrosia trifida. The sequence continues at coordinate 6,284,090 of CM054122.1, read as the reverse complement.
CTGGTTGTTGAAGTTAATCCAGGCGGATGGCGTGTATCTCCTTTTAATGGAGTTAATACGCCATCGTCTTGTAGTTAATATGGGAATGATTGGAAGTACACACGCCGAGAATTTGAAAAGTTGTCATTAATTTAGGGGGAAAACCGAGGAGGCATGTTGAGGATGTCGTGTGTTAGGCGCGTGGGAGACCACGCATGCGAGTGTAACCTCTTGGTTGGGAGTGGGACATGTGGCATCAACCTGAGCGTCTAGGTGAAGAGTCACTTATTCGTTTCTTCCGGCTGGGACCCATCGCATTAAATGCGATAGGTATAAATACTTCTTTTCCCTCCTCTCTCACCTCACCTTTTCCAATTTTCTTCAAAAATTCTCTCAAAGTTTCTCTTCCAATCTTTAAACTTTCTGGCGGATATTCAAGTTTTCCGACCGGTCTTCAAGTTTTCCGACCCATCCTTCTTGTTTTCCGACGAACATTCCCATATTTTTTAACCTTTATTCTTCAAAGATGTATGAATCTTCTCAGACTCAGGAGAATCCCCAGGAACACCCGACTGAACAAAATGTGGAGAAGACCAAGACATTGAAGACCTTGGTCAACACCACAATGAAGTGGGACGAGGGGAGTTTTAAGGACTTTCTCCAGGATATGGAGATAGATTCAAGTTGGGAGTCGGAGTTGACGGAGGCATGGAAGATGGCCCTGACGAATCCAGGGGGCAAGATTGCCCTGTACGGAGCCCACTTCACTAAAGGTCTAAATGGTTAAGTGCTGAATCATTAAGTTGGACCTCTTAATGGTTAGTTTTCTTTCCCCACATTGGTAGGAGAGCCTCATTAAGATTCAGCCTAGTTCAGTGGTTAATGGTTCAGTAACATCTCAAATCTTAATGGTTCAGCCTTAACCATTTCATTCAGAAGTTGAAATAAACGCACTGAATGCAGAATCAATCAGTGTTGAATGGTTCAGAGCCTCATTAAGAGGCTTACCAAACAGCCCCTAAGTGTAAGTTCCGTCTTTCGGCCACCAGTTTCAGATCGATACCTTGGTGGCCTATGGCATTGATGTCACCCAACTAAGTGGGTTTGACATGCACAGGCTCGCACACTTCGAGACCTGTTGCCGTGCAGCGGGTTAACGTCTTCTATGTGATGTCTAGGGATAAACCCTGATTCTACTTTTCTGTGCGCTCCAAGGTGCAGCCTGTTGGAATTGATCCTCGCAAGTCAATGCATGACTGGAAGGAAAAGTGTTTTTATGTGAAGCGTGGGGTAATCCTTGTGGAGATGCCTTGGAAGGTTATTGGGGAGCACTAGAAGCTCCCAACTTTTCTTGTGATGTAAGGTTACAAGGACCAAGAGTGGTTTATAACCTTGACCTCGAACGCCTCCCCCTTTGACACCAATCTGTGTCAGGAGGCGTTGCTGGTAATGCTGGGGATGAGCCGGATGTGGTTGGTTCCTGGGCAGGAGCCGTACATCCTTGATGAGGGTAAGTTGTATTTCTACGTATCTCTTATATTATTATTTTTTTAAATCTTTTTTTAAGAAAAAAAGAACTAATTGTTTGCTCCTCTGTAGATGTGATGATGTTTGGCGCCTTTTTGGCGCGCGATAAAGTAAGGTTGGGGTGGAGCCCCCCTCCCCCCGGCGGATCATTTGTAGATAGCGGAGGAGATGTTGGGTAGATTCTATCTGCCCAACCTGGAGAATGTGCCTCCGCACTTCCGCGCCATGGGTGAGAGTCCTATAAACCCTGATCCCTTGCTGGGCGCCGGGAGGGTTCCCGTGCGTAATCATTTCCGATGAATACTCAACCGGGTCTTCGGAGGAGTTGGTTCATCCCATACGTCCCTCTAGGACCTCGAAAGTTCGTGGTTGTTGGAAAATGGCGGACATGACTAATTCATATAAAAAGTTAGATTTAAAACTTTCTGAGTCATCGGCTTTGAGTGCAGTTGGCGTCTCGGAGAAATGGAAGGAGTCCTCGTCTTCCAACCAGGAGGATACTGAAACCTCTGCGGAGAAGAAGAACTGGAAGGTCACCCCAACGCTGCAAGACCCGGCTGGAAGGCGGGGAAGGTGGAACGGGTCGGGCTGGTAAATCTGGCACATCTCCCCAACAAGATAGCGGCAAGGAAACGGAGCCGGCACCGTTTTCCTTTAATATTGGGCCGCCTCCAGAGCGCCGGCCACTAATGCAGAAGACGGTGAATTGCCTTGGTAATTTTTTTTGTTTACTTCCTCTTGCGCGGCATTATAATTGATGCTTATACTTGCATTTTTTCTTTGTAGCTCCTACCGCCCCGAAGATCATTCCTACCTCTTCGTCCCCTCTTACGGAGGAAAAGATTGCGCAAAAGCGCATGCAAGAGAAACTAAAGCATGGGCTGAAGGAGAAATAGTTGGAGGAGGAGCGGGTGAGGAAGGAGAAAGAGGCTGCCGCGGCGAAAGCCGAAGTTGAGGCAGCCGAAAAGAAGAAGCTTGAGACAATGGCCAAAGTGAAAGCGGAGGCCGATTCTGTTGCCAAGAAAGCTGCCCAAGAGAAGGCGGAGAGGCTGCGCCTTGAGAGGGAGAAATCTCAAGGCAAGAATCCTGTTAAGGATGCCACCCCAGCGGGAGGCGCTGGGGGATGGTGGTGATGCGGGCTAGACAGGCAAGATGTTGTCTGGTCCTTTTGAGATAGAGACAAAATGGGTCTCAAACTTTGAAGGAACCCTCTCTGCAAGGGGTGGTTGGGAAGATGGTGAAGAAAAGTGGGCACACCACTACCTCAAGTTACTCTGAAGGCGATATAATATGGCGCCCTCACTGGAGTAAACGCGAGAACTCCCACTTTGCCAACTCCCTGTCGGCGGAGGAGTTTGTTGAGGAAGTCATCCCTCCCAAGGAAAGGGTGATATACGTTAAATTACACATATAAATGTCCCCGTTTAACTCCCATTTTCATACGTTTTTGACCTTATACACAGGAATTGGTACTTATTTGGGTATCTTTACGATTTCAGGTCTTAAACGATGTCCCGGAAGCACAACAAAAGGAAAAACGGAGATTTTGGCGCGCAAACAGGACCTTAGGCCCTGTGAGCGGCCGCTCACTCCCTGTAAGCGGCCGCGCGCTCCCCCGAATATTTCTGGAGACCTTTTGGAAGCTGTACGTCATGCAGCAGCAACTTGTCCACTTATTTGAAAAGTGAGCGGCCGCTCACAGGCCCTGTTATTCTATAAAATGCCCATTCAGTTCACTGATCAAAATGTTGGATCTTTGGGGAGCGTTTTCTGGCGATTTTCGGGGCTTTTGAAGTGCTGCATAGGCGTGGAACAAGCTCGGGAAACCATCCGATCCATCCTTCATCATCCAATCCATCTCTTTAGCATTCTTATGGTTTGATCCTTTAAGCTTTCTATGATCCAAATCTGATTTTGTATGCTATTTTGATGTTGTTTTAGTTAATTGTACACCTACGGGCAAGAACATTAGTATGTAGTATGTTAAACAATCATTTGTATAGTTAATCATGTCTTGTATAAATTTGGCGTTTTTCATGTTTAGATCTTGATGATCATAGCGCAACCTTGTTTCATTGTGGTTGGATTTGTAGTTGTATTTGAATGACTTTGATGATTGTCGAATGTGTTAGGCAGATAAATGTTGAAAAACCGTCCATTTAATCGTCCGGTAGTAGACTAGTTAACTTGTTAATAAGTTTACGCCATGAAACTATAACCGGGTATTGGTTTGGTTAAAGTCAGTCGAATAACCGTTAAAAATGCTTACCGACACGTAAAAGGGTTTTAAAAGCTTAATGGTGTTGTTACTGATCTTTGACACGGTTAATGATCTTTGGTAGTTATTTTGGTAAAAATAGCGATCTTAGTAGATCTGTGTTCAAAGTTGGTAAAATGGAATAGGTTGTGATATGCTCTACTTTATGCTAGTTTACGTGGCTGTATTGTGTATTCGGTATCGCTTTCCTAAATTAGTGAGGTTAGAATACTCTTAACAGATGACTAACTTATCTTTAGAAGATCTGCATAAGATCATATCAGCTGTCGCTAATAAATGACTTAAAGTGGTTAACGTGTGTATTTGTGTTAGCTTTCTGTATAGTTGTCATGTTAGGATGCCCGAAAGGGACACTAACTATCGGAAAATGGGAATGTTGATCACACGCCTGTATTTCTTATTATATATAGATGACATACTAGGATTGGTATATTATAGTCTATATAGTTATATTTTGTATTTGGAGTCTTACATATGTTATTTAGATATTTTAGAATTAATTTAGTTATAAACAAACTTCAAACTATCTTTTCCTACTGGTAAATTGAGGACAGAGTTTTAGTACCATTGCTCCGCGCGCGTCCATGGATCGATATCGGGTTGTTATCTGTACATGACTACATATATGACATGGTACACTTGCCCTATTGTGTGTGTTTTAATTTTAAGGTGTAAACCATTTTTATAAATATTAAAGCAGAAACGTGAGTTATTTCATTGTAAAATTATGTGTATATCCGCACAGGTCAAGTTTTTGGCGCCGTTGCCGGGGACGCGACGAGCATTAGGAACGAACCTAGTCAACTTTTTACCAGTGTACATGCTTGTGAATACTTGTTTATACTTCGTTGATTCGTTATTTCATTCATTTATTTGCATATATAATTCTTTGAATTTTTATTTAATTTATCTATCTGTTGATATTTTGGATTGATTTTAGATTGGTTTATAGGTTTGCATATATATTAGTTCATTTATCTGCTAATAGGATTGTTTGATTTGATTCTTCGTTCATTAGGATGTTGGTAGATTTAATTTATTGAATATTGGATTAATTTGTTTGTCTATGAATTTGATTTGTTCTTTATTTGATTAATTAGATTTATTTGTTCGTATTTGGACTAATTATTAATGTCATTCTTTGTATAGTTTTAGGCTTAGTCTGCTTATCTCTGTTCATTCTATTGATTCTATTAGTTTTTATTTGATTTTCTCGAGTATATAGCTTTTCGTTATTTTCGTATGTATTTATGGATTGTAAATTTTATTTATACATTTTTCTGTCTTTTATCGCCTTTTGGGTTTGTCATATATTCGCCTGTTGCAACTGTATCATTCTTATATGCAGGTTGATGTCCGCGAACCCCGGGCCTTCTGGTGATCTTTCTGAGGAGGAGCGAAGGCGTGTCCTGAGGAGAAGCGAGAGGATTAGACTTCATAAATTGCGTCTTGTTTTCTGATATTCTTACTTCTGCTCCTATAGTTGAGGTCCTAGTTGACGAGGCGAGGCACGATCTGGCTGACGACGAGGGGTCGGAAGCCCATAGTGACATTATCATGGCGGACGATGACATTCCGCTTAATGATAGTGGTCGTCCTGGAGGGGATGGACTGGCGCCGAGTATTGTCCGACCGGCTATTTTGGCTGACCATTTCGAAATAAAATCCAGTATCGTTAATATGATACAGAACTCAGTGCAATTCGGTGGACTAGAGCACGAGGATCCAGGCCGACATATTACTGCATTCTTAGAGGTTTTAGCCACCTTTAAGATGACGGACATCTCCGATGATGCTATCCGTTTGAGAATCTTCCCATTCTCATTGCGGGACAAAGCCAGGACTTGGCTTTTGTCACAACCCGCAGGGTCGATCACGACTTGGGCAGAGTTATCGCAACAGTTCATGCAGCAATACTTCCCTCCAGAAAAGACTCAAAAATTGAGGAAGCGCATCATGACATTTCGTCAAGATGACGAGGAATCACTGTACACCGCGTGGGAGAGATTCAAAGACCTAGTTTTGAGTGTCCCGCACCATGATCTTTCAAAAATACATTTGGTGCAAACGTTCTGTCAGGGGCTCGAGTTTGAGTCTCAGGAACGCCTTGATGTATATGCTGGGAGAGACATCGGAACAAAGTCCCCCAATGAAGCATGGGCCATTATTGAGAAGGCGTCCCAGAAATCTAAATCTCGAAAGAGTGACCGATCCAGGTCTTCATCTTCCCGATCGGGTGTACATGTCGTGGATAACTACACGACCATTTCTGCACAGATTGAGGCTCTGGCTACGAGATTTGATAGATCTCAACAAAGTGTAGCGCAGGCCCAATGTCTGTGTGAACAGTGCGGGGTATCTCACGAGCCTGGCTTGTGTGCTCAGGGGGTTTTGTATACTGGCCATGAGGAAGTGGACTACATGGGTAATCAAACGAGACCCCAAAATAACCCCTATAGTAATACTTATAATCCGGGTTGGAGAAACCACCCAAACTTTGGGTGGAGATCTGGTTCCTCTAACCAGAACCCTCTCGGATTCCAGCAGCGAGCCGCCGCACCACAGCAATGCCACCAGTCCCAACAATAGCCTTACCATTCTCATAACCAATCCTACCAGTCTCGACCGAAGCAGCACGCCCAGGGTGGACGAAATGATGTCTCAACTCCTCACCAACACCACAAACACCAATCAAATTGTCGAGCAACGCTACCAGCAGCACGAGGAGCGCTTCCTCAATTATGAGGGTGAGATGAGGGGCTAAAAGGCGTCCATGCAGGCCATTGAGAATCAGGTTGGCCAGATGGCGAAGATGATGTCTGAGAGACAGCAGGGTGGTCTCCCGGGCAACACTGAGCAAAATCTGAGGGGGCATGTAAATACCATAATGACGAGGAGTGGTAAAACCACGGGACCTGACACATCGGGCTCACCACCGATCACTGAGACGGTCCAGACTGAGTCTTCGGACGAGGTGCACGCTAGGTGAGTCCAGCAAGTACAGCACAGTTGCCGAAGCCAGTCACTGACTACACTCCTCCTGTTCCATATCCTGGCAGACTTAGAAAGCAAATGGGCGAGGCCCAGTACGGGAAGTTTCTTGAGCTGTTCAAACAGCTACACATAAACATCCCGTTTGTGGAAGCCTTGGCCCAGATGCCTAAGTATGCCAAGTTTCTAAAGGACATCCTCATAAACAAGAAAAAACTTGAGGACCTGTCCTGTGTGTTCTTGAACAAGAACCGCTCTACAATTCTGCAGAATATACTGCCCATGAAGATAGAAGATCCAGGTAGTTTCACCATCCCTTGTCTGATAGGGATCATGTCGGTCAGTAATGCACTTGCAGACTTGGGTGCGAGCATTAACCTTATGCCTTATAAGGTTTTTGAGAAGCTGGATCTGGGTGAACCTTCACCCACCAGGATGAGTATTCCTCTTGCTGATCGTTCAATCAAATATCCTCGGGGATTTGTTGAAAATATGCTTGTCAAAATTGACAAATTTGTATTCCCGGTGGATTTTGTCATCCTTGATATTGATGAGGACTCTAAAGTGCCTCCGATCCTAGGACGTCCTTTCCTTAACACGGCTAGGACGATTGTTGATGTGGCTGCGGGCCAGATCACACTCCGAGTGAATGATGAGCATGTGACTTTTGATGTTCAAAGGTCGATGCGTCATCCCGACGGTCAGGATGACACACTATACTATCTTGATATAGTAGACCAGTGTGTCAGTTCTCACTTTCGAGGCACGATAGAGGAGGATGTTTCGGGCAAACATCTATTGTGTGGCGACTTAGATGGCATTGTGAAGGAGGGCCATAGAGTTGAGCATCCGGTCTATCAGATCGGTGATGATAGTTCCCAGAGCCCGGGGCATTTTGTGGAGATTGAGCGTGAGGAGAGCGATAAGTCGAAGCCGTCTGTTGAGGATCCACCATCTCTGGAGCTGAAGGAGCTCCCACCACATCTCGAGTATGCATTTCTTCATGAGGAGGGTCATCTTCCTGTTATCATTTCATCTTCTTTATCTGCAGTAGAAAAGAGCGAGTTGCTCAGAATACTGAAACTTCATAAAAAGGCAATCGCCTAGAAAATTATGGACATCAAGGGGATTAATCCCTCATTTTGTACTCACAAAATCTTGATGGAAGATGTCCATAAGCCTTGTGCGCAGCACCAGAGGCGTCTGAACCCGAACATGCAGGAGGTTGTGAAGTCTGAGGTCATTATATTGCTCGATGCTGGATTGATATATCCGATCTCAGACTCTGTATGGGTTAGTCCTGTGCACGTCGTGCCCAAGAAGGGTGGAACAAAAAGTAAATTACTCGAGATGTCTAAAAGGGTCAATAGTTCTGAATGTCTAAAAGGGTCAATAGTTGTTGGAACAAAAAGTAAATTACTCTTGTGGATAAGGCATTGGAGATGTATAAAAGTTGGCACTTATGAGGATCTTAGTTTTAGGGTATTATTCATCTTTAGAAGGCAGTTGTTTAGGAGCCTATTGGTGAGATATAGTAACACTCTTGTTTAGTTGTGCAGTATGGAGTTCCTAACGGTGTCTAGTGGAGAGGGCCCTCTTGTTGCTTTTGGTTCATCAGATGGTGTGATTAGAGTCCTTTCAATGATAACGTGTAAGGTTTGGACATAAGATCTATCCTTAGTCTATAATTTGAATTATTTATGATAAATTACTTGCATGGTGCATCACCTAATAATCCTTTTTGGATGTAGCTTGTAAGAAGGTACACAGGGGGTCACAAAGGGTCGATATCTTGCTTGATGACCTTTATAGCTTCTTTAGGAAAGGTATGTATAGGGTTCTCTATTCGAAGGCATGCCAGTTCTTAGTTCTCAGTTCTTATTTCTTAATTAATTCTTGTAACTCAGTATATCAACCATGGTTATCTATGGTTGTTTCGAATGAGGGGGTGTAATATATTTCGAAGTGCCACATAATTTTGGCGGCTTTACATGGAGATATGAAATGGATTCTTCAAGTATTCTATTTTGTTTTTTTTTCTCATTTGATTTTTGTTGAACTCTCAATTCTATGCTTCATTCAAGCAAAAAGAATGATTGAGGGTATCATATTTTTAAAAATGGTATAAGGAATCATGTGAGTCAGATAATCCTGCACACTATATTGTCTTCTGTGGTTTTGAATTATTGAACAATTTTCCCTCCCTTTGCATAGGGGTTTCTTGTTTAATTGATGATTTTAACTTACTTTTTAGGGAACATATATTGCACCATATGAGTAGCACTGTAGCAGTGATCTTTTTTGTTTCTTACAGTATCTTCTAAATTTTTTTTCTTAATTCATGTTTTTGTATCTGGATACAGGCTCTACTTGTCTCTGGTGGTAGTGTGATGGTTTACTTGTACTTTGGAGTGCAGACCATGGTCAAGATTCATGAGAACTTGTGCCTAAGCTGAGTTTGAAGGTAACATGAATGGCATTTTTATTCATGACCAACTTTAGAAACATTTCTGACAGATGGCTTCTTGATGTTGATTGAAACCCTTGTTCATATATATATTTTGTATTAGATGTACTTCAATTCAACAAAGAGTTTCTGTTTTCAGTTTTCTTCTTTTTTTTTCACAGGTCCTGTTTTGCACCCTCATACATGTTTAAATAAATAATGTTTTCAGCAACTTTAGATGTTCATACTTCATACTTTTCCATTAGTTTCAGTTTATGCCGTAATCTTAATTCCTTTAATTATATCCCAAAGGGAAATTTATATCAATTTGTACATTTGATATTTGTTCTGATGTCCCAAATTTTCTACTGGTAGTCTTGAGCTTGTTTTATGTGATGTTTCTATTTAGTTTATTTTTTACAACATGTAATATTGTATATGAAAAAAAGGCAGCCTTTAATGTTTGCACCTAGTTTCTTATGATATATTAAGATGGTATGTAGATGTCTTCTGATTGTTCTTCACAATCCATGTGCAAGACAAGCTTAAATCATTGTGTTCTTACTTCTTAAGTAGTGGGAGTGTAACCTGCAATATAAACTAACTTTCAACTAATTTTGCAGGTATCAAGCCTGTCCCTAAAATGGCTTGTCACAGTGTGGCATCTTGGTGCCATCCCCGAGCACCAAATCTTGATATATTAACTTGTGTCAAAGATTCACATAAATGGTAAGCTATTGTCTTGTTGTGTAGCTTTCACTATATTTGTGGATGTTTGAGATTTGTACATTAACTCTTTTTAAGGATAATTGTAGGTACCAACTGCATGCCTATTGATCTTCTGCTACTTTCTAGTTTTAAGTAATTTTTTTTCCATCAAACTTGCAAGGCTATTGAGCAGAGCACCCCACTTATTCTGCTCTAACAAGGCCATTATGTGAACTTTCTTCCCTAGTTCCTCCACAAGTACTTGCACCACACAAAAAGCTTAGGGTAATTATTTCCTGTTGACATTTTCATGAGAAGCTATACCTTTTAAAGCTTTTCTTTATATATTCGCACTTATGCTTGCTAATTACAATTTAAACAGTTCAATTTATGGCAATAAAGTCTCTTGCTACACACACTAGAATTCTGGTGCTGTCTATTAATCTAAATAAGAGCTATGATGAATGACTACTGTAATTTCCTTGGTATTTTGACGTTGTCAAGCCTTACCCAAGGGAAAACAATGAATTATTTAAGAGGGCTTTATATGTATATTTGTGTTATTTTGAGTCAGAATATTTTGTGTATGCTCATGATTGTTTGGTTGCAACGTTAATGGTTGCACATCCCTTACAGGCACATATTGTAGCAACTGGAACAAATTTAGGCATCATACTCAGCAAAGTTGATCCTAGATCTCTTCCAGCTGTTGCTCCTCTACCATCAAAACGAGAAAGCCGTGAACATTCAGCTGTATATGTAGTTGAAAGGGAACTGAAACTGCTACAGTTTCAGTTAAACAATACAACAAATCCTTCTCTTGGAAGTAATGGATCCTTAACTGATACATGAAGATTAAGGGGAGAATTTACCCAACAACTCAATGTAAAACAAATAAAAAAGCATATTAGTACTCCTGTTCCTCATGATTCATATTCTGTTCTATCCGTCAGCAGTTCCGGAATGTAAGTGCTTCTTCCAAACATCTGTTCATTAATATCGTTCTATAACTCATAGCACAAACTTATTGATACTTCTGTAATTGGTCTTGTGCACCTTATCAATTATTTTGACTAATGGTTGTGGTTGCGACTTGCGACCCATTTACATTTGAAACCAGTTTAAATATGAAGGATTTGAACCCATCATACGTATGCATGGGTTGATTTGTCTTGTAGTGTTTTTTTTTTCCTATTTGCACCCCTTGTGTAATTTAGTGCTTTGCCATTTAACGCGATTTTTTTACCGATTTTGCACGGGTTCGGTTTTTGTTCGTGTAGTACTTAACACGGTTTTAAGACTCATTTTCCCGCTATGTTTTAAGGTTATGTAAGTCACTTGTGTTAATGTACGCAATTCTCCTTGATTTGTGAATGAATTATGATACAAATATATAGACAAAGATATCCTAACTAACCTCCTATCACAATGGAGTTACTTAACTTACAATACACATATTATGGAAAGATAATAATAGAGATTGACTAAATTAATATTGATTGGTTTGACCGAGATTGATCGAGGGCCGACTAATACTCCCCCTTAGTTGGACCGGGAGTTCGGACGAACGGTCAAACTAGAACGGAACTCTCGAAAAGTTTCCTGGATAATCCCTTTGTGAAAATGTCGGCATACTGATAGGAGGTTGGGACGTGAAGGACACGAACTTGACCGAGTTGAACCTTTTCACGGACGAAGTGGATATCAAGCTCGACGTGTTTGGTACGTTGATGCTGTACCGGATTGTCTGACAGATATACAGCCGAGATGTTGTCACAATAGACGATTGTAGCACGAGTGATGGGGACCTGAAGCTCCAATAAAAGATTGCGTAACCAGCTTGTTTCAGGTACGGCATTTGCATCACCGCGGTACTCAGCTTCTGCGCTTGAGCGGGAGACCATAGGCTGACGTTTGGATGACCAAGAAATTAAGTTGTTGCCAAGAAAAATGCAATAAGTTACAAGAGATGACGAGGAGGAGATGGTTAGGCGTAATCCATAATCCAATGTGCCCTTGAGGTATCGTAGGATGCGTTTTAAAAATGTAAAATGTGGTTCCCGAGGAGAGTGCATGAACAAACAAACTTGTTGGACTGCATATGAGATGTTGGGCCGGGTGAAGGTTAAATATTGAAGTGCACCGGCTAGGCTACGGTAAAGAGAACCATCAGGTAATAAGGGTCCATCATCTGCACTGAGCTTAGAATTGATGTCGACTGGTGTTGTGCATGGTTTGCAATCTGTCATATTGGCACGGTGCAAAATGTCTCGGGCATACTGTGATTGAGAAAGAAATAATCCTTGAGTGGTTCGTTGCACGGAGATGCCCAAAAATGATGTAATGTCCCCAAATCGGTCATTGCAAATTCATGAGATAAGAGACCGATTATAGTCCGAAGCAATGTATCTGATGAAGCTGTTAAGATAATATCGTCAACATATAATAACAAATATGCCATGTGAGAACCTTGGCGAAAAACAAATAGTGAGTTGTCGCAGACGCTTCCCTTGAACCCCTGTGAAATAATAAATTTAGAGAAACGTTGAAACCATGCGCGCGGCGCTTGTTTGAGGCCATATAAGGACTTGCATAGGCGGCAAACATGGTTTGGTTTTGTGGTGTCATAGAACCCCGGTGGTTGATGCATATACACGGTTTCCTCGAGTTCGCCGTGAAGAAAAGCATTTTTGACATCAAGTTGATTAATTGGTCACTGGTTTTGGATAGCAATTGATAAGACCGTGCGAATAGTGGCAGGTTTTACCACCGGGCTAAATGTGTCTTGGCAGTCAATACCAACTGTTTGATATTTCCCATTTACCACAAGTCGTGCTTTGTACCGATCAAGACTCCCATCCTGTTTAAATTTATGGCGAAAAAGCCACATGCACCGAATAATAGGATGTGTAGTCGGATGTATCATTATCTATTAATGCTTTATATTCTAGTTGCATAGCCCGTTGCCAATTAGGGTCGTTTAGAGCTTTAAGTTGGGATGTGGGGACAGGGGAAATGGTTTCGGCCGAAAGGTGTATTTGGGATTTGGTTTGGAAATGCCGTCTTTACCCCTGGTTGTCATGGAGTGAGAATTATGTGTGGGTAGTGGTGGTGGAGGGGGTACATGGGGCGGAGGGGGTAGGGGCATATGGGTTGGCAGTGTGTTTGTGTTCATAGGGTTTGTGCCAGGTGTTGTGGAGGGACTCGAGGATGTGGCATGGGCTAGGTTAGTGGGCTGGTTTAGCAGTGGGAATGTGCCAGGAGTGTTAGATGGTCTGGTTTGGGGATGTGTGGCGAGTGATGTAGGAGAGGGTGGGTTGTGCGGTTGTGGTATTGGGCCGGTCTGAGGGCTGGTGGAAGGGAAATTGTAATGGGCATGGGAAGTTGGTTCGTCGTCCAAGAAGGAGTAGGACAGGCGAGCTTGTAAGGTGGAAAATGGGAAAGATGTTTCGTCAAAATCGACATGGCGAGAAATATGGACTTTACCTGTTGAAGGATCTAGACAACGATAACCTCTAAAATCGGGAGGGTAGCCAAGAAATATGCACCGGATGGACCATGGGTTTAGTTTATTGGTTTCGGTGGCGGAAAAGTTTGGGTAACATGCACACCCGAACACTTGTAGGTGTTCAAAGGTGGGGTGGCATAGGTACAAGGCAAAGGTGGGAGAGTTGTAGTTTAAGAGGGTAGTGGGGAGAATGTTGTGAAGGTAGGTGGCGGTGTGGAGAGCCTCAACTCAATACGAGGAAGGTATATGAGCGTGGGTGAGGAGTGCACGAATGATGTCGTTAAGGCGACGTATCATACGTTCGGAACGACCATTTTGTTGAGAGGTTTGAGGGCATGAGAAACGAAAGGTGAAACCATTTGAGGAGGCAAAATTGTGGAATGCATGGTTGTCGAATTCTCCCCCTAAGTCACATTGAAAAGCTTTTATGTTTTTATGAAACTGGGTTTGAATATGTTTATAAAATTTAACAAAGGTAGGATAGGTTTTAGATTTGAACTTTAGAGTATAAACCCAAACATAATTAGAAAAATTGTCTACCAAAACCATATAATATTTGTATGAAGCGTGACTATGGACAGGGGATGTCCACAAGTCACAGTGGATGATGTCAAATGGTGCATAAGTAAAGGAATTAGAACTATTAAAAGAAAGCCATTTACTGTTAGATAAATGGCACGAGTCACAAAAAGCAAACGATTGTTCATTATAAGGAATATTAAAACGACTATACAGATTATTTAAAACTTGTGTGCCAGGATGTCCAAGACGATCATGCCACTTATTGGATTCAGCTGCAAAAAGGAGTTGACGAGGTGGGGTGAAAGGGTAAAGGTCACCGGCGCTATCATGGCGCGAAAGATGTTGTCCAGTATTGAGATCCTTCAATGTTAAACCATAAGGGTCAAATTCAACAGACACAAGGTTATCACGGGTAAATTTTCGGACTGAAATTAGGTCTTTAACAACAGTGGGTGCATAGAGTATTGTTGGGTCTGCTGACCTGGAGAAGAACAGATGATTGGAAAGCCAAAATATGCTATCTATTTGATCCTTAAATAAACAGTTGTTACATCTTGCTTCTCCCAAAAGACTGCTGACCCTAACTACTGTTCTATCCAAACAACTGCTCAACAACTGCTGATATAAAGAACTGCTGAGGAAACAACTGATGAAGAACAACTGCTGACCAAAGGTCTGATGAAGAGCAACAGCTGATACAAGTACTGAAGACCAAAGCACTGCTGGAACCAACAGCACTTAGGCTCCAGCAGTGGATACAAGACCATCAGAGTTTATCTTTAACAGCTGTTTATTATCAGTGCTTTCAATGTAACAGTAGTTTGTATAGCAGATGTTTAAGTTTGTTATTCTGTTAGAGGTCACTGTCTTAGGTGACGTCAGCCTAGGTCATCAGTGGTTTGAGTCAGTCTATAAATAGAACAGTGCATGTACTGTTCTATTGCATCACACACAAAACATTCTCTCTGACAAACAACTGTGTGATCAGGCTGAGGGGGAGTAACTTGTACGATTGTAATCTTTGAATTAATGAAAGCATTCGATCGAAAAACATTTACTCTCTTGTTTTGATATACAGTTTATTATTCCGCTGCACTTTCATTCTATTTTCATTTCATTATTATCATCATTTAGTTAAACAATCAAAACAAACAAACTCAGATCCTAACAATTGGTATCAGAGCTTGGTCAATTAAATTCGATCTAACAAATCAATTTAATAATCAGCTCACAATTATTGATATCGTTTGTCAGTTTGATTGAAAACAGAGTAATAGTTTAATTTCGTTTCAACCGTTGTTAAACAGACTTTGTTTTTTGAAAAATCAGAGAATGGCTTCTATCAATCACGATCCACATAACACTGGCACAAACAACAAGCCACCGATGCTTGTCAGATCTGAATACAATATCTGGCAACGTCGGATGAGCCATGTTCTAGCTCAACAAAACACTGGGTGTTGGAAGTCGGTTATCTTCGGACCACATGTTCCGACTGTGCCGAGTACTGAAGATCCCAAAGTGTTTGAGCCAAAGAAACTTGAAAACTACTCCGACCAGGATTTTCAGAAAATTGAGCTAGATGCTAAGGCCTTCAGTATTGTGGCCATGGCTCTACCCAATGATATATATGCTGGGCTGTTACACTGTAACAGTGCAAAGGAGTTGTGGGATGCACTGAAAGAGCAGTTTGGTGGGACTGAGGAGGTTATTGAAAACAACCGTGAAATACTTAACCAACAATATGAAACATTCAGTCATGTCAAAGGAGAGTCATTAACTCAACAGTTTGAGAGATTTAACTGCTTAATTAGTGAACTAAAATTGGTTGGTCTTACTTACCCTCATTCAACTTTGAACCATAGGTTTTTAAGATCATTACCAGACAAATGGGACACTATTGCTATTGTTATGAGAAACTCAATAGGGTTTAAAGACCTATCACTGACCCAGCTTCATGGTAAGCTCTTGACCTATGAAAGAGAGCTTAACCAGAAAAAGAAGCTCCAGGACTCTGGAAAAGTGTCTGATGACTATGTGTTTGGGAATACAGCACTTTTGGGTCATGATGAGGTGCCTGGAAACACAAAGGATCAGAGTTATGATCATTTTATTGACATAACTTCAGGTTTTAACTCAGGTTTTAACTCTGATTCTTATTCACCAAACTATGCTTTCACAGCAAGTGGTGGTGATATACAGGCATCTGACAACATATCCTTTGAGTATGATGACCTGAAATACTTTGACCCTGATGATTTGGAAGAAATGGACATTATGCACCAATTGGCCCTTCTCAGTGTAAGAACTAATAATTTTTACAAGAAAACAGGGAGAAGGTTTCCAGGGTTGACTGGCAGATCTAAGGTGGGGTTGGATAAATCAAAGATCAAGTGTTATAAATGTCATAGGTTTGGTCATTTTGCTAGGGAATGTAGGGGTCAACATGGTACACCTATGATAACCTATCCAAATCAAAGACCACAGACCAACACTTATCAGAATTCCTATAATACCCCTGGACCAAATGTGCAAAACACTGCTCATTTTGCACAGTCCTCAAACACTGTTCCTGTCCAGTATGTCCAAACCACTGTTCCTCAGATTCATTATGTGCAAACACCTGTTGCTCAACCACCTGTACAAACGACTGCTGCTCCATCCTCTGCTCCTGCAGAGACCAGTCAACAGAGCTTCTTTACACAAGGCTTTGTTGATTGGAGCAGTCTACCTGATGAGCTAACAGATGAGAATTTTGCACTAGTTGCCAAAGCTGAAAATGAACCAGAAAATTTTTGTTTCATGGCTATGGTTGATGAGATTGAATCTGAGGAAGTGGTAACTGAATCTGATGTTGTGACTGGTGATATTGTTAGTGAAGTTGTTGCAGGTGAAAAACCTGAAGAAGAGGTTGTGAATCTCTCAGATCCCTGGGGTGCATCTGATGAATGTGAGTGCAAGTGTGATTGTGCTTTGATGGCTGCTGCTAAGGTATCTCCTCAAATTCTTAAAGAATTGTGTTCTGACAAATGTGTAATAGCATTTGCTAACATCAAAGAGGTGAATGAAAACCTTAGAAAGAAAATTTTGGATGATGAAGTTAAATTTGAAAAACTCACAAAAGATTTGAAAACAAGTTTAACTGCAAAAGAATCTGAAATTAGCAGTCTAAAACATGAAGCAACTATAACCAAAGACCAGCTCCAAACTATGATAACAAAATATCAAAGTTGTAAAAGTGAGCTTGAGTCCACCCAAGTTGAATGTAAAAAATGGGTGGAATCATGTAGAGGTTTTGAGATGCTACTCAACAAACAAACCAAAAGTCATGTGAAGTTTGGCTTTGGTTTTGCAACCACTGCTCCAGCTTTTGAAAACACTGACACAAAGAGTCAAAAGTCTGTTGAGATAGTACCAACAAACCTGCAGGGTCAAGAGATTAAAATCACTGAACCAAATGGTAAGAAAATTGTTCTTGAAAAACCAGAAGGTTCCTCATCTTTTGCTGAACTTGAAAAGTATGAATTTAAACCTACTTGGTCTGATGAGTGTGATACTCTTGAGAATTATAAACCTGTTGATTTTAAAACTCCTGAGGGAAAGACAGCTCCTCAGGCAAGGGTCATTCCCTTGGCAAAAGTCATTCCCCTGAAAGATTCTCCAGCAGATGCTCAAACATCTGCTGAAAACAAGTCTGAAAAGGGGAAGAAGAAAGAAAAGACTGTTAACTTGTTTTGTGATTTCTGTGAAAAGAAGAATCATGTCACCAAAAACTGTTTTCTTCTAAAAGCATATGACATCAACAAAGGAACAAGTGAATGTGATTCAAAAGCCACATGCTCAATATGTGGGAAAAAGAATCATAAGACTAAAGAGTGCTTGTATCTCAAAAATTTTGATGTAAAAATACAAGAATACAAAGCAAAAACTCTTGCAAACCCTGTGGTTAGTACTCCAAAAGGAAAGCCCAAACAGACCTTCACACCTGCCCAAACATCTGTTACAAAAAGGCTTGAAACATCTGCTTCTAGAGATGTCCAAGTAACAGATGCTCCACCCACAAGCAAATACCCAAGAGGTTATGGTCAACCTCCATGTCACAGTCTGCCACATGTTTATGAGGAGCCAAAAAGA
This sequence comes from Ambrosia trifida, assembly GCA_028751855.1. Lineage (NCBI taxonomy): Eukaryota > Viridiplantae > Streptophyta > Magnoliopsida > Asterales > Asteraceae > Ambrosia > Ambrosia trifida. The sequence continues at coordinate 6,265,997 of CM054122.1, read as the reverse complement.
CCCTCTAAACCAAGAGTGAACAGAAATCCATATGGGTATTATCATCTGTCAGGAAGTGATCAAACAACTGCTGCCCCAAGTGTTGACATACAAGCACTGGCAAATGGTCAGCAGCAGTTGTTGACCTTAATTCAAAAATTGGTCCAAACCACTGATCACCTTCCAAAACTTGAGTCTGAAAGGTCTGAGGACCCATCCAAAGCCAATTTGGCTTTGGACACTCACCAAAACTAATCATTTACTGATGTGCAGGGAGCTTCTGCTTGTTTAGATAGTCTTTGGTATGTAGATAGTGGAGGTTCCAGGCACATGACAGGATGTAGAGCCCTACTTCTGGACTTCTTGGCTCATGGAGGGGGTGATATATCCTTTGGTAATGATTCTAAAGGTAAGGTGTTGGGTTCAGGGACTGTACAGGCAGGAAAACTCAAGTTTGAAAATGTCAATCTTATTGATAATCTCAAGTTTAATCTTCTGAGTGTTTCACAAATGAGTGACAAAGGTTATGGCTCATTTTTCACAAAGAAAACTTGTAAGATTATTGGGCCAGAAGTGGTGAAAAAGATTGATACCATTATTGCTGAGAGCAAAGCACAGCTTGTTGCTCATAGAAGTGGCAATGTGTATGTTGTTGATATGTTAAAGGACAATCCTATGGCAAATGTCTGTCTGTTTTCTGCTGCCTCCACTAAGGAGACAGAATTGTGGCATAGGAGACTGGGTCATACCAACCTTAATACTATCAACACACTCTCAAAACAAAGCCTTGTCAGAGGTTTACCATCAAAAGAATTTAAATGTGATGAGCATTGTGTTTCTTGCTTAAAAGGGAAACAACATAAAAGCTCTTACAAATCCATTGATGAGTCCAAAACTAGTCAGTGCTTACAACTGTTGCATATGGACTTGTTTGGCCCTGTTAAAATCATGAGTCTAAGAAGAAAAAGATTTTGTCTTGTCATAGTTGATGATTTTTCTAGGTTTACATGGACTTACTTTTTACACTCTAAAGATGAGACTGCAGGTATATTGAAGGACTTTGTCACCAAGGTTGAAAAGCAGTATGACTTGCCAGTAAAAGTCTTCAGGAGTGACAATGGAACAGAGTTTAAAAATAAGGAGTTGGTTGACTTCTGTGTGTCAAAAGGGATTGTGAGGCAGTTCAGCATCCCAAGAACACCAGAACAAAATGGGGTAGTTGAGAGGAAAAATAGAACTCTTATAGAAGCTGCAAGAACCATGTTAGCAGATTCTGGTTTGCCACTGTCCTTTTGGGCAGAAGCTGTAAACACTGCTTGCTATGTTCAAAACAGAGTTTTGATCAACCCCAGACATCAAAAAACTGCTTATGAAATTTTGTTCAAAATCAAACCATTAATCTCATTCTTCAAAATCTTTGGCTGCCCATGTTTCATTTTAAATCTTAAAGATTCCATTTCAAAATTTGCAGCCAAAGTAGACTGTGGTTATTTTCTGGGATATTCTTCTACTGCTAAGGCCTACAAAGTGTTTAACACAAGGACTAAGACAATAGAAGAAACCTTGAATGTTAAGTTCAATGAACTTTCATCTCTGAAAATCCCTGCAAACCCTGCTGAATTATTTGATTTAGATAAATTCAAATTTGAAGATATCACTGTTAAAACTAACAATGCAGGTATTCCACAGTCTCCACAGCAAGATTACAGAACAGATGTTGTGATTCCCAGTCACTACAAAGTCTATTCTGCATCAGAGGAAGCAGCTGTTCAAAACAATTGTCAAAACTCTGCCACAGCTGTGTCAACCACTGTTGGCCAGTCCTATCCTCAAACCTCTGCTTCACCCCTCACAACCACTGACCTATCATCTGTTGACAAAAGTCAATCATCTGTTGACAAAAGTCAGTCAAGTTTCACACCACTTGGCCCCATTCCTCCATTACCATTTCAAACATCTGATGGCACTACAGAAGTACCAACAGATGTTACACCAACAGAGTCACCAAACCTCTGTCCATCACCTCAAAATGCCATTGTTCCATATCAAGGAGATCTTATTTACTTAAGAGCTCATCCACCAGACCAGATCATTGGCAACATCAGAGAGGGTGTGCTCACAAGAAGCCAATCCTCAAATATCTGTCTTTTTGCAGGTTTCTTATCCCTCACACAACCTGTCAAGTACCAAGAGGCACTGAAAGACAACAGTTGGGTAGAAGCCATGCAAGAAGAACTCCTTCAGTTCAAAAGACAACAAGTATGGGAGCTTGTACCACTTCCTAAGGATGTTTGTCCTATAGGAACAAAGTGGGTCTTCAAAAACAAAACTGATGAAAGGGGTATTGTTGTCAAGAATAAAGCCAGGCTTGTGGTTCAAGGCTTCAGACAAGAAGAAGGAATAGATTATGATGAGACCTTTGCTCCTGTAGCTAGACTAGAGGCCATCAGACTCTTTTTAGCCTTTGCTGTCAACCACAATATAAAGGTGTATCAGATGGACATCAAATGTGCTTTCCTTTATGGCAAAATTCAGGAGGAGGTCTATGTATGTCAGCCACCTGGTTTTTAAGACACATTCCATCCTGACTATGTCTACAAGCTTAACAAAGCTTTGTATGGACTCAAACAAGCACCAAGGGCCTGGTATGAAACTCTTTCCACATTTCTCTTATCCATTGGCTTTACAAGAGGTAAAATTGACAAAACTTTATTTCTTAAATGGAAAGGGAAACACTTAATGATTGTTCAAATATATGTGGATGACATCATCTTTGGATCCACATGTAACCAAATGTGTGAAGAGTTCAGAAAACTCATGACAGCAGAGTTTGAGATGAGTGCCATGGGTGAGCTTCAGTGTTTCCTTGGTCTTCAAGTGAAACAACTGCAAAATGGCACATTCATTCACCAAAACAAATATGTAAAGAACTTATTAACCAGATTTGAGATGAATGATTGTAAGCCATGTAGCACACCCATGAGTACAGTCAAGCTGCTCACTATTGATGACAAGGATGAACTGGTTGATCAAACACATTATAGATGTATGATTGGGTCTTTATTGTACCTAACTGCATCTAGGCCAGACATTATGTTTGCTACCTGTGTCTGTGCCAGATCCCAGGCTTCACCCAGAAAGTCAAACCTTATTGCTGTAAAAAGGATATTCAGATACCTCAAAGGTGCTCCCACACTTGGTATCTGGTATCCTGCTAATGGAAACATTGAGCTTTCAGGTTATTCAGATAGTGACTTTGCTGGCTGTCACACCACAAGAAAATCCACTTCAGGAGGGTGCCAATTTCTAGGGAATGCCTTAGTTTCATGGCAAAGCAAAAAGCAGGCAGCTGTTTCAACTTCAACAGCTGAAGCTGAATACATTGCTGCTGCAAGCTGTACAGCCCAACTCATGTGGCTTCAAAATCAACTACTGGATTTTGGGATAACTGCACTTAGGACTCCACTCATGTTGGACAGCCAAGCTGCTGAAAATATCATCAAGAATCCAGTCTCTCATTCCACTACCAAGCACATTGACATAAGACATCATTTTGTCAGAGACAGCTATGAAAAAGGTTTGATTTCTTTACACCATGTTCCAACAGAGGATCAGTTGGCAGATGTCACACCACGACAAAGGCGGAAACACGTGGCGCGACGGTTCAAAAGCATAAAGTCAAGGTTATGGCCAAACACAAGTAATTTAAAGAAAATGGGTCATTTATTATGACGTCGAATTAGTTTCAAACATTACACAAAAGATAATTGTTTTTGGAATTAAACTCAGAGGTTTCTCAAATATATCCCAAATGCCTTGGGAAATAAAAGTAAAACCCCACAAAAGCTCGACGTTTGCATTGGAGGTTCCCCGACCCTGCTTGCCTGATCTTTCATCTTCTAATTACCTGAAAGATATGTTTAAAAAGTTTCGTCAATATAAATATATTGGTGAGTTCACAGGTTTTCAGTTTCTAAAACTTGAATACTTGGGAATACCATGTTATGACAATATATAGGAGTTGCAAATTCCTATAAATCTACTTGAGACTATAATCAAACCAAGACATATAATAATTGTGCCCCGCTCCAAGTCGTTACTCGGTTTCCCACGACTTAAGTTCAGAATATTTGCACCCCAGGCATAACCTAATGCACAATCGACGCTATCGATTAGGGGTGGGCCTTGTCAGGCACCAATAGTACTATTCGAATATTCCTCCGGTTTCAATTCCCTGAACAAATGATTATAGAGGCGAGGACTCAACCCCGAGTGGCGGTCACACCTCAAGTATTAAATCCGCCAAACACTATCCCTAACATATCTTTCCCCCGGAAAACGTAAAAATAGTTTAAAATGGGGCCGTGAAACTCACCTGTAACTGCGTCTGGCTCAATAAGGTGAATAGCAAAGGGTGGTCTTGCACCTATAAACGTCCTAAACGTATAAGTCACTATTCCTATAGTGTATGTGCCTTGGCAAGTTGTACACCCAACTCCCGACCACAAGTTGTTCCAAATCCCGTTTAATTATGCGTGTATCCTAGGTGTTGTTGGCGTTACATTACCCTTTTGTGTTACAAGTTATATATTACTCTTGTTAATATTTTCATAACTTGTATCTTATTATCATCGACTCGACTTCACTTAACATATAATTATTTTCCCATTTAAATAATTATACTTAAGATCGCATCGCTCGATATAATATATATTTCAATCCTCGACCCGACTCACTTTGCCACACATTTGTTTTCCCATTTAAACAAATATGCTAAGATTTTGTCGTTCGATCGTATATCCTTAACGTCCGATTCAACTCACCATACCGTATATTTATTCTCCCATTTAAACAAATATACTAGGATTTCGTTGATACGACATACACATATGTATATCTTCGTCTTCTCGTCGCGGCTTTCCTTCCCGCATATCTACTTTCCCATTAAGTAGATATACTTGAATTTTGCCGAGACGAGCGTACAAGTATATAAATGTGTAATTTTTCTTGTTAAGTATATACGTTTGTTTTAACGTCTTATTCGTTTACGTCAAGTGTTTCTCCCACGAATTAATCCTCCAACACTTAGGAAAGTGTTTATTTATTTTCACCCAAGGTATATATATATATATTTTACCTCTTAAAATATATATTTTTCTTATCTTGCCGCAATGGCATTTTTCTCATATTTTGTCCGGTTATGGTTCGTTAACGCGTTTTAGTTCGACATCTTAACTTGATTAGTTAATTTTTCCAAGTTTTTCCCAACATGTATTTTATAGAAATATTTAACCCTATTTCTTCCTATTTTCACATGTTACTTGGATGGTTAAAATACTTATGTATTTTAACCCAACTTGTCAACTTAACTACAAAAATGTTTCCAACACTTTTATATTCCCATTTATATAAAAGTATTCATTTTTGTATAAGTTTCCCAAGTTTGTTTAATATTTTTATAAAATCTCTATTTTATAAAAATGCATATGTTAAAACCCTTTTATATTTTATAACTTTCAAAAATACACTTTTGTACAAAATACCCAAGTATTTTTACTAGTATTTACAAAAATCATCCTTAGACTTTAATACTTACATTTTTGACACCAAACTTTCCATACTTGTATTTTTGGACTAATAGTTTCTAAAATATCCATTTTAGTCCCTTAACTTTCAAAGTTACAACTTTAGTCCCTTAACTTACAAAAGTTGCATTTTTCTATTCTAACTTTCAAAGTTGGCATTTTTCACTCAAAATAGTTAACTTTGAAGATTCAACTTTTTATTGGTAAGTTATTTTTGTATCAAAACACTTATGTTAGTCTTATATTCCATATGAAAGACTAATTATATGTGTGTTTTATGTATTTGTCCATTTCTTCAAAATATCATCCATCCAAGTGAGTTAACTTTAATTTTCCATCTTATTCATTTATGAACTTCTAACATGTTTTACCACATATTATTACTTAAATGATCATAATAAGATGAATTAAAGTTAGTTTTATCATATTCAAGTTCATCTCAAAATATTAACCAAGACATCATCCTACTTAGTCTTACATGTAAAATTTATATATTTTCAAGACTAATATATCATCATCATCAAATCCATGGTTTATTTCTATATCTTTAACCTTTCATTTTACACATGAAAACCTATTAAAGATTATGTTCAAAACCATTTTTAAACCCTTCATGTACAACTTGCTACTAGGAACACATACATGAAAAATAACAATCAAAAACAAGATTAAGAAGCTTACTACTAGCACAAGGCTAGGGAAGACAAAAACCTTGGATTTGAGAGGGGTTTAGTGTGTTCTTCCTAGTGGTTTAGCTCCAAGCTCTTGAAACACACAAAAGGGGTTTGGATGATGGATGATTTTAAGTGATTTGGAGTTGTAAAAACTTGAAAGAACAATGTGTATGTATGCTTGTAAACCCACGGCTCTTTGAAGGAAAAAGAAGGAGAGTTTTGCTTTGATGCTTCAAGCCTCTAACACATGTTATTATATATCCAACTCATGTAATGATGTTAGAGATTTAGGAGATCTTATGGGAGATTATGAGTGTACTTGGAGATTTTTGAAATGAAGATTATGTGTGTGTATGAATGTGGCCGTGTATATGGATATAGATATAGGTGTTTTGCTTGCAAACTTGGTTAAATCTTTGCAATCCATCATTATCTTTATACAAGACCCTTCATCCATGCATGCATACTTGTGTCATGATGTCTTGGAGTGTTGTCTTGGCCTTGGGTGGCCTTTGGCCGAAAATGGGTAAAGGGGGGACAAGGGTTGGGCTACTTTTGTACTACATGTTTGCATACACTTTATCTTACACCCCTTTGTCTTATGTTGCATGCTTTCCCTAAGATCTTATAATTATCATTATTAACACTTGAATAACATTACTTTTGGCCTTTAGGCCGGCCCTTAGAGGGGTTGGGTGGGGTCCACCACTTCAAATATTAACCCATTAGTTGTTATGTTTAATCCCCCGTCGTTCGGGTGTCGTTCGGGTATTTTTCGGGTTTTAATCACGCGTCATCCGGACATTAAATATACCTTTAATAACACTTAAATATAGTCTATTTTAAGCGTTGATTGATTATTTAGGCTTTTACCGGGTGAAATTATGAGTTATACGCGTATCGGGTGCGATACGCGCATTTTATTCGTTACCGGGAGGTTTGTACAAGACGTTTTCATTTATGGTTTTGGAGTTCCAAAACTCATTATATCTTATGAAAATACCCTTTATTTTATATCCTGGGTGTCCGGGATTCGTTTCGTTTATTTAATTATTACCGGGTAATTGCCAACATCCGTACCGGATAGCTTATTCGCACATGATCCAATCATGCTTTACCATTAAACGTATGCATTCCTATGCACTATTTGGAAATTGCTATTCCCTAAGGCCTTGCTAATTAAATCACACATAATTGCATTTAATTACGTTAATCATATATTAATTAATTGTACGGAATTACCTTATTTTCGCCGGTTGTTACATTCTCCCCCCGTTAAGAGAATTCCGTCCCGGAATTCACTTCGAGTTCTCCGGTACAGGTGTCTTCTCGAATAGGGCGGGGTATTTTTGCTTCATCCGGTCCAGCCTTTCCCACGTGAACTCCGGTCCACGCTTGGCATTCCAGCGCACTTTGACCAATCTGATCTTGCTGCGCCTTAGTTTTTGGACCTTCCAATCAGTTACCTCGATTGGTTCTTCCACAAAATGTAACTTGTCGTCAATCTGGATCTCGTCAGCAGGAATAATGAGAGTTTCGTCGGATAGGCACTTTTTCAAGTTCGACACATGAAACGTGTCGTGTATTCCACTCAGCTCTTGAGGCAACTCGAGCTTGTATGCCACTGTGCCTACCCTTGACAAGACTTTGAATGGTCCAATATATCGCGGGTTCAGCTTCCCGCGCTTCCCAAAGCGCGCGACACCTTTCCAAGGTGACACCTTCAATAGGACCCTGTCTCCGACTTGAAACTCTAAAGGCTTTCGCCTCATATCAGCATAGCTTTTCTGGCGGTCCCGGGCCGCTTTGAGTCGTTCTTTTATCAAAAAGACCTTATCCGTGGTCTCTTGAACAATTTCGGGCCCGGTGAGTTGCTTTTCCCCAACTTCCGCCCAACACAATGGCGATCGGCACTTGCGTCCATATAAAGCTTCAAACGGTGCGGCTTGAATGCTCGTGTGATAACTGTTGTTATAAGAAAATTCTACCAATGGCAAGTGCGTATCCCAATTACCTCCGAAATCAATCGCGCATGCCCGTAGCATATCTTCCAATGTCTGGATGGTTCGTTCACTTTGACCATCCGTTTGGGGATGATATGCGGTGCTCATGTCGAGGCGAGTACCGAGGGCTTCATTTAAACTTTCCCAAAATCTTGACGTGAAGCGACTATCCCGATCGGAGATGATAGATACAGGTACACCGTGTTTAGATACCACTTCCTTAATGTACAAACGGGTCAGTTTCTCCAACCTGTCCGTTTCGCGAATCGGGAGGAAGTGTGCAGATTTCGTCAATCGATCTACGATTACCCAGATCATGTCATGGCCGCTTGTCGTCTTAGGTAACTTGGTAATGAAATCCATGGTGATTCGTTCCCATTTCCATTCCGGTATTTCCGGTTGCTGGAGCAACCCGGAAGGTCTCTGGTGCTCAGCCTTGACCTTTGCGCAAGTCAAACATCGCGCAACATAGGCTGCTATATCCCTTTTGAAATTCGGCCACCAATAAAGTTCCTTCAAATCGTGGAACATCTTGTCTGCACCCGGGTGAACCGAATATCTAGAACTGTGAGCTTCGGCCAATACTAGCTCACGCAATCCACCATATACTGGAACCCAAATTCTATTCATGAAATACAATGTCTGGTCCGCTTTTGATTCCAGTGAATCAACCATCTTTCGTAACCTTTCACCTTTGACATTCTCGGGTTTGAGGGCGTTAACTTGAGCTTCACGAATTCGTTCAGTCATATTCGTGTGGATAGTCAATCCCAAAGCTCGAACACGCAATGGCTTAACCCGTTCCTTGCGACTCAAGGCGTCGGCTACGACGTTCGCCTTACCGGGATGGTACTTTATCTCACAATCGTAATCGTTTAATAATTCAACCCATCGCCGTTGTCGCATATTCAAATCCTTCTGATCGAAGATGTGCTGTAAACTCTTGTGATCAGTGAAAATCGTGCACTTGGTTCCGTACAGATAGTGCCTCCATATCTTGAGAGCGAATACCACTGCACCTAATTCCAAATCGTGTGTAGTGTAGTTCTTCTCATGGATTTTCAATTGCCTGGAAGCATAAGCTATTACTTTTGCTCGCTGCATCAATACACAACCCAAACCTTGATGCGAGGCATCGCAGTAAACCACAAAATCTTCCGTACCGTCAGGAAGTGACAGTATCGGAGCGCCACATAACTTGTCTTTTAGTAACTGGAATGCTGCCTCTTGCTTTTCCGTCCACTCAAATTTCTTGTCTTTTTGGGTTAACATGGTTAAAGCTTGCGCTATTTTTGAAAAGTTCTCGATGAACCTTCTGTAATAACCTGCGAGGCCTAGAAATTGTCGTACTTCGGTAGGAGTTCGAGGTGCTTCCCAATTTTTAATCGCCTCGATCTTGGCTGGATCAACGTGTATGCCCTTCTCGTTTACCACGTGACCTAAAAAGTGAACTTCCCGAATCCAAAAGTCACATTTCGAGAATTTGGCATAGAGCTTCTCTTTGCGTAATACTTCAAGAATTAACCGAAGGTGATTCTCGTGGTCTTCTTTCGTGCGTGAATAGATCAAAATATCGTCAATGAAGACAATGACGAATTTATCCAGGTACGGCTTACACACGCGGTTCATTAGGTCCATGAAAACCGCTGGTGCGTTGGTCAAGCCGAACGGCATTACCAAAAATTCATAGTGTCCATACCGGGTTCTGAAGGCCGTTTTTGGTACATCTTCTTCTTGTATACGCAACTGGTGATAGCCTGACCTCAAATCGATCTTGGAGTAATAGCTGGAACCTTGGAGCTGATCAAATAAATCGTCGATCCTGGGGAGAGGATAGCGATTCTTGATGGTTAGCTTGTTCAGCTCTCGATAGTCGATGCACATGCGAAATGTGCCATCCTTCTTCTTCACAAATAAGACGGGAGCTCCCCACGGTGAGAAACTCGGTCTTATAAAACCTTTGTCCAATAATTCTTGTAGCTGGCTGGACAGTTCCTGCATCTCTGATGGAGCTAGGCGGTATGGCGATCGTGCCACAGGAGCTGCTCCGGGAACGAGGTCGATGCGGAACTCGACTTGTCGAGGTGGTGGCAACCCCGGCAAATCTTCTGGAAATACATCCGGAAAATCTCTGGCGACTGGAATGTCTTCCAACTTTCGCTCGTCGGCCTTCTTGTCCACTACGTGTGCCAAGAATGCGACAAGCCCTTTTCTCAGACACTTACGAGCCTTCATGCTCGAAATAATTCTTAGTGGCGTCCCGTGTCTTTCCCCTTGAATTGAGAGAGTTTCACCGCTTGCGAGGGGAACCTGAATAATCTTATCGTTGCAAACCACAATGGCACGGTGCGCGGACAACCAATCCATGCCAACAACGATGTCAAAACTTCCCAATACGACCGGTAATAGATCAATCCCAAACTCGTGCCCACAGAGTTCTAACTTACAATCTTTAGCTACCTCTCTCGTTTCAATAGTTTTACCATTAGCCAGTTCTATAGAGTAGGGTGTATCTAGTTTGCTAGTTTTTAAACCAAGTAGTCTTTTAAACTCAATGGATACGAAGCTAAAGTCAGCACCGGTATCAAATAATACAGAGGCATAATGACCATTTAGAGGAAACGTACCAGTGACCACATTGGGGTCTTGCCGTGCGTCACCGGCTCCAATAACAAATGCCCGGCCACGGGCCTGATTGTTGACTTTGGGGCAATCTTTCTTCCAATGGTCCAACGACCCACATGCAAAACAGGGTCTAGCCCCTCCGTTCTTTGGTGCTCCAGATCGGCACTCTTCAGTCTTGTGCCCGTTGCGGTGACACTTCCCGCAAGTCAACCCATTGTTTTTCCCTTGGTTTCCCTGTTTGTTGTTGTTATTGTTACCACGTCCTGTGGCGGCATAACCCTTTCCTTTCTTGTTCGAGCTTCCAGATGCTCGATCCCTTTTCCCTTCATCTCTCTTCCTTTTCCCAAACCTTTGCCCGTTACCCTGATCATTGGTTGCAACCGCTGAACTTGATCCCTGTTTCTTTGCCTCAACACTACTTGCTTCAGAAATTTTCAACCCAGAAACTTGGCGGATAAGGGTACCCATGCGGATAGCATCCTCGGTCAAACTTAGTGCCAGATCAATTGCCTCGCGCATGGTCGTGGGTTTGGAAGAGGTGACCATGCTGCGAATCTGGGGTGCTAGCCCGAATAGGTATCGTTCCACTTTGTTCTTCTCTGGTGTAACCAGGCGAGGTACCAATCGTGCGAGATCATGAAACCTCGACGTATACCCAGTGACGTCTGCTCCTATCATGGTGAGGTTCCAGAATTCAGTTTCCAACTTCTGAACTTCACTTGCCGGGCGGTATTCGGCAGTCATCAATTCCTTCAGTGCCGCCCATGATAGAGAGTATGCAACATCATCTCCTAAAGATTGTACCTGGCCGTTCCACCAAGTTAGCGCTTGATCCAAAAACAGATTAGTGGCGTACATGACAGACTGTCGAGGGGTACACCCGCTGATGCGAATCACTGCCTCGGTCTTTTCGAACCATTTGACCAGGCCTATTGAACCCTCAGTGCCGCTGAAGTTTAGTGGCTTACAGTCCAAGAAAGCCTTAAAAGTGCAGCCGCGCTCTCCCGAGGCTGTCCCTGTAATAGTAACATAGTATGTTATTATGGGATAGGAGTTTGTGGAATATTCTCCCATCGCTTTTTCATTTATTTATAAACCTCTTACCACTGGGGGAGGTCTCACGTCGCTCACTCCCTGTCCTGTCATGGGAGTGTTCAGAGCGTGCGGCTTCGTGTTCAGCGATGGCACGAGCTATTCGTTCAGAAATCATAGTTTCGAGCTCAGCTGGTGTTGTGGGCAGTCCGTCTGCACCACTGTTGCTTCGGGTGGCAGGTGCCATTTTCTTCAATAATAATTATCAAAGGTTAATTTGGCAAACATTTATACAATACAAAGCATAAATAACAAACCAAAGCATGAACACAATAATCAACACCATATCATCACACAACATACCAACACATCATACATAAATATAAATAGGAATCAACACAACATCACCACACAAATATACAAACCACAACACATGGAGTAAGCAATAATAATCATAGACAACAACATATTTCACCATAATAATAAGATTTTTCATTAATTTCAATAATGTCATTACAATGCTTGTTCATAATACAAAATGGAGAATACACTTCTCATACAACACATTGCTTTTGAAATAATAAAACATCATATCATACGCCGTAATACCCGTACGGCTGGCAAAATGCAGACGAGTGTCATAACCCGTGCTGTACTACCATAGTGCTGCTAGTATATACATAATCTGGTGCGTCTTCAGTGCATCCCCAATATATCCTACTGTGGCGGTGGCGGGGGGTACTGGTACTGCGGCGCGTGCGTACTGATCGTCATACTGATCTTCATGATACGCTCGTACAAGAAATGTCGATGCGCAAAGTGCGCATCCCCTGTGATACCGCACTGAGCGTCCAGGCTCAGCAACTCCTCCGCGTAATGCGCCAAAGCATCCCGCGCATCTATCATCCTCGTCCACATCAGACGTGTCTGATGCTCCACCTGTGTTACGGTGCGCTGCACCGTATCAGCGAGAGTCTGAAAATCCCGCTCTAGTGTGATGGCAGTGGACCATGCTGGTCCAGACAAGGGTGTCGTCCTGGGTGGCTGGGATGGTCCGGGTATATCTGGGTGGGTGGATGGGAATGGCCCGAAGGGGAATGGCACTGGTATGTGGGGCAGTAAGAAACTGGGTGGTCTGATGGAAAAGTGGTGTGGCATCAGATAAGGGTCCCCTGCACCTAGAGGGTATGGTGCAGGTGTCATGCTGGGTATGGCGGGGATGGGTGTAGTCATGGTAATGGTGGGTGGTAGCATGGGCTCAGCTAGGGGGGCTATCAGTGGCTCAGAAACAGTGGCCCACTCTGGAGTGGACACCACTACAGGGGGTGTGGGAGGGCTTGCAGTGGCGAAGGCCTCCAAACCTGCCCTATGTAGCTCAGAGCTACGGGCGGGACTACCCTCGTGTATGAGTGCTGCTGGTGCTGGCTCCTCATGGGGTATAGGCTCGGGTGCTGGTGGGGCTATGGGGTCCGCTGGGGCGTCCTCTAGCATGGGAGCCACTGGCTCCTCCTGGGCAGCCTGAATCTCGGGCACCAGCATGTGCCCTACTGAACCTACCGACTCGTCATCTGAGTCGTCGGATATCCATCCGTTTCTTCCACGGGGAATGGGTAGGAGTCTCATACCAGCAGGTACGTGAATGTGGGGTACCGGTGCCGGCTCGTGCTCGGCGTGAGCCTGGAAAGGAGACTCTGCTGCGTCTGACTGGGCGGGAACTGGTCGCGAAGGACCGGCACAGCCGTCAGGGAAGTCCCTGATGGCACGAACGGGGCGTACGGCCAAAGGTGCGGCCGGTACGATGGGCTGTGGTGCGTCGACCACGGCCGGTGTCCAGTCAGGATCCTCGCTAGGATCTGTCTCGTCTGAGTCGTCGTCTGACCCTCCTGCGACGTCCATCTCTACGTCGTCTTCTTCCGCATCGAGTACAACCAACTCGACTGGCTCCGGCGGAGGTGCGGGTATAATCTGGATACTGCTGTCAACACTAGGCGCTATACTTCCCGCGTCCGACATCCTGGCAAAAGAACCGTACATGTATATATGATTTATTTAAATTAGACAGTTATGGCTTACTCTATAGTAACCTTCCTAACTTCTAATTTTACGTTAAAGCATAACAATACCCATGGCTGGCTTGGTCGGAATCTCCTCATGCCCAATGCTTCTTGAAAATTACTTTTAAAACATCTTTATTTTTCTTTCGAAAACTTTATCTTTAGAACCAATTCCGGTTATAGTCTAGTTTTTAAAGAAAATACTCTAGTTCGCTATAACCTTGGCCCTGATACCACGTTCTGTCACACCACGACAAAGGCGGAAACACGTGGCGCGACGGTTCAAAAGCATAAAGTCAAGGTTATGGCCAAACACAAGTAATTTAAAGAAAATGGGTCATTTATTATGACGTCGAATTAGTTTCAAACATTACACAAAAGATAATTGTTTTTGGAATTAAACTCAGAGGTTTCTCAAATATATCCCAAATGCCTTGGGAAATAAAAGTAAAACCCCACAAAAGCTCGACGTTTGCATTGGAGGTTCCCCGACCCTGCTTGCCTGATCTTTCATCTTCTAATTACCTGAAAGATATGTTTAAAAAGTTTCGTCAATATAAATATATTGGTGAGTTCACAGGTTTTCAGTTTCTAAAACTTGAATACTTGGGAATACCATGTTATGACAATATATAGGAGTTGCAAATTCCTATAAATCTACTTGAGACTATAATCAAACCAAGACATATAATAATTGTGCCCCGCTCCAAGTCGTTACTCGGTTTCCCACGACTTAAGTTCAGAATATTTGCACCCCAGGCATAACCTAATGCACAATCGACGCTATCGATTAGGGGTGGGCCTTGTCAGGCACCAATAGTACTATTCGAATATTCCTCCGGTTTCAATTCCCTGAACAAATGATTATAGAGGCGAGGACTCAACCCCGAGTGGCGGTCACACCTCAAGTATTAAATCCGCCAAACACTATCCCTAACATATCTTTCCCCCGGAAAACGTAAAAATAGTTTAAAATGGGGCCGTGAAACTCACCTGTAACTGCGTCTGGCTCAATAAGGTGAATAGCAAAGGGTGGTCTTGCACCTATAAACGTCCTAAACGTATAAGTCACTATTCCTATAGTGTATGTGCCTTGGCAAGTTGTACACCCAACTCCCGACCACAAGTTGTTCCAAATCCCGTTTAATTATGCGTGTATCCTAGGTGTTGTTGGCGTTACATTACCCTTTTGTGTTACAAGTTATATATTACTCTTGTTAATATTTTCATAACTTGTATCTTATTATCATCGACTCGACTTCACTTAACATATAATTATTTTCCCATTTAAATAATTATACTTAAGATCGCATCGCTCGATATAATATATATTTCAATCCTCGACCCGACTCACTTTGCCACACATTTGTTTTCCCATTTAAACAAATATGCTAAGATTTTGTCGTTCGATCGTATATCCTTAACGTCCGATTCAACTCACCATACCGTATATTTATTCTCCCATTTAAACAAATATACTAGGATTTCGTTGATACGACATACACATATGTATATCTTCGTCTTCTCGTCGCGGCTTTCCTTCCCGCATATCTACTTTCCCATTAAGTAGATATACTTGAATTTTGCCGAGACGAGCGTACAAGTATATAAATGTGTAATTTTTCTTGTTAAGTATATACGTTTGTTTTAACGTCTTATTCGTTTACGTCAAGTGTTTCTCCCACGAATTAATCCTCCAACACTTAGGAAAGTGTTTATTTATTTTCACCCAAGGTATATATATATATTTTACCTCTTAAAATATATATTTTTCTTATCTTGCCGCAATGGCATTTTTCTCATATTTTGTCCGGTTATGGTTCGTTAACGCGTTTTAGTTCGACATCTTAACTTGATTAGTTAATTTTTCCAAGTTTTTCCCAACATGTATTTTATAGAAATATTTAACCCTATTTCTTCCTATTTTCACATGTTACTTGGATGGTTAAAATACTTATGTATTTTAACCCAACTTGTCAACTTAACTACAAAAATGTTTCCAACACTTTTATATTCCCATTTATATAAAAGTATTCATTTTTGTATAAGTTTCCCAAGTTTGTTTAATATTTTTATAAAATCTCTATTTTATAAAAATGCATATGTTAAAACCCTTTTATATTTTATAACTTTCAAAAATACACTTTTGTACAAAATACCCAAGTATTTTTACTAGTATTTACAAAAATCATCCTTAGACTTTAATACTTACATTTTTGACACCAAACTTTCCATACTTGTATTTTTGGACTAATAGTTTCTAAAATATCCATTTTAGTCCCTTAACTTTCAAAGTTACAACTTTAGTCCCTTAACTTACAAAAGTTGCATTTTTCTATTCTAACTTTCAAAGTTGGCATTTTTCACTCAAAATAGTTAACTTTGAAGATTCAACTTTTTATTGGTAAGTTATTTTTGTATCAAAACACTTATGTTAGTCTTATATTCCATATGAAAGACTAATTATATGTGTGTTTTATGTATTTGTCCATTTCTTCAAAATATCATCCATCCAAGTGAGTTAACTTTAATTTTCCATCTTATTCATTTATGAACTTCTAACATGTTTTACCACATATTATTACTTAAATGATCATAATAAGATGAATTAAAGTTAGTTTTATCATATTCAAGTTCATCTCAAAATATTAACCAAGACATCATCCTACTTAGTCTTACATGTAAAATTTATATATTTTCAAGACTAATATATCATCATCATCAAATCCATGGTTTATTTCTATATCTTTAACCTTTCATTTTACACATGAAAACCTATTAAAGATTATGTTCAAAACCATTTTTAAACCCTTCATGTACAACTTGCTACTAGGAACACATACATGAAAAATAACAATCAAAAACAAGATTAAGAAGCTTACTACTAGCACAAGGCTAGGGAAGACAAAAACCTTGGATTTGAGAGGGGTTTAGTGTGTTCTTCCTAGTGGTTTAGCTCCAAGCTCTTGAAACACACAAAAGGGGTTTGGATGATGGATGATTTTAAGTGATTTGGAGTTGTAAAAACTTGAAAGAACAATGTGTATGTATGCTTGTAAACCCACGGCTCTTTGAAGGAAAAAGAAGGAGAGTTTTGCTTTGATGCTTCAAGCCTCTAACACATGTTATTATATATCCAACTCATGTAATGATGTTAGAGATTTAGGAGATCTTATGGGAGATTATGAGTGTACTTGGAGATTTTTGAAATGAAGATTATGTGTGTGTATGAATGTGGCCGTGTATATGGATATAGATATAGGTGTTTTGCTTGCAAACTTGGTTAAATCTTTGCAATCCATCATTATCTTTATACAAGACCCTTCATCCATGCATGCATACTTGTGTCATGATGTCTTGGAGTGTTGTCTTGGCCTTGGGTGGCCTTTGGCCGAAAATGGGTAAAGGGGGGACAAGGGTTGGGCTACTTTTGTACTACATGTTTGCATACACTTTATCTTACACCCCTTTGTCTTATGTTGCATGCTTTCCCTAAGATCTTATAATTATCATTATTAACACTTGAATAACATTACTTTTGGCCTTTAGGCCGGCCCTTAGAGGGGTTGGGTGGGGTCCACCACTTCAAATATTAACCCATTAGTTGTTATGTTTAATCCCCCGTCGTTCGGGTGTCGTTCGGGTATTTTTCGGGTTTTAATCACGCGTCATCCGGACATTAAATATACCTTTAATAACACTTAAATATAGTCTATTTTAAGCGTTGATTGATTATTTAGGCTTTTACCGGGTGAAATTATGAGTTATACGCGTATCGGGTGCGATACGCGCATTTTATTCGTTACCGGGAGGTTTGTACAAGACGTTTTCATTTATGGTTTTGGAGTTCCAAAACTCATTATATCTTATGAAAATACCCTTTATTTTATATCCTGGGTGTCCGGGATTCGTTTCGTTTATTTAATTATTACCGGGTAATTGCCAACATCCGTACCGGATAGCTTATTCGCACATGATCCAATCATGCTTTACCATTAAACGTATGCATTCCTATGCACTATTTGGAAATTGCTATTCCCTAAGGCCTTGCTAATTAAATCACACATAATTGCATTTAATTACGTTAATCATATATTAATTAATTGTACGGAATTACCTTATTTTCGCCGGTTGTTACAGCAGATGTGTTAACAAAAGCTTTAGACACATCTACCTTTACAAATCTGATTTCCAGAATTGGCATGTTAAACATGGATTAAACAAATAAATTTCTTCAAATAAAATTGTTCAGAAATTAAATATTTTCTTAAAATTGCTGTTTGGTTGAAAAATCTGTTTATAACATCTGATCAGATAAAACAACCACTGTTTCATTCATTTCCACTGTTGGTTGAAAAGTCTGTTTCCAAACATCTGATCAGATAAAACAACTGTTAGTTGAAAAATCTGTTTCAGAACATCTGTTCAGATAAAACAACTGTCCACCTATATATATATATACTATATTAAAAAAAAAAAATCCAACGGTTGGATCCATCAGCTGTTTGTATCAGCTGTTTACCAAAACAGCTGTTCTCCACCAGATGTTACTTCCATCAGATGATTGCCACGTCTGCTCATATAAACAGATGTTTGGCCACATCAGCGGTTTCATTGAGCCTATAAAAACCCTGTTTTACCACAACAGATGTTACACTGTCTCATTGTATTCAAAATACTGTAAACCGCCTTCTTCACTTTCAAACCCTTCATCAATCTTCAATCATTTTCACCTTCGAAATCCATTACAATGGATCTTCAAGCCAAAGCTACACACAATTGTCTCCCCTATCTGATTAAAACAGATGACAACACTCCATTTCATTCCACCATTGACATTTTCCTTAATTCCAAATACTTACCCATCCTAACCGCCAACGCCCCCATTTATCTGGATACACTCCAAGAATTTTGGTTGAATGCTGAGTTTCTACTACAAGACAAAAAGCCTACATCCATTATTTCCAAAATTGGAGAAACCAGTATCGTCATTACCCCTGATATCATATCCACAACCTTCACACTGAATGACCTGGCAGGTAAGGATTCCTTCACTAAAACAGAGCTTCACACTGAGTTCCAAGAAAGAGGGTATGATGGTCAGATGACTGGATCAACTCTTTTCAAAAAGTTTTTCCCTCCAGTCATGAAATTTTTCTTCCATACTCTTCTTCTTTGTGTCTCTGCTAAGTCCACATCCTTTAATGAAATTCCATTGAGGATGCAATATCTGGGATATGCTATGTTGTCAAACTCTGACTTCAATCTTTCCCAGGGATTGTTCATGGACTTGGTATCAAATGTGAAAGCAGTCAAGTCTGGGTCAAACAATGCTTTTCTTATTTACCCACGAATTCTTAGTGTAATTTTACAAAAATTATTACCTGAAAAAGTTTTCAAAAAGGGTGCTGCTATGCAAATGAAAAGCTTAACTGATGAAACTTTCACAAGAATGCTGGGTGGAAGCACCCAAGAAAAAGTGTCTAAAGTGTCAAAAGTTTCTAAAACACAAACAAAGAGGACAAAGGCAACAACTGTTGTCAAAACCTCTGTTGTTGAGCCCACTGCTCCTGGTGATCATGGCACTACATCCAGTGCTGTGAAACCCACACCAGCCACTTCCAAAAAGAAACATTCATCCACAAAAACCACCACTCAACCACAAATGAGGCTTCTGGATGTTGAGGTACCAGAAGAAACCTCTGTTGCACAACAAAAGCAACCTGAAACCACTGTTGTTACTTCCTCACAACAGTTGGACATACCTCCACCTGACCAAACTCCTCATGAATCCTCTCAAAAGGATCATGTTGTAAGCCAAGGGGACACACATCATGATGCATATGAGTCACTTGACCATATGTTCACAAGCCCCTCTCCCAGGGCTAATTCTCTTCTTACTCCACCACTCACACCATCACATGTCCCACAAACAATGCAACCTCTGTTTGAAGCAATTGAAAAATCTCAGGAAGATCCCAGTTCCTCTCTTCCACCTGTCACTGAGAGTCTACTCCAACAAGTGACTGGCCCTGAGAATATTCAATCTGCTATCCCCCAAACAGAAGAGGAGGTTACACCACCTGGGTTCAATGAAACTCTAGGTGAGTTTTCAAGTGGAGCAGCCACTACTGATGTAGAGACCACTGTCTCACATCAGGACAGTGATTTCATAACTAAGACTCCCTTGAAGGCAACAACTGTTGAAGCCACTATAGTGTCTCCAAACACAGTTGGAAGTCCCCAGTACCAAGACAAAGGGGCATCTGATTCACCTATTAGGACTGAATCAGGTAAAACTACCACTGGTAGGGACTCTATTGATCCTATTCATTTAGGAGATGAGTCAAAATACCAAGAATTGACGGCCAGAGTTTCTGTTATTGAAACCTCTGTTGCTGACATCAAATCTGATGTCAAGCTTCTCCTGAGCTCAATTACAGATCTCTCCAAGAGTCAACCATCCACTGCTGACATAGCCAATGAGTTATGGAAATCAGTTTCCCCCATCATCATAGCTCACAGAAAATTGGCTGATCAGACACATGAAACCTACATGGCTGAGATCAGGAATATGGTAGATGCAAGGTACAAAGATACCCATGCTGACATCAAAGCCATCAAGGACCACCTGCTGAAGACTACTGGCTCTGCCCCTACCACCATCCTCAGGGATGAAACTGATGATGTTTTCACGGCTGATGATGCCAAAAAGGGGGAGAGTGGTAGAGATAGGCTACCAAAATTAGATCCTTTTGGTTGTCCTCCTTCTCAAAAAGGTCAAGCCAAGTCTGCCAAGAAACCAGAGTCTACCAAATCAGCTCCACAACAACAACAACAAGCAACACCAACAGCACCACCACCACAAACCACTGAAAAGAATAAGGCAGTAGATGACTCTGCAAACATAGAAGCTGAAAAGGCTGCTCAGGCCAAACAACAGAGGGCTGACACCTTGGAAGTAAAAGCAGAGTCATTGATTGAACTCAAGAAGAAACAACAAAGGGAAACTGAAGATGTGGGATCCTCTAAAAGGATGAAAAGATCTGCCAAGCATGTTAGAAAACCACCATCTAAGTTGAAAACCTCTGTTGATAAAACCACTGCTACTGAAACCACTGCCACCCAAAACACTGAAACCACTGCTACCCAAACCACTGAAACCACTATACCCAAACCAACACACACTCCTGAACAAACAACCACCAAACCTACATCACCAACCAAAACCCCAACATCTGCTGGTTCTTCTAAAAGGCCAACAGATGTTAATCCAACCATTGCTACCAAATCACCTTCACCAAAAATCATGTACACAAGGAAGAGAAAATCAACCTTTGTTGTGCATGATGAAAACATACACACATCACCAACCACCATTTCAACTGCCCAATCCACTCCTCCCATCACAGCCATTCCACTCACATCATTCTCACCACATACATCCAAATTCAAATCCCATAGACCACCACCAACCATTACACCATTGGTTGTTCAGTATCCCCTTGAACTTGATCTACTCAAGGGGGAATTACAATCCTTCTACAATACTGAACAGCCATCTGAAAGATCCTTCCCATCTCTCCCAAACTTCCCTGTTCCCCTCAACATTGATACCTATCTAAAATACAAGGGTGAACAGGTGGATGCCATCATCAGGGAGAAATGCAAAGGGAAGGATGACAGGACTGCTCAGGGCATCCATTCAGCAGAGCTTAGCAAACTCAGAAGGATTGAAGACTTTGCTAAGACCCTGAGCAATTCCATGTCCACCATGCCTCTCAGTGTAGATTTGGAGAAGGAGGTAAGGGAATCCCTTCTTGAACAGATAATGGCAACCAAGCCTTACAAAGCAAACAAAAAGCAGTTCAATGGCTGGACTACTCATGCTTTGAGGGAAGAACTGATCAGAATTGAAGAAATGGCCAAAGATCCCAAAGCTAAAGTCTCCATTCCCAATTTTGGCAAAGGCAGAGACCCAGTCAGAGCCTTGAAGTTCAAAAGAATGAGGCAGGAGATTGTAGCTGCAAATTATGGGGAGATGAGGTCTGTTTCCAGATGGTCAGAGCTAAGATTGGTTGAAACCTATAAAAGTCTGGAAGAGAATAGAAAGAAGGATCCCAGCCTTCCAAGAAAACCAATCTACAATGATGAGCCAATGATGAAGAGACCCCAACAGACTTTTAATCTAGACAGCTTACTTGAAACCTCTGATCTCACAGCTGCTGCAAGTAGACAGTTCAAAAAGCAGAAGGAGATGTCAGAGGAAGATCAAAGAAAGTTTGCTGACACTTTTATCAAGGAAGGGCTCTTCAATCAAATCCACTATTTCTCTGATCCTACAACAGAGAAACTCAGAGAACTCATTGGAAGACCACCTTCACCCAACTCATCAAGAATAAAGGTTCATCTCAGCAAATCCACTGACTCAAAAATTCTAAAGTGGAAGGTCAACAAAGACAACCACGAATTGACACTGCTCAGGTCAGATGGAAAGGTTCAGAAGATCAGTATGGATGATGCTTACAGCCTTTGTGCAGAAGATCACCAAGCACTGTTAAATCTGGATCTGGAAAGAGACGAAGAAGACCTATTTGCTTTGAACTTTGAACTACAATTCAAAGGTCAAATCAGAGAAAGTCTGATGAGAAATAAAGATCAATGAATAAAGCTGAGTTTTGGCATCATCTGTTCTAGGGGGAGATTGTTGGGTCTGCTGACCTGGAGAAGAACAGATGATTGGAAAGCCAAAATATGCTATCTATTTGATCCTTAAATAAACAGTTGTTACATCTTGCTTCTCCCAAAAGACTGCTGACCCTAACTACTGTTCTATCCAAACAACTGCTCAACAACTGCTGATATAAAGAACTGCTGAGGAAACAACTGATGAAGAACAACTGCTGACCAAAGGTCTGATGAAGAGCAACAGCTGATACAAGTACTGAAGACCAAAGCACTGCTGGAACCAACAGCACTTAGGCTCCAGCAGTGGATACAAGACCATCAGAGTTTATCTTTAACAGCTGTTTATTATCAGTGCTTTCAATGTAACAGTAGTTTGTATAGCAGATGTTTAAGTTTGTTATTCTGTTAGAGGTCACTGTCTTAGGTGACGTCAGCCTAGGTCATCAGTGGTTTGAGTCAGTCTATAAATAGAACAGTGCATGTACTGTTCTATTGCATCACACACAAAACATTCTCTCTGACAAACAACTGTGTGATCAGGCTGAGGGGGAGTAACTTGTACGATTGTAATCTTTGAATTAATGAAAGCATTCGATCGAAAAACATTTACTCTCTTGTTTTGATTTACAGTTTATTATTCCGCTGCACTTTCATTCTATTTTCATTTCATTATTATCATCATTTAGTTAAACAATCAAAACAAACAAACTCAGATCCTAACAAGTATGTTGTTTAAATGGTAAGTTGTGTTGGGTGTTTTATGGTAGCCCTTACCCGAACCCAAAATTTGCAATGATTGGCCATTACACACTAGAATATTGGCATTAATAGAATTAGATGATAGGGAATCAATTTTACCTTGGTCCGAAGTGATGTGAGATGACGCCCCGGTGTCCATGTTCCACTTCGGGAGTGGTTGGTTGAGAGTTAAGGTAGCCAGGCCCGCTCCAAGTTCTGTGGGCTGCATAGGGTCCACGGGTGTAGGTGAGTTGTAGCCGGTTGGAGTGTTGGGCTGGGCATTGGGCTGAAATGGGTATGGCATATGGTTAGTGGGCTGATATGGGTGATAAGTAGTGAGGCCGAAGCCTGGAGGGGTGGGAGTGTTTTGGGCAGGCTGTTGTGGAGGGGTAGGAGTAGTGGGCCGGTACCAGGTGGGTTGCCATGGGGATTGGGCTGGATAGGGGCAGGGTGGTGGGGAAGGGTACCAGTGGGTTGGTTGGTAGGTGTTAGGGGCGGGAGTTTGTGAGTGGGTTTGCGATGGATTTGGGTTGTAGGTGGAGGTGTTGTAAGTGTTTTGGTTGTAGGAGTAGCGACCTCGAGCGCGTCCCCTATAGGAGCTGCGGCTTCGGCCCCTACCCCGGAGTGGGTACCGGTTGTCAAAGGTTTGGGCGGGATGGTAGGATTTGGGTGGTGGTGTGGTGTTATTGTTTGGTGGGTTATTAGATTGTGGAGCATAAGCCGCAAGGGCTGTTTGGCGAGTGGCAAGACGCCATTGTTCCCGCTCAATCATTTCTTTAGCATCATCCCATGTTTTCTCGGCTTGAATAATAAATGAAGCAACAATATCGTATTCTTGTGGTAAACCCATAACCATTTGCAAAACGAGACGAGATTCACTTTCCGGGTGATCGACATCCGTGAGTTGCTCGGCAAGATCTTTCATGCGTTGAAAATACTCGTTTAGAGACGAGCAGGAGGACATTGTAGTTGTGGTGGAAGCATGTTCAAGAGTGGCCGCGCGAGCATTTTTGTTGTTGAGGAAGACCGTGTAAAGGCGATCCCATGTTTGTTGGGCCGTGCAACCGGTGTCACTAACACGTTTAAAATATGAATCAGAGATAGTGCCATAAATCCATTGAAGGACAATGACATCAATCTTGGACCACGCCTCGTAAGACGGATCGGACTTGTCGGGTGGGCCGGTTCCATCGATGTGAGAAAGAACATCATACCCGAGGACATGGAGCTTGAATAACTTCACCCAGTCCGAATAGGTGACCTTGTCGCCATCAAGGGTTCGGACTTTGGTTTGATTATTAGTGACGGAGTAGACCGGGTGAAGGGTTTTGGGGTTTGTAATGATGGTTGCAGAGGATTGATCGGCCATGATGGAGAAGAAAAAAAAATCGAAGTAAAATTGAAAAAAAGGGCAGCGGCAGTAGGTTATTGAAGGTGCTCTAATACCATGTTAATGTACGTAATTCTCCTTGATTTGTGAATGAATTATGATACAAATATATAGACAAAGATATCCTAACTAACCTCCTATCACAATGGAGTTACTTAACTTACAATGCACATATTATGGAAAGATAATAATAGAGATTGACTAAATTAATATTGATTGGTTTGACCGAGATTGATTGAGGGCCGACTAATAACTTGGTGTTAATACTTTGTATTCTTTCTTTACGATTTTTCTGGTTTTGGTCGTTTAAAGTTTTCCTTTTTTTCATTTTAACCACCAAGTTTTTTTTTCTAGATCCCTAGTCGGCGAAACCCGCTCCACGCAAGGGATCATTCCACATGTGATGCAACTTTATTCACATCACTACTTCAGGAGAATAGGCGCTCGTACAAGCACGCGCGAAATATTTGTTCACCACCAGTTTTTGGTATGAGGTACGGAAGATCAAGGATTAGGAAGATTCACTCAGATCTGGGCTGAATATGCGCCAACCACATGGCAACACGTGTCAGGGTCAGTCCAACTACCGCTGACATGAACAGCGACTTGACTGCTCCCATGCTTCCACCATGCTGTTGTTTACAGTGCTCAGCAGACATGCTTACCTGCTGCCAGACGTCACGTCAGGCGTCAGCAGGTAAGTCAACCATGTTGTGTCAGATCAGCATGTCGTCGACGCCCTGTCAGAAGGCACCACGTGTCATTTTGGCAGAGCTGGTCCAACCGCCCCTGACGTCAGCAAGCATGGTCGATTATTTCCCGCCAATTTACCGGGCCGGTCACCTCAAACCCAGATTGAAGCCCAGACCACAAATAGCTCTCGTGGGCCATTTCACTTGGCCCACGACACCTCCTATAAATAGAAGACTTCATAATTGCATAGATAACATGTACTATGTTATCTATGCAATTATGTATATTTATTTTTTATGTTATGTATTTTTATTTTAATATTACGTAAGTTTATTTCCTTATTAGTTAACAGAGAAACTTAATGAACAATTATTGCTATGGTGTTCTCATCTTATTAGGCTATATGTGGGCGGTGGTACCCTTATCATCACACCTACACACGCGCCACTCCACACTTTATTTTCTTGTTTCTCTCTTTCCCGTTCCAACCAAAAAACACATATATAGTCTCCTTTTTTTCTTCCGGTATTTCGAGAGAGAGAGAGAGAGAGAGAGAGAGAGAGAGAGAGAGAGAGAGAGAGATTGATGCCGGGAGTGGGTGGTAGCCATGACATCCGGCTGGCCACCCTAGGTTGACGACAATGGTCCCACCATGATGTGTTTCTGGTCACGTATTCATTTAGCTATACTTTAATTTGTTGAATTTAAATATACAAAAAAAAATAATAAAAAAAAATGGAATGATTGGGTAAAATAACTGAAGAAGCTTTATTCTATTTTATGGTAGTTTTTGAAAGAGGGAAATAAAGCCTCATTATGACATAACGCTGAGGTGACAGGAACCGCCCATGTGATACGTGGCTCCAAGGGCGCGACCACACCGTATACTATGGGGGACCAAAAATTTGAGACGATTGCTTTTTCTATTAAGGCTCATATGATGAGGGTGTTTGGGATTGCTTATTTAACTCCAAAAGTGTTTTTGGTCAAAAGTGATTATTGACTTATGACTTTTTGAAAATGAGTTTCCAAAAAAAAATGTTTGGGTTAGCTTTTGTGGTGGGAAAAGTCAATAAGTTGTTTTTTAAAAAGTGTTTGGTTTAGGTTATTAGTATAAAATAACCAAAAGCCAAAATCTAGGATTTCTGACTTCTTGAAAACAGCTTTACACCCTTAGTGAAAAGCCAAAACCAAAAGTGCTTTTTTGTTTACACAAACAAACTTATTTTTTGTAACTCGGTCCGAAACACCCTTGATGCCATGCCGACTATAAAAGCGCTGCGACCCTCGATGAAAAGTTAGGGTTTGGAGGTGTTGAAATATATGGTACATTTCTATTAAGTCAATTTAACAATTATTTCTTTTGTAAACTAGTTGTTTGAATATATTGCATAAGAGTGTTTTGTAGATCATTGAAAACTGACAAGGACAAAGATATTCATGATCAGCTTATGGAAGGATTTGGATTGCTTGTAGAAGATGTAAGCTGGCCCAAGAATTGAGAAGCTGATGGTTAAGCCCAGATGTCATATTCTTAATCAGGCCCAATATTTCTAAGTCTTTGGGCCTGAGTAGTTTCGTATTTTGAAGAGGGGTCCACATTAGAAATGGCCCAGTTTATATCCAATACATGAGCCGACAATCCGTGTCATTGTCCAGCTTATATTCTCAACCATTGATCAAAGCTTCTCTCATAAATTCTCCTCCGTTGGATTATTTAGTTTGCGTTTCCTTGGGAGAAGATTCCAGAGGTTGATATATTCTCTCTCATCCAAGTTTTGAGTATTTTGTGTTTAGATTAGAGTAAATTACCAAAACAGTCCCTGACTTTTGAGCCAATATGCTTGTCCAGTCCAATCTTTTAAAAATTTCTTGAACACTCCCTGATCTTCAAGAAAATAGGGCAATTCAGTCCGACCACTTAACCTAGTTAGATTTTTTCAGTCTAGTCAGGGGCATTTTCGTCCAATCGTCTAAAAATTTATAACCAGCCCCATTTCTTCTTCCCTTATCCTTTATAAGATTTTTCCCTCCATTTTTTCCCTCCACCTCCACACTTCTCTAATTTCCCTCCACACACACACACAAATGGAAATTCAGCAACGTAAGAAGAGGAAGATGACACAATGGTTTGTACGAACTGGGGAAGACGAAGTCAATCTTGAAGAATAGTACGGTAAGTCAACCTATGTACATCTTACTCATTTGGTAATCTGTTTGATTTGGGTTTTAGTAATTTGTTTGATTTGGTATTCCAAAGTTAGTGTAATCTGAAATTTGTTATAAAGCTTGCTACCGTTCTTATGTTTTCGTGGGTTTTAGTAATTTGTTTGATTTGGTAATCCAAAGTTAGTGTAATCCAAAGCTAGTGTAATCTGAAATATCTTTTCGTGTATTGCAAAGCTTGCTACTGTTCTTATGTTCTTATGGTATAATAGAATTATGTATAATGGGATAAAGCTTGCTACTGTTAGTTTGATGCTATGCTACTGGATTTGTTTTAAGGATTGTTATTGACCATAATATGCAAGCTGAAATTTTGGTTAACAATCAACAATGCAGGTCACTCTACCAAAAGGTTTTCAATTAAAATTCATCATGGTGGGGAGTTTACTGATCCAACAGAAGTAAATGTGATGTAAGTTAACGGGAAGGTTAACTACATTGATGAGGTGAACTCTGGTTATTTCTCTATAATCACCTTGTGTGACATGTTGGTGGAACTTGGTTACTATCAGGATGACGACTTTAGGTTTTTCTATAGGCTGCCCAGTGAAGACTTGGGACTGGGTTTAAGACCACTGTTAGATGACAGTAATGTGCGCGTGTTGAACAAGATTGTTGAAACTGAGAAATTAATTGATATATATATGTTGAGCATATTGATCCTGACTATGATGCATTAAAAAACCGACTTGTCTTTCATCAACTTTGGCATGAGCAGGTTTGGCAGCAGGTTAAGGATGATCCTTTTGAGCAGGTTGAGAATGATCCTTTTGAGCAGATTAAGAAGGAGGTTGAGCATGATGACCCAATTCCATATATTGATCCAGATGTGTTGAAGCAGGCATTTGATTATCGCAGCACAGACACAGATTATGATGAGTGGTACCATGATCCATATGAAGCGGAGTATGATCCATTATATTCACCCTACTGTTTAGATGATGACTGTCATTAGAAGTAGGTAGGTGTATTAGTAGGTTAAGATCATAGCTGTTAAGTCTTTTGGTATGATAAATAATGGTAAGTTGATGTGGTATGTAAGTGTTAGTAGGTTAAGATCATAACTGTCCAGTCTTTTGGTATGATAAACAATGGTAAGTTGATGTGGTATGTAAACTGAATGCTTGAACTTCATGCTTTTTGTATGTAAAATGTGGTTTGGTTATAGATATGTGTAAAATGTGGTTTGGCTATATTAGTGCATATCAGTAGTTGACCCATTTACTAGATCATATAGGTGTGCATATATGTGCAGTTGACCCATTTACTTTAGTGCATATATATATATGTCATGCCTGATGACCCATGACCCATGACAAATGTGCAGTTGACTTGATCCACGCAAATGGGTCATACAAAGGCTGCATATACACACAGAATATGCAAAAGTGTGCTTCCAAATGGGTCAAACAGAGCCTGAATATTTGTCTGCACATATGCAGTAGTTCACTTCCCAATGGGCTGCATATATGGGCTGCAAATATGCAGCAGTTGACCTGCAGTTATGTGTGCATATGTGTGTGTAAATATGGGCTGGACCTACAGTTAACACATAACATACAAAACTGCAAACACACACGCACACACACACACACACACACCATAAAGCAGTTAACACATCATACAAAACTGCAGTTGACTTCCAAATGGGCTGGACCTGCAGTTGACTTCCAAATGGGTCTGGGTCAGCAATTGACACACAATATATCCATAACACACAAAGTCAACATAGAAAACCGCATAGACAAAACTGCATAGACACACAACATATCCATAACATTTAAAAGATTCTAACAAAGTCAACATTTAAAACTGCAAAGTCAACATACAAAACTGCAAAGTAAACATATCCGAATACAAAAGATTCTAACAAAGTCAACATTTAAACCCAGTACATAAACTACTAACTAGAAGGGCCACTATCTTTCTTCATCTTCATGTTGCAAGTTCTCTTGCTCTCCTTCCACTGACCATACCATAACCTAACATCCCTCATTAGCTGACATTTGTGGTCCATGTTTAAGGATTTCACAATCCACGCACCTTTAGATTTGTCCCTTTCAATGTTCAAAACCCAGTCACATCTAGTCATTTGGGGACTGACACCCTTACACACCACACGAAAGGTGACATTGTCATTCCAGTCAATCACTACTTGCCTCCTGTCAAACACGGCATGGTTTTTAACACATATCTTGAAATCATCTTTATATCTAAAGGCTTGACCAAGATAAAAAGGTGGATGCCCAATTTGATCATCATCAGTCAAACTATCAGAGTCATCAACATCAGAACTGTAACCGGAAGGTTTGTCAGTCATCATAACAACCGGATGTTTGCACCTGCAACATTATGGAATACAATGCAGTCAATAATCAACATTGAAGCTGTAAATCAGTATTTTCATCACCATATCATCTTTACATTTAAAAGGTTGACCTAGCTAAATAGTAAATCAAACCCTAAATCAGTGTCAATGATGAAAATACATACCTACACAGTAAATCAGAAGAAGAAGACGACCTACTGTGGAGGGTTTATAAACGAATTGGGGGAGAAAATGGATTCAATCGTATTTAGGGTTTATAGTGAATTGGGGGAGAAAATGGATTCAATCGTGATGGTGCTGTTCTGTAGATAGAAATAAAAAGTTTGAAAGATATACAGGGATGGGGGAGTCATCATGGAAGAAGAAATGGGACTGGTTATAAATTTTTAGATGATTGGACAAAAATGCCCCTGACTTAACTGAGAAAATCTAACTGGGTTAAGTGGTCGGACTGAATTGCCCTATTTTCTTGAAGATCAGGGAGTGTTCAAGCAATTTTTAAAAGATTGACCCAAAAGTTAAGGACTGCTTTGGTAATTTACTCTTTAGATTATTTGGTATCATGTTATTTTGAGGGTGATGCTATCTAGACATCACAAAAAAAAACCCTAGACACCCCTAGGATGGGTCATTGAGGCCTCAATGGGCCATTGAGGCCAAATCTAGGAAAAACGACAGGTCATTGAGGCCTCAACGACCCATCCTTTTACAAAAAGTGAAAACAATGGCCCATTGAGGCCTCAACGACCCATTGAGGTTTGCCAATTATTGGTAATCATTGACCAATCATTGGGAATGATTGGTAATTGTAAAGAAGAAGTGTAGTGTGGGATTTAATTTTTAACTGATTGGAGAAGCAAGCTTTGTCTCAATGGCTCATTGAGAAGCTTTGTCTCAATTGCCCATTAAGGCCTCAATGGTTCGTTGGGATTTTTTTTTTAATTTTTAAATGATTGGAGATGCTTCCTCAAGAAGCTTTGTCTCAATGGCCCATTGAGGCCTTAACGACCCATCTTTGATTTGTCTCAATGGCCCATTGTGGCCTCCACGACCTAGGTGTTCCATTTTGTTTTTTAGTTTTTTAGTGTGTATTATATATTTTAAGCTTGAAATTTGTGTTTTTTTTATAAAAAATAAAAAGTACATTCTTATCATAAGTATAAATTAGCGTATACAACAATTTTTTTATTAAATAATTCAGTATACATCATAAAAACAATAACATATGATAAGCTAGGTTAAGTCAAAATACTTTGTTCATATATGCACCCTTGGTAGACAAAGCTTGACATACGGGACTTATATTCGATCGGAAATGGTGCTAAGGACTTCGAAGAAGGTGATAACAATGAGAAATATGCTTCTGAAGGTGTTGACATAAAAGTGGAACCTAACCCGGATGTTTCGTATGTTTTGTCTTCCATTTACATATCTTCAATACATTTCAAACATTCAAAATGTTCGTTGGGACGGTAACCGTGGATTCCGATCCGTAGCTGTGTGTTTAGGGTGGGCAGAGGAGCAGTGACACTTCATCTGCACACAACTTATGGATGAGATGGTGACGAACAGAGACCGGTGGGAGCCAATTTTGAAAAGGGTAGATCACGGTTGGTACCACGAACTATACGGGTCATTAGATTGGATTGGAGTCGGAGATGCCCCAAGGACCCATTAGATGGATATGCCTTCCACTGGATTGCTGATTGCTCAGAAATTTGGAGTGGTTGTTGAATTTTTATGTAAGGGTGGTCATAGTGAGACCATCTTTCCTATGTTCGATGGTCCACACAATTTTCAAGAGCATGTGATCATATCATTTGCTTTGATTCAAGCGAGCCATTACAATGCGCTTGAGTTAGCAAAAGGCGCTCCACTGCCTGCACTGAATGGAACGTGGCGTAATTTTCGAAATGGACAGGCAATGGAGTGGGAGACGTTGTATCAACATCATCTACCAAGGGTGCATATAAGAACAAAGTATTTTGACTCAACCTAGCTTATCGTATATTATTGTTTTTATCATGTATACTGAATTATTTAATGAAAAAAAATTGTTGTATACGCTAATTTATACTTATGATAAAATTTTACCTTTTATTTTTTTTTTATAAAAAACAGAAATTTCAAGCTTAAAATATAAAAAACACACTAAAAAACTTAAAAAAATGGAACACTTGGGTCGTGGAGGCCACAATGGGCCATTGAGGCCAAAATTTTGAAAAGCGATGGGCCGTTGAGGCCTCAATGGGCCATTGAGATAAATCAAAGATGGGTCGTTGAGGTCTCAATGGACCATCGAGATAAAACTTCTTGAGGAAGCTTCTCTAATCATTTAAAAAAAATAAATAAATCCCAACAGACCATTGAGGCCTTAATGGGCAATTGAGACAAAGCTTGCTTCTCCAATCAGTTAAAAAATAAATCCCACACTACACTTCTTTTTTATAATTACCAATCATTACCAATCATTACCAATCATTCCCAATGATTGGTCAATGATTACCGATAATTGGCAAACCTCAATGGGTCGTTGAGGCCTCAATGGACCAATATTTTTCCAATTTTCCAATTTTTGGCCCTCAATGGGTCGTTGAGGCCTCAATGGACTGTCGATTTTCTTTGTTTGGCCCTCAATGGGTCGTTGAGGCCTCAATGGGCCATTGAGGGGGTGTCTAGATAAAGAACCCTAGTGTGTGAATATCCCAAGCCTATTTTGACAGGAGGGATTCAGAGTCTCTCTTGAATCGATTCTACAGATTACAGTCCCATTCGGTTAGTCAATCTGATTCGTTAAAGTTTTGTTAATTTGATTTAATCAGTTCGTTAAACTGTGATGTAACACCCCAACCGATGGCGGAAACATCGGGATGTCACGTAGTGATGATTGTTCAGTAGCTCATGGTGACTAATAAATTTCATTAAATAATTTAAATAAGTTACATACAATTGTTCTAAGAATTTGTACATCAAATTGAATAAAACTATGCACACATCTTCAAGCATTAATTCAAATCTTCAAGCAAGTAGAACCTGAAACATGTTAAGTTGAAAATATTTTGGGTCAACAAAAGTTGGTGAGAATTACATAGGTTTTGATAATCGAATAAAATTGTTGTGCAATTCATGTGTCATGGCAATCTAGTCCATATGCGAAAACATACTAGAAGTAAATCGAGTGCATAATCAACCTTGTGACTGTTGTATTGTGGTACATCCCATACGCTCATGGTTCACTCGTTTATATTGCAGTAACAAACACCCACGTAACCTTTGTAGGAGGCACGTATCCGGGTGGGATTGTCAGTCCAATAGATCTATCAATGTATACCGTTTGGCTGATGAATGTTTATGCTAGAATTGTGCTTACCCTAGTCATGTTCAAGACATAATGCAACATAGAAATACACATAGACACATTGATGATTGAATTGCATAAATAATGTTGTAACATGTTTCACCCCAAAAATGGTGATAAATAGAAAAGGGGCTATGTAAAACTCACCTTAGCAAAATGCTATGTCTCGTAAAAAAAATAGAATAATGTGTTGTGAATGTATGCAAGGCGAATCCCAAAGACTCAACAACGTAGCTAGTCCAAATTGAAGAAAACGAAAAAGAAAGAATATCAAGCTTCCAATTCGCCAATTACAAGAGCTTATAATCAAAGCTTCAATTGTAGAAGTAATAGACTATTGAAGAAAGGTATGAGGGAAAGTTTAATCGAATTGAAACAATCGATTTAGAGGTGCAAAGTATAATGGGTCATAGGTGGGTTTTTATACTAGTTTTGGAGTCAATTAGCCATTAAAATTGGTCAACACCATAAAGTAAGGTTTTATGATGAATTGACTATTTGACTAAGACTTTGACTGTTTGACTAAGACTTTGACTAGGACTTTGACTACTTGACTCAAGGCTTTATTTAAAAAAAAAAAAAAATCTTGTATGTGAAAAAAAAAAGAATTTAGAATCATATTATTATTATTATTATTTATATACATTTATGTATGTATATAAGTTGTGAGTTAGGATAAATAAAGACTTAGGCACATTTGTATAATATTAATGATAAAGGTGTAATAAAATATATATATATATATAAGGGCTTTTTATGTATTAAAATTTTGGGGAAAATTTTGCGATGTTACAGTCTCCCCTACTTTTGGAAACTTCGTCCCGAAGTTTATTGAAAACACAGGGTTGAAGGTGATTGGGTAGAAATTAGGACAAGGGTGGTTTGGGAAGTTTCGAGTTAAAGCATGACATAAATTTATAGGTAACAGAATAAACTGTTTCGAATAATTTGGGTAAGAGTTTTGATATGTGTGAGTTTTAAGGGTTGGATTAGGTTCATCTGAAATAGCAAGGAGAATAAGAATCTTAAGTTTTAGGACTCCTAAAAGAAATGCATGAGTTGATTGACTATAGAAAGACTAAATGAACTACCAGGTAACTAGAGTTTATAATTGGTTATTTACTGAAAACCTTGATAGAATTTCACACTACCTTAACGTACCTGTAAATTCATGATTACGTTCCGGACCGCAATCACCAATTTACCTTACATTAAAGTTTTGCGTCCTTCTATATCTTCACCAATTGTTGAGCAGGTCCGATAGCCTCCACCAGTCGTGGAGTAGGTTGTAGGGCCTCTCCCGACTATTGAAAAGGCATAATGACCTCTACCAATCGTTGAGTAGGTTCGATAGCCTCCACCAGTCGTGGAGCAGGTTGAAGGGCCTCTCCCGACTGTTGAAAAGGCATGATGACCTCTATTAAGTGCATCATTTATTATACACATAGGTTGCAAATTAATAACATGTTTATGCAAGCAAGTATAACAAGCATAGTATATGAGTTGTAGTTGTATAGATTTATATAATTAGTTCACATTCAAACAATCATGCACCATGTAACAACTCTCAGACAAATATTTTATTACTTGAATCAAATAGCGTCAATACATATAATAAAAGCAACCAATAGTCAAATGGTGAGACTTGCGGTTAGGTAGCTGGAGGATCTTGATCTCTGTTTAGTTTAGGGCATCGGTTACGGAAGTGATTTGGGTAATGAATGTTCAATAAGATATGGGTTGAATGAAGGACAATGAGGTAATATAAGGAATGTAATCATTTATTCATTTAATTAAAACGAATAAACGAAAACGTTGACTTATCAAAGATTCTAAATTCTAATAACATATGAAGACATGCTTTAGCCTATAAGTGAACACTCATCCCGAGAATTCCCAGGTAGGCATCCGGGTCCCTCGTCTGATTGGGATATATGCGCAATGCCAGCCTAGACATAAGACTCATTTAATTAAAACGAAAAATCTTGTATGTGAAAAAAAAAAGAATTTAGAATCATATTATTATTATTATTATTTATATACATTTATGTATGTATATAAGTTGTGAGTTAAGATAAATAAAGACTTAGGCACATTTGTATAATATTAATGATAAAGGTGTAATAAAAAAAAAATATATATATATATAAGGGCTTTTTATGTATTAAAATTTTGGGGAAAATTTTGCGATGTTACAGTCTCCCCTACTTTTGGAAACTTCGTCCCGAAGTTTATTGAAAACACAGGGTTGAAGGTGATTGGGTAGAAATTAGGACAAGGGTGGTTTGGGAAGTTTCGAGTTAAAGCATGACATAAATTTATAGGTAACAGAATAAACTGTTTCGAATAATTTGGGTAAGAGTTTTGATAGTGGGCATTATTGTAAATATCTAATTAAAATAAAAGAGCGGATCAGTCATAAAAAAGGAACCGATTCATAATCAAATTTCAAACGAGTAAAAACATAATCACATTTCAAAACTCAAAACCCTAGTTCATACAACCGATTCATCGCCTACATCGTGTAAGGACGAAGATTCATTCAATCGAAAGGATTACAATTGAAGAAATCGTTCATCGAATGGACCAGTAATCGAATGTACGACATAACCGAACAAAATTCTCAACGGAATTTAGGTATTTTTGGTGCGATACGATCCGATAATGGGCATTACGAACGAAGTAAGTTGCAGGTGTTTTTTATTGTAGGGATAGAGAAGTGTTTTTGTAAGAGGTGTGACATGGCGACGTTGTTGATGGCACAGACAGTGATGGTTTGATAGGAGTTGAATTCGGTCACGAGGTGGGTGATGGTGAGGTAGTGGTTGAAGGTGGAGACGTTAGGGAACTTGTTGAGGATGGTGGTGATGTTGTGGGCATTGACGGTGGCGATAGGAAGCATTTTGGTTTCCGATGAGTGTGAAACAAAACAAAGAAAAAAAATATGAGTAGATTGGTTTTAGAAAAATGTACACTTTAATTAGTTTACTATTAATTGTAGTTTACTAGGCGAATGTGGCGAGGTTCGTTTTTGAAGACGGTGAGATTGGTTCTATGCCAAATGTTAAAAATAAACCGGGGAACAGTGAGAAACAAGGAGTTGGGAGGGGTGAAGGAACGAGTGGTGGTTTCAAATCTTTTGCTACTTATGCTCAGGGAGGTAGATCGTTCCAGGAGACTTTGACCGGAAGAAGTAAAGAAGAGCATGTTGATAGGGTGATACATGTGGATGATGGAGTGATGGCGTTTCAGAATACTCATGGACGTGCGTTGATTATGAGGATGTTGGACTTGGACGCACTTAAACGGATAAATGTAATCTTAAAAGATATTGGTGTAGGGGATTGCAAGGTCCAGTATTTAGGTGGTTTGTCGGTGATGGTTACTTTTAGTAATAGAGAGGAAGCCGAGAAGACTTTACGGGAGGCCAAAGAAGTATTGGGAAGATTCTATGGTATTTGGTTCTGGGAAGGATAATCTTTCGCTTATGAACGCCTTGCTTGGCTAAAATTAAAAGGCCTTCCAATTTAGCTTATGCGTACATCGGTTATTGAAAAAGTGGGCCAATTGTTTGGTAGAATTATACATAAGCCACCTAGGTCGGAAGAAGATGGGGACTTGTCATATGATTATATCGGGGTGTTAGTCGGAGAAGTGAGAAAGATAGCGGAGGAGGTTACAGTTTCATGGCGAGGAAGGAAGTTCAAGGTTTGTATGAGAGGTTTTAAGTTCACTTTTTTGGTGGGTAAAGGGAAGGAGCATAAAATACGTAAGATAGATAGGATCCTGGTTTGTCAAGAATTCTTTAATAAATGGCCTACTGCTTGTTTGAGGGCTTTAAATAGGGAATTTTTGGATCACTGTCCAATTCTATTGTCTGTGGTGATGCCAACTTTTGGACCAAAACCGTTCAGGTGGTTTAATTCTTAGTTGTGTAGGGAGGAATGCGAAGAGGTGGTTATAAAAGCTCTGTTAGAGGGTGATTTTCAAGGGTTACCGGATGAGATTATCACTTCTAAATTCAAATGGCTGCGGCAAAATCTTAAAGAGTGGTGGAAGAGCGTAGTGAAGAAGGAAGGTGAAGATATGATGTTTATGAAAGAAAACATTGAGAGGTTGGAGACGGCAATGGAAGAACGGGCGTCGGAGGAAGAGGAGTTGTGGGTTTGGGAAGAATGTAGGAAAGGGGTAGATTATTTGAATCTTTGCAATAATAGGGATTTAAAACAAAAATCGAGGGTGAGATGGGCTATTGATGGAGATGAAAACTCAGCTTTCTTTAATAGGATGGTTAATGGGAGGAAAGCTACTAACTCGATACCTGGTGATGTATTGTAAAATACATCTATCTCCAGTGTAAAGTTTGTACAATTTTCGAGTCGTTTAGATAGTTCTTTTATTAGTTTTAGGCTTGTACCTGTCTACTTTTATTTAGTATAGGTTTTTATAGATTTTTATTAGTTTTGGGTTTTTTTAGTATTTATTTATTTATTTTATATTTTGTAGGCGTTCATGGACGTTGGAGCGTAAACGAGTAACTTTGATCAAGTCAAGAACACCCGAGTCGAGAGCACAAAGTTATACTACTATATATAAATACTAGTATAATAATAATAATAATAATAATAATAATAATAATAATAATAATAATAATAAACGTGACTTTGATGTCACTCTATTGGCCCAATAACAAACCCTTTAGAGGGCACACTTATTTTGATTGAAGGCGGCGCAGAGATTTAGGGGAGAGGAGAACATATTATAATTGAAGAGGGCCGCTGAATATTTAGGAGGGAGAATTAATATTATTGGAGGGGAGATCGCACATCTTGGAGGAGCGGCCATATTATTTCAGAAAGGAGCGGTACATCATCGACGAGGGAGCAGAACAGAAATATTTTTAAGGAGATAGCATCGACGAGACAGGAGAACATAAATATTATTTGGAGGCAGGTCAAGGGTTGAGGTATAGGTGCCAGCACGGGTTGGTTCTATCTTATTTATTTATTTTATTCAAACCTGTAGTGAACACCATGAATTTAACTAGCTTTTATTGTTTTGATTTTATCATGACTTTTATTGGCTAGACCTTTTCGCTACCTAGGCGATGATGAATACACTTGTTTGATTTATTTTCTTTCGGTTTTGGAATTTTTGGTTGTGGGTGAATTTTTTAGTAAAGAACTCTTTATTTTCTGGTTTGATGTATATGCGTAATTAGTTTTGTTTAAATAACTTTTATAAACTCCACTTGCGTTTTTGTGAATGTCTTTCATGTATGAATGCGGGTTAGGTTGCGGACTGAGTGTTAGCGACTAGTTTATGGTTAATTGCCTAGGATTATCCATAGGAGTTGTAATTGTTAGTTAGATAATTCTAAGTGTTCTACCAATTCTCAATAGCTGTGAGGTGCGAGATTGATGGTCTGTCTAGGGTGTTAAATTGCTAGTTCTAGAGGCTTTGTGAGAAGATCTTCCTAGTTTCCCTAGCATTCCTTTTAGGCCAAGTCTTATCAGAAATATTGTAGTTACCCCTTGCACTTTCGGGTGTACTGTGACTTTCGCGCTGTGAGGTAGACTGTCTAGCGGGTACTTTAAGATTCGAGTAGGTAAGCCTGTGAGGGTAACCTCTCAACCGGTGGTTTAACAGCACAACAGTATTCTAGGGTTTCCCCTTGAGAAGGGTCGAGGGTGTCTAGTCTATTCTTGATGTTTAGTATTTTAAGATCCCGGTTCCACACCAGTTCCATGACCATTAGAAATTTATCATTCATGTGTAGGATTCTAGCCTAGGTAGTGCCTTCCCATCACCTGATCCGAATTCCAGTCTCCATCTTGTGTTTTAAGTTATTTTTGTTTTATTTATTTATTTGCAATTAGTTTGTTAGAAAACCCCCCTTTAAGCAACAAAACAATTTTATTCAACTTGTAGATAAGTTATCGAGTCTAGTTTACGTTTTCTAGTAGAGTCTCGTGGGTTCGATACTCGGACTTACTTTAGTTGTACTGCACTGACCGGTACACTTGCCGGTTGTGTGGTTTAGGTTTAGAGAGTCCTAGGTTATAAATTTAAAACTTAGAGTGTCTAGTTTAGGTTAATTTAGTTAGTTTTTACTAAACCACTTTGAGCACATCACCTGGCTTGATGTTTGACGGTGAATGGGTTCAGAAACCTTCTTTGGTAAAACAACAGGTGCTTAAACACTTCAGAAGACACTTTATGGAGAATATAAAGAGAAGACCAGATATACGGTATCAAAACTTGAAAAGAATTGATGAAAGTAGGGGTGATGAGCTAATTGAAATTTTCACTAAGGAAGAGATTAAGGAAGCGGTGTTTGATTGCGGGTCAGATAGAGCTCCGGGACCAGATGGATTCAACTTCAGGTTTGTTAAGCACTTTTGGAATTATTTGGAAGAGGATTTCTTGAAGATATTTAACCGGTTTCATGAGTTTAGGGCGATTAGTAGAGGATGTAGCTCTTCGTTTATCACGTTGATTCCAAAATCTAAGAATCCGGTAGGTCTTAAAGATTATCGACCTATTAACTTGGTTTTTGTGAGCAAAGTTATTTCTAAGATTTTGGCCCTTAGAATTAGAAAGGTTATGGGTTTGGTAATCTCAAGCACGTTGTCAGCTTTCCTAAGTGGAATATATATTTTAGATGGTCCTTTGGTGATTAATGAGACTATTGGGTGGCTTAAAAAGAATGGTAAAAAGGGCGTTTTTGATGAAGCTGGATTTCGAGAAAGCATATGACAATGTTAATTGGGGATTCTTGTTATCGACTTTACGTCAAATGGGCTTCCCGGATAGATGGTGTAATTGGGTGTAAGGGATTTTAGAGTTGGCTCACTCGACGGTCTTAGTGAATGGGTCTCCCACGTTTGAATTCCAATGTGAAAAGGGGGTTTGACAAGGAGACCCATTATCACATTTTCTGTTCTTGTTTGTTATGGAAGTGCTTCATTGCATGATTGATAAATTTGTGGAGTTGGGAGAAATAAAGGGGATACGGATTGGCAGTGATTCTATGATCATTTCTCACTTATTTTATGCCGATGATGCGCTTCTAATTGGAGAATGGCCTAAAGAAAATTTGGAAAGTGTTGCTAGAGTGCTTCGGGTCTTTCATTTGTGCTTGGGCTTAAAGCTCAACATTCATAAGTCCTACTTGTTTGGGGTGGGGGTAGAATATGGAGAGGTGGAGGGAATGGTGGAGACTATGGGGTGTAGAGTGGGGGTGTTGCCTTTTGACTATTTGGGAATTCGGGTTGGGGCCAATATGAACCGGGTTTGCCATTGGAACCCGGTAATTGATACTATTAAAAATCAGGTAGCATCGTGGAAGGCGAATACCTTGTCGATGGGAGGTAGACTTACTCTCATTAAATCGGCGTTGTCGAGTCTTCCTATATATTATTTTTTGTTATATAAAGCGCCGGTTAGTGTGATCGAGACAATGGAGAGGCTTATGAGAAATTTCTTGTGGTCTGGGGTGAATGAAGATAGAAAGATACATTGGGTTCTTGGGAGGTGATTACAAAACCCAAGAAGTATGGGGGTAGGGCATTTTAAGATTATCAGAGGTTAATTTAGCTCTCATAGCTAAATGGGCTTGGAGATTTAAGAAGGAAGGAGGATCGATATGGAGGAAATCTCGGAGTTTCAAGATCTGGAGAGACTTATTTTGGATCAGAAGTTTAATGGGGCGAAAGACAGCTGGATCTGGGATAGTAAGTCAGAGGATCAATTCTCTGTTAAGAAATTTTGAAGTCTGTTGACTGGTGCTGCACAAGGAGCGGTTAACGGGCCGGTTCAGAAGGTGTTCAAATGGGAAGGGTGGGTTCCTCTCAAAGTTTGTTTGTTGGCTTGGAGAGTAGAGAGATGTAAGTGCACGGAATGTGACTTATTGCTTTTGGATTGTCATTATAGCGTTTTTGGTAGATTTGATATTGAAGAAATGTCCATTCGACCTGTCGAGGGGTCGAAGGGAGTTTATAGAAGGTCGAAGGAAGCTGTCATTGAAGATATGTTTGGTTCGAGCTGATGTGAAGGTCGAAGGACACATTCGACCTAGTCGTGGGGTCGAATGTGCAGTGGTATAAATACCTTAAGTTTTATTTTGTGCAAAATAGTTGGTCATTTTCAGTAGAGTCTTGTGTGTGTTCTCTCTCTAGGTTCTGGAAAGTTCTGTATTTGTTATATTTCATTGTAAACACTATCTAACAAGATTAATCAACATGTTTATGAATGAAATGTTTATTGAAAAGGATTTGATTGTGTTCTAATTTGATCTTTATCATATTGCATACGATCTAGGGTTTCCGCACCTAGATTGTTCTATTTGTATGATCATCTAGTCGTTTTCTTTAAAACCGATCCTCTACAAAGTGGTATCAGAGCTTATCTCGATCATACAATTGCAATTTGATAGATTTCGAACAGATTTTTCATCAAAAACACTTAAAACTTTTCTGTTTTGCATGAACTTTGAATATTAATGGAGATTGATTGATTTTGACTTGATTTCACGGATAAAATCAAAATTTTCATTCATTAAAGTTGATCTCCATCAAATCCGAAGCAAAACCTGATTAAGATCATAAAAATCCATAAACTTTTGAAAAATTTGGATCAAAATAACTGATTTTTGAAGAATAACCGTTTTTCAAATGGGTCAGGTCGAACCAGAGAGAGTTAGGTTGAACGAGTGAGTTTTTGGGGTCGAATCAATGTTTTTAGGTCGAACCAGAGAAGTTTTAGGTCGAACCAAATGTTTTTAAGTGTGTTGTGTGTTTCATTCGATCATTTGGGTTTCATTCGACCATACGGGAGGTCAAAGGAGTGTTTTGTCAAGGTCGAACCAAGTCTAGTGTGTTACTTTTCTCATTTGAGTTTGTTAAAGGGGTCGAACCAGATAAATTTCTTCATTCGAACCCACGTTTTGTTTTCATAGGTCGAACCTGAGTTTGTTTTTGAAAATTTTTCTTAGTGTTAACATTTCGAGAGTTATGGACAACATTTGGGGATTTCCTATGACACCTAGACCTACAACAACACAACAAAAGCATGTTCCGATGAATCCGTGGGCAGTTACTTCACAGAAGACGAACACACAGTCATCACAACCGATCAACTACATTGCCATGACAAGTTCAACACCACCACCTGTTACTCAATCTCCACAACAAGTGAATGATTTTTGGGGAGTTGCAGCAGTAGCAGCGGTGCAGTCTCAGACTACAAATGCG
The DNA here is from genome assembly GCA_028751855.1 of Ambrosia trifida. Classification (NCBI taxonomy): domain Eukaryota; kingdom Viridiplantae; phylum Streptophyta; class Magnoliopsida; order Asterales; family Asteraceae; genus Ambrosia; species Ambrosia trifida. The sequence continues at coordinate 6,223,369 of CM054122.1, read as the reverse complement.
ATTACCACATTAATCAATGATTTATCATCAGGAAGTGGAAATCGTCCTCCTAAGCTGTTGGACATGTCAGAGTACTATCAGTGGCAAAAGAAATTCAAGATTCACCTAGAGGGAATGGGATTGGAAGGAGGAGAAGCTTGGCAAATGATAATGAAGGGATACGTTGCTCCATGTCTTGAAAATATGGATATACCAATTCCACTTGAAGAGTTGAAAGATGACGAGAAGAAAAAGTTTGTTGTTGAGAAGAAAGCCTTTTCACAACTATCTCAGGCGTTGACTATAGATTTATTGCATCAATTTGGATCGTGTACTACATCAAAACAACTCTGGGATGTTTTGAAGAATAGGCATGATGGTAATGAGAAGACAAGAAGACTCAGAATGGAAGAGTTGAAGAAAGAGTTTGAGAATTTCAGATGTTGGGAATGAAACTTTAAAAGAACTTGTTCCGAGATATTGTCATTTATTATCAGAGATGTCAAACTACGAAATCAAGATTCCAATGACTGAACTTGTGGATAAGTTTGCTAACTCGTTGCCTCCGTATTGGAGTCAACATGTTGAAGTTTTGAAGGAAAAAGATGCATACGCTTATTGGACCATCAATGAATTCATACAAAAGTTGGAGAACAAAGAGATGGAGGAGAAGAGAAAAGCAAAAGGAGCTCAATTTCCACAAAACTCAGAGCTGTATCATGCTGCATCATCTTCTTCTATTTCTAGTTCATCTGTAGGTGGAAGTGTTGCACCTCATATAGCTTGTGTTTCCAATGTTGTTGAACCACCAAGAAAACCAATCAATTATCTTGCACAAGGACCAACCTACAATCTGACTAATGAAGATTATGCTCAGATAGATAAGGAAGAGATGGAACTAATCGATATTCAATGGGCATTTACAAGTGTGATGAGAAGAGCTACTGAGTTTATCGATAAAACCGGCATAACTAATCTTGCTACCTCACCAAATACTACCTATGACTTCAACAAAGCTAAGGTAACTTGTTTCAACTGTGGTACTCGAGGTCATTTCAAGAGAGAGTGTACTCAACCGATACAGCAAGGTAACAGAAACCCGTTTAATTCCAACTATCAGAACCAACAATCACAAAATCAGGTTACCTACCAAAGGCAAAATGATAACTATCCATAACAAAACGATTATCAAAACCGACAAAACACCTCTCAAAATACCACATCTAGACAAACATCTACAACCAATCAATCTCAAACCCAAACTACATCTAACCCAACCAGAACCATCATTCCTATTTCTACACCAAATAGCCAACCTCAAAATGAGAATAAGAATCAGGCCTTGGTGATACAGAAGGATGAGGTTATGATTGGACTTCTATGTAATTAGGAGTTGGGGAGATTACACGTGGGAATGTGGCATGTCTTGCAAATGAGATGGTTTTAGAGGAGTCGGTGATAGATGATGTTGTTTTGGAATCTGAGAAAGTGTCTGAGGTTGTGATTGAGGAGATTGTTGAAGAAGTACCAGTTTTTGTTGCTGACAAGGTTGAAGAAACAAGTGCTGAGATGGTGTCAGGGACTATTATTGACTCCGTTGCTGATGTCTCTGATGAACTAGAATCTGTCTATTCTGATTCAGAGAGTGAATCTGATTCGAAAGCGAGTATTAATTCTCTAGATGATGATATTGACATGTTGCTAGCCGAAGCAGACTTTTTGATGATGAAGAAATCATGCATAGTAGATGATGCCTTAACGAAGATTGATTATTCTAAATTCTTTGCTGGGAAGGAGGCTCACTTTGCACTGATGGCCATGACAGATCTGCCTAAACCGGTAAGTTCTAACTCTACAACTGATATGACAAGTGACAAATATTGTGGTACTTGTGATAGATTGACTGAAGATGTTTGGCAACTCAAGCTTCAGCTTGAGAGTGCTAGAATCGTCATTCAATCTTATCGTAAGGAAGAACATGATTTCAACAAAACACTTGATTCTGAATTAACTAAAACTCTTTCTTTAAAACAAACAGCCATTAATAATTACATTAATGAAATTGAGGAAACTAAATTGGAAATGGCTAAAATCAAGTGTTTTGCTGAAAAAGTGAACAAGAAGTTAGAGAGTTACAAACATGTGGCTTATGTTCTGGACCATATTATTGAGGAACCATCACAATCAAATGATGCAAGTTATAAAGTTGTTCCGTCTCCAGTGTTATTTGAAAATCATAATTTGAATTCAGTAACACCAGAAAGTTCAGTTAAATCGGATTCATCATCGGACAATGAATCTAACACCTCAAGTGTTGGAGACCCAAATTCCGATGTGAGGCCGATACTTGGATTGAATGATGAGGCAGTCATGGCTGAAACTGATGATTCAGATACTGAGAATGAGGAACCTAAGAAGAGTGATGAGATTCCTATGGAAAATCACATTATAACAAATGAACCAAGGTCACCTACTCAGGTTCCACATCCATAGAAAAATGCACAGAAAATGAATCAGTCAGTAAAGAAAAATGATAAAAATGTTTCAGTTGACAAACGTGTGAAGCTTTTTTATCGGATGGAAGGATCCGATAAGATAATCTCTGATGAGGAATATCCAATACAGTTTGTCAATTATTCAAAAATTGAGAAAATCTGGCAGGAGAGTACCATTTGGTTTCCTAAACATGAAAGGACCAATGATATTCCTCCTGAAGTTTTAAAGAAACTGTATTGTGATGATTCTAAAGAACCAAAGGTTCATGTCACTGAATTCATTAAGCCGAAAGAAAAATTTTAAGGATTTATTGAACCTGCTTACTCAAAGGAACCCGCTCCAATGAGCTTAAGGCGAAAGTGTGTTGATGATCAATACCTGGTCAATTCATTCGCTAAGCCTAATTCCAAGAATGTGTTTGAAGAATACCATGCATGTTTCAAATGTGGGGAAAGAGGGCATTACTTGCTCATTGCCCTTATGTGAGATATAAAAGGCACGAAGTTGAACAAAGGCAGAATTTTAGGAATTCGGTTGATGATCATAAACAACATGGTTCACAAAGACAATTTGTTCCTCAGAGGCAACAATTTGTACCTCAAAGGCAACAATTTAGGTCTCAGAGACAACAACAGTTTTTCCCACAAAGACAACAATTTTATAATCAAAATCCGTCCTATAACAAAAGGGAAAATCGACCGATTGTCTATGATAATAGAAACCGAATTTCCATGGAGAAGAAACTGAAGAAACCAATGGTGAACACAACTAAAGATAAACAAAAGGTTTTTCCAAAACCAGCTGTTAAGTCATTGGTTGGACTTGTGTCTGTTAAGTCGGATAAGGTAACCAAGAAAGTTTCATTTTCGGATGATACAAAGAAACCTACTGAGATAAAAAATCTCATATTAGGATTCTTAAACATTCAGAACAATCTTGGACACCAATAGGTTCTCCAGGTGCTTCTACATCAACTGCCAATGTCAAAACTCAAAGTGTGAAAGGTTTGAATGACCAGAACAGGTTGATTCTAAACTAAATGTTTGTGAGAGTGATTCTTTGAAAGCTAACATTCAAAGACCCAAGACCAGACAGGCTTGGGTCCCTATTAAAAACTTACTTTGTTTGTGATGTGTGCAGGGAGCTCCAGCTGGCCCTGTTAGCAGTCTTTGGATTGTCGACAGTGGAGCTTCTGGGCACATGACCGGAGATTTGATGCTACTTTTTGATATCAATAATAATAATGGAGGTTATGTGGCATTTGCGGGAAACAAAGGAGGTTACATAAAAATGAACGAAGTGTTAGTAATTGAATCGTGAGTTTCGAGAGGATATTTTATGTGAAGCAAATTGATTATAATCTGTTGAGTGTCAGTCAGATTTGTGATAAACAATTTTCTGTTCACTTTCATGATAAATCTTGCTACATTCTTAAACCTGGTTTCGTAATTCCAAAAGAATGGATCATGTTAAAAGCTCCAAGAGTGAACAAACTGTACATTCTAGATATGAGCAAGGCAACCACAACTCAGGGCCAAGTTACGTGTTTTCTATCCAAAGCTACAGAAAAAGAATCTATTATGTGGCACAGAAGGATGGGGAATATTTACCTGAGAAAGATGAATCATTTGGTGAAAAACGGGCTTGTAGAAGGTGTTAATGTGAAGCATTTTCATTTGAACGATAAATGTGTGAGTTGTAAGAAAGGCAAACAGCACAAACAGTCCCACAAACCAAAGAAAGTAAACTCTGTAGAATTGCCACTTGAACGTTTGCATATGGATCTTTTTGGACCTATCAAGTGTAAGAGTCATTATGGAGAGCTTTACTGTCTTGTGGTTACAGACGACTACTCAAGATTCTCGTGGGTGAGGTGCATGCAACACAAAAGTGAGACGTTTAATAATCTGAAAGTTCTGTTCACCCAGTTGGAAAACATCTATGGTTTAAAGATAAAAGGAATTCGTAGTGACAATGGGACGGAGTTCAAGAATTCTTAGATGGATGCACTATGTGAAGAAAAAGGAATTCATCATGAGTATAGTGCACCATACACTCCGTAGCAGAACGGTGTTGTAGAACGCAAAAACATGACTCTAATAGAAACGGCTAGGACAATGCTTGCGGACTCAAATCTTCCGGTAATGTTTTGGAATGAAGCAATTTACGCAGCTTGTTACACACTGAATTCGACGGATTAGTCGACATTTTTCACAAATTTTACGAACAGAAGCTCTTATATTCATAGAGGAGGAGGAAAAAACCGAATATTTCACATAGTGCTTTTAATCAATCTGATTTATTTCGTACCCTTCGCTCAATGAGAAAATGAGTCCAATTCTAAGGGATCAAACCTATGGGACTTCCTATGGGACTTAAGGAATAATATAAAAAAGAAGAGGGAAAAAGATTCATATTAAATAAATCAAAATCAATAAAATAAGTAAATAAAAATGAAGTAGAAGAACTCAGATTTTTCGGGTTAAGAAGATGTCAAAGCGCCTTTATCTCTACTTTATCTCTATAAGAACGGCGCGTTCCGAGGTGTGAAGTGGGAGAGAAGGCACCATCTACATCCAGAAAGCCGTATGCTTTGGAAGAAGCTTGTACAGTTTGGGAAGGGAGTTAATGGTGGGGTTACCATTATCCTTTTTGTAGTGATGAATCCTGTATGTGTTCCTAAGAAAAGGAATTTTTCCATATTTTGGGGTCTCAAAGGAGCATGGAAACACATAAGAACTCTTGAATGGAAATGGAAAAGATATGGAACTCCAGTTCATTCGGACGAGAATTGAACCCGCGCATGGTGGATTCACAATCCACTGCCTTGATCCACTTGGCTACATCTGCCCCTCTACTGTTATCTAGTATTACTATATTTTTCCATTAAATCAAAAAGCATATTATTTCTTTATTTTTTTATTTAATAAATAAAAGTAATAAATAAGAAAAATTGTCATTTTTGTCTATTTTCGATTGAAATTGAATTGTAAATAAAACCTCATAAAAGATTGGGAAAGGTATATAATATAGAAACCTATAATATAAATGAATACAAAGAAAAAACACGCAAATCGAACCAAACTATAAAATATTTTTAAAGAAACTATGTAAGGCAAATAGTACTAAATAAAAAAAGGAGCAATAGCTTCCCTCTTGTTTTATCAAGAGGACATTATTGCTCCTTTTTTAATTCAAAAACTCCTATTGACAGTGAAGAAGTTTGGCAAAACTTCTTATGAACTGCTTAATAGACAAATGCCGAACTTAGAGTATCTAGAACCTTTCGGGGCACCTTGTACAATGTTAAATCCTACAGAGAAGTTTGGATCGAAAGCTGAAGAGGGATATTTTGTTGGGTACGCGACACCACTTAAACGCGTATTTAACAAAAGAACTCGACAAGTTGAAGAGTGGGCGAATGCGGAAGTCCATCGCTACACTCAAAATGTTCAAGGCAGTGGACCCGATTGGATGTTTGACTATAAAGATTTCTTTGAGTCATTCAATCTAGATAGCTTGATTGAAGAGGTTGTATTACGATTATATTACGAGTGTGAGAATGCAGTAACTTCACCGTTGGTGTGTCCGATCATCGTAACTCCTCCAGCAGCTTCTAATGATACCAATGCTCCTGCTAATGAAGAAGAGATTTTTCAAGAAGCTTCTACTACTCTTGATTCATCAGAATCGGAAGACGATGATGAAGTATCCAGTGAAGCTATCTTAGATCATGCTACAGAGACACCACCAGTGAACCCAAATCCAGATGTTGCATCTTCATTAAACGTGGGTAAGAAACTATGTAAGGCAAATAGTACTAAATAAAAAAAGGAGCAATAGCTTCCCTCTTGTTTTATCAAGAGGACATTATTGCTCCTTTTTTAATTCAAAAACTCCTATTGACAGTGAAGAAGTTTGGCAAAACTTCTTATGAACTGCTTAATAGACAAATGCCGAACTTAGAGTATCTAGAACCTTTCGGGGCACCTTGTACAATGTTAAATCCTACAGAGAAGTTTGGATCGAAAGCTGAAGATGGATATTTTGTTGGGTACGCGACACCACTTAAACGCGTATTTAACAAAAGAACTCGACAAGTTGAAGAGTGGGCGAATGCGGAAGTCCATCGCTACACTCAAAATGTTCAAGGCAGTGGACCCGATTGGATGTTTGACTATAAAGATTTCTTTGAGTCATTCAATCTAGATAGCTTGATTGAAGAGGTTGTATTACGATTATATTACGAGTGTGAGAATGCAGTAACTTCACCGTTGGTGCGTCCGATCATCGTAACTCCTCCAGCAGCTTCTAATGATACCAATGCTCCTGCTAATGAAGAAGAGATTTTTCAAGAAGCTTCTACTACTCTTGATTCATCAGAATCGGAAGACGACGATGAAGTATTCAGTGAAGCTATCTTAGATCATGCTACAGAGACACCACCAGTGAACCCAAATCCAGATGTTGCATCTTCATTAAATGTGGGTAATGATCTGGATATGGCAGAGAATTTGACTACTCAAACGGGAATTCAAGTTCCTGATCATCCGGAATCTCAGATTCATCAGATTCATCCGCTTGAGCAAGTTATTGGTGATCCTGGAAGCAGTGTCATGACTAGAGGACAACTCAGACGTGCAACTTCACATGATAACATTGGAGCACTAGCTCTGTATGATAAAATACAAAAATCTGGTTGTCAAAGTGACTGGTCCTTTGCTTGTTATGTTTCGCAGGTAGAGCCGCGAACATACAAGGATGCATTACAAGACGATTCGTGGGTTGAAGCGATGCAATAGGAATTATTACAGTTTCAGAAACTTGGAGTCTGGACGCTGACAGTTTACCACCAGACCGGAAGAAAACTGGCACGAAGTGGGTTTTCAAGTGCATAAAGGATGGTCGAGGTGTTATTGTCAGAAACAAAGCTCGATTGGTCGTTCAAGGATTTAGTCAAACAGAAGGAATAGATTACAATGAAGTCTATGCACCGGTTGCGCGTATAGAAGCAATTCGTATGTTTCTAGCGTATGCTTCCGACAAGAAGTTCAAGGTGTATCAGATGGATGTAAATAGCACCTTTCTATACGATGTGGTCAAGGAAAAGGTATACGTTAGTCATCCACCAGGCTTTGAAGATCCTATCCACCGGGATAAGGTCTATAAACTCAACAAAGCACTTTATGGTGTGCACCAAGCTCCACGTCAATGGTATGAGGAGCTGAGTACGTACCTTCTTTCGAAAGGATTCAAACGAGGTTTGGTAGACTGTACCTTGTTCACAAAAAGAACGGAGGGTGACTTGCTTCTTCTTCAGATATATGTTGATGACATTATTTTTGGTTCTACTAATGAGCTTTTATGCAGAGAATTTGAACGAGTCATGTAGGAAAAGTTCGAGATGAGCGCAATGGGGGAAATGCAGTTTTTCCTAGGCTTGCAGGTGGATCAATTGCCAACGGGCATCTTCATTCACCAGATGAAATATGTATCTGAAGTCTTGAGCCGATTCCAGATGGAAGATTCAAAGCCTATGGATACCCCAATTCAACCTAATCACGGGATTGGAGTTGACACTAAGGGGGAGCTTATAGATCCCTTCAAGTATAGAGCCATCGTCAGATCTTTGATGTATCTGACTGCATCTCGTCCAGACATAATGTTTGCAACATGTCTCTATGCTAGATTTCAATCGAAGCCGAAACAGAGTCATTTCACAGCTGTCAAACGAATCCTGAGATATCTGAAGGGTTGTCCGTCGCGTGGACTGTGGTACCCTAATGATGATAATTTTGACTTTATTGCTTTCAGTGATGCAGATTATGGCGGTTCCAATAAAGACAGTAAATCCACAATGGCTAGATGTCAATTCTTTGGGAGCAGGCTCATGACCTGGCAATGCAAAAAGCAGACAGTAGTTGCACTATTTACTTGTGAAGCTGAATATGTGGCAGCCTCGCGTTGCTGCTCACAGGTTTTGTGGATTTAACAGCAGATGCGCGACTACGGTTTGCAATATCTTAAAACCCCAATTCATTGTGACAGTGAAGCTGCCATAGCACTCACTAAAGACACGATCAATCACTCTAAGGCTAAGCACATCCAGATTAAGTATCACTTTATTTGTGATTGCTATGCTAAAGGGTTGATTGATATGGTCAAAATCCACACTGACTATCAGAGACTTATCTTTTTACCAAAGCTTTTGACAAATCAAGATTTGAATTTTTACTAAAAGCTAATGGTATTAAAGAAAAACAAGACTAATCGTCACCTCAGTTTATCACATTTTTAATTTTTAGTTTTAATTTTTCAGAAAATCAAAAACCCAAAAATATGTTTTTCATTTCAGGGGGAGTCTTTATTTTCAGAAAAACCAAAACCATTGAAAAATCCAAAAAGCCATAAAAATTAGAAAAACCCAAAATGATTTTCCAGGAGAAAAAGAGGAAATGATAGTACATCAGCGGGGATCTGACACATGCTAAAGAATTGTATTGCTATAAAAGGCGTGTGTTGATTTTTTGTGATGTGTTGGTAGGCTTCGTAGACTTATTACTGTGTGCCTTAGTGATACAAAAATAACGAACTACTCATTAGTGGCTGGACACCTCATGGGCATATGGTCTTAGTACCGTAATTTCGTTTGATAGGGTTGCCAAAATCTGAGGTTTCGGGTCGTTATGTTAATTGTTATCCGGGGTATCTTGATTGATCTTTTGTCGTATTAGTTTACGGACCTAGATCCAATCAAGATATTTGCTGAAAGAGCTAATATGCCAAATCCTGAAAGTTACCGAATTGAGGAACTTAATGTATAATAATGATCAAAGATCATTTAATGCATCGTATCATAACTATGATGAAAATCATGATTGATATCAGCCTCAACCAGGTACGTACGCACATGTTACTCTGTAGCATTGATTTGCTGACATGTACACCTCTGTGCTTCGTATCTTGTACAATAACGGATAACACTTGGCATAATCACACGTTACGATGAAGCTTTGTGCAAATTCCTTGATACGGGAGTATGTCCTGTGCGTGGGAACCATAAGCCTGTTAGTTTTAATCCATCTAATTGTGTATCATTTTAAAGCACTGCATAACAGTCTGCATGTGAGCTTATGTGGATAACAATATCAGCAATTGCCTAATCACATATTGTCTTTACTGATAATAAATATTAAAGATCAACGGTGTGATCAGATTTCTCAAAAACTGATATGATCCTCTTACCGGAAATCACAAAATGTTTACGGCTTTGTTCTTTCATTTTCTGCAAAATATACAAAAACTCAAAAAGATTTTTGGTGTGTTTTAGCATAAATTTCAGAAAATCCAAAATTTTTACATTTCTGTGTTATTTTTTATAACCGATGGTGATTGATGGTTATTTTCTGAAGTTTAACAGACCAATTTAAGTTTTGTATCTTTAAATTGCTAAATGATGAATGTTTGAAAGTTTAAATGTTTGAAAATAATAAAACGGGATTCGAATTTGAGATTTGGTAAAATTTTCAGAAATCCGAAATCTCATTCGGCCTTTCATTAGGTCGAAGGAGCTTTTGTGTCTTGATTCGAACCTTTTAACGAGGTCGAATGAGAGTGTTTGTTTGAGTTTTCCTCATTCGAGCCATCTGGTTTCTTTCGAGCCTTTAACTAGGGTCGAAGGAAGGCTGGATTTTCTCATTCGAACCCATGTAAGGGTCGAATGAGAGTCCTATATATATATTCTATCAGCCTCATTCGAACCTTATAAAATCTTTCAAAATTTTCCCTCTTAACCAGACCTTGTTGATCTTGAGTTTTTGATCATTCAATGTTGTTCCTTGTTTAATTCTGATTATTTTCATATACTTTTAACCAATTTGACTGGTTAACCCATTTGACATTTCGACCTTCTAAGCTAACTTTTACTTGACATTTAAACCAGCCTCTACTTCACCTGCCATAATCGCTTTATCTTAGAATTGTTACCCAAAATAAAGCATTCTTGGATTTAACATCTCATATGTAATGTAGAATTATCAGTATACCTTGTAAATGCTCAAAAACGGCCTCTTTTCATGTTCGTGCTCACGTAGGTAATACCCATATGGATAAGTCCGTCATAACATTCGCATGGAGTCAACTATCTGCAGAGTAGAAAAACATAAATATAAGTTGAAAAGGGAAAAATAATAACTGAAAAGGTTTCTTGAATTATTAGTGTATACATGTAGAAGATAATATCATTAGCAAATATTAACATAACACAATTTTAACCCATTTATATATTAGAGTTGCGTTGAGAAGATTGGGCAAACCAGATAGATAATATTGTTTTTGTGTTAAAATATCTAAGATGTTATTGTAGCTAGTGTGACCAAATGGGAAAACATGTTTATCACATTGAACAAACAATTACTCCGTAAGCTACATATACAATAACATCAAAATAATTATACATTTCATATCATCAAACTTGTGCTAAAGCATAATTTTGTAAATGCACCAATTAGATATATAAAAAACACAACAACGATGACACCCACTTCATAAGCAAAAAACTAAAGCTATTACAGAAGTTACAAAATTCCTATTATACATTACAACAGTATCCCATAATAATCTACCATTTTTTTAAAACAATTATAGTAATCAATATACAAATTCAGAGCTGCGTCACCCACTTCAAATATAAGAAAACCAACCCAAAAAAATGCCAATTTAATTGATTATTTTGCATCAGAAATCAACCAAAATAGACTCAACTTGTTTCATTATTTTTCATCCAAATCAACAAAAAGCGAGTTCTAAATGGTAGTGGGGACTATGACAGCTCAGACTCACATAGTTCGCTGGATGTTTGGTTTCATGGCGGAACTAAAACCATCAATCTGTTGCTATTTGTAACATGCTGGAATAAATCGGGTCGTCAGAACTATCTAACAGACCTGTTCTACAAGTTTCACCAAATTCGGGTTTAAAGACCGCCAATCTAAAAGAATATGAAGCATGCAGGTTAGATTCATACTTGTCGGAACCCTAGATGTTGTTACCAGAATCATACCTGAGGTGTAGTTATCTCTGATCTAAAAGGAGATTGCATACATTTCTCTCGCCGAAGGTAGGTTCTACTACTGTCGCCGTTGAATACCACTGACTGTGTCGGATTTTGGGTCACCAAAACCCTAAAACCTCTTGTCGTCAGTGTTTGCTACAAACACCGAAACCCTTCTCCTGCTTTCAAAAAGTTTGATAGCTGTTTTGGTATCCCTAAAAGCCTAACTCCACTTTCAAGCCATTCAATAGCTACAAACCATCTCAAAGCTATACATATTGAAAACAAATCACATAATCAACAATGTTTTATTGTTTCGTGAAAAGAAATTGATAGCAGAAAGTAAAATCATACCTGCTTCTTGGGTTTTTCTTGAAGCCAGATTTAGATCATCCATGCTCTTGATGCAATTGCCTCTGTAAGTTCTCGCAAACCCTCAAGAAGTTGGGTTTCCTCCTTAAACGGTGTGATGTGATAACCCTAAATTATAGAGAGAATGAACTGAATCTAGAGGGAAAAAAACATGGGATTCTCAAATTTTCAATTAAGTTGTACCATATACCAACAACGTCATCGCCAGCTTAACTCCAGCCTCCAGCCTCCTCCCTCATTCCCTTCACCTAACCACCTCAAATCAAACTAATTGAAAAAATAGAGGTGAACATATACGAAAAGCAGGGTAACATTACACATAACGCACAAAATTAGCTTACCCTTCCAAGGTCTCGATCAGCAAGGTGTTGGTCACTCCTTCGAGTCTCCGGTGGTGAAAGGAGCAGTGCTGAAGAAATCTTTAAAACCCTAGGTATGAATCTCATACAGAGAGAGAGAGGGGTGTGGGGGATGATGGAGGCAGAGATAAAATGAGGAACAATGAAAACCTTAAATCTTGTATCCCGTGTTTTTTTAATCTGGATTAGATTTGTGCATCGAAGTTCATACAACATGCTTGCTTTAAATGTTGTAATCTCTTAAAAACCGGCAAATGACCATTTTGTCCTTCCTATATGCTTATTAATATAGTATATATATATATATATATATAGGATTCGGATATTTTGAGAACTCCTATGAGTTGTGAGAACCATAGGAACTCACTTTATAACCACATACTTTTTTTAATCAAAAATGAATATGGGGTCCATAATTAATCAACAATAAAAAAATGAATAAAATATTAATATACTTATAAGTGGATAAAAATCCCTTGCACCGGTGTAAATTGGCGTAAATTAATGTATTTTTTTTTTAAATTACAAGGGGGTTTACGTGTTTTTACACCAGTGTGCAATTTTTTTTTTTCGCATTTTACGTCGAGTTCATACGAGTTCTCAACGGATCCTAACCCTATATATATATATATATATCTACCTATACTAATAAATGAGTAACTAGGATGCCACTTGTCCCTTTACTAGGGCCTCCACATAGGCTCCAAATCATGTTACACGTGTCAATCCTACAAATGATTTAACATAGAAGGTGCGCCCGACCCATGGAACCGTATCCTATTGTTATAACCCACCTTCACAAAAACCCTACCCTCTTCATTCAACAATTCATCTCTTTTTCCTTCTGGGTACCGTCGCTTCATCACCTTCGCTCGGTATACTTTGTTCTTCATCTCCTTCAGTCTTTTGTCCTTCTTCAGTATTCTGTCCTTCATCTTCTACATAATAAGGTATTAAACTGTCTTATAATTTTAAAATATTTTATACAAATCGTATATGGATCGATTGGTCGGCCTTGTCTCTTTTTTCTTCAAAACGAGTGCCGTATATGAATTTTATATGAAAATCAGGTGTTCAAAATTAGGTTTTTAAAGGGGATTTTTTATGTTCAATCTGTTCAAGAAAATTGGATGTTCAATTTCTTCATGAAAAAATCACGAGCTAAATAAATTAAACGTCTTTAAATTTGATTCATATAACATGTTCTTCATTAAAGAGGTCTGAACTTTGACCCGTATAAATAGTTTAATTGAATTTGGGTTATATTCTATTAATGGGTTAAAATAATTTCTGTTAGCTAAAAAGGTAAAAGGTCTAATGAGTCTGGATGCTTTGCAGAGAAGTTTGATTTCGCTAAGAAGAGGTTTATCAAGAATCCAGATTCTTGATGCTTTGGAGAGAATGCCTAAATGAACCTCAAAGGTATACATGTTCGTTTATATATTTACTATGAGTTGATATAAAGCGTTTAATAGAATCACTTATGGTAATGTCAATTTTTTTAGAGATGGTTCATTGATGTATTTACTATGAGTTGATATAAAGTGTTTAATAGAACCCCAAAAATGCAGTTTTGATGAACTCCTACACAGTTTTATATGGGTCAAAAACTGCATAACAAATCGATTTTAGTTGTAACATGTCTATAGTTTGTAATCTGTCTACTAACCAAATTAATTGTTTATTGTATTCTTAATGTTAATAATTTGTTATTGTATACGTTCTGATGTTGCTAACACAATGCTTCTCGTTGTTGTTGTTGTTGTTGTTGTTGTGTGGTTCTTATTTTGTTTTTGTTTATTGGACTGCGAGAAGGTTGCTCCGACATCACCGGCCGTTTATAGCGACGGTACAACTTTGTTGTCGCCGGTGGCCAATGGGTCTTTTCGGTGTGCGGCTTGAATTAGTTATTTTCTTTTATCTTTTTAATAGACGCAGTCATTGCCAATCAACAATCATTACCATTGACTATTATTAATTGTAATTTACCATGCACTCTTGTATATCATTGAATTGTTATGTAATACATAGACAAGTTTGAACGTTGTGTTTATCGTTCATTTTGTTTGGCAGGATTGTGATTGGTTAATGATTGTGGATTTCGTTACTGCTTTTTGTTCCAAGGTCGGCGCTATTGGTGTCTCCTGAGGTATCTTCATCCTTCTATATTATCATTGTCTTTTGATTTTTGGTTTTGTGATTATTTTGTTTTATGTTCTTTGTATAATTGTATGCATGTGTTCTCATTTTTTTGTTCAAGGGTCTAACAAAAAGAAACCCAAAAAATATATCTGATAATACTTTAAACCATGAAGAATCAAAATGTGTATGATGAGGAAAAGTTGCCATCGTTGGTTATGCCCGAGTTCTGCACATGTATTTTTTATGTTTATTCATGTTAGTCATTATATTCACAATCTATGCGTTTCTTCATTTAAATATATCCACGTAATATGTAATCTTTAATATTTATTTTTAGTTTATCTACATTCACAGGATCTTGCAAATGATTGATCAAGTAAATAATTTTGAACAACCTGTTAAGAGATAGATGGTCGCTGTTATTCAACTTATCATCGCAGAAACAGTGCATCATTCAGGAGTTTATTAACGAATACCAACACAATCAGCTTAGATGGATCAGCTCTCCGCAGCAGTATCTTGAAGCGCAGCTGCAGATGTCAGAAATGTGCAGCCTGTTGAACGTGACTGTCCTAAACAGCAAAGTCGACAAGTGGAGATGGGACTGCAGTAACGATGACGAGTTTTCAGTAGCTGAAGTGAAGAAAGAAATTGTTAAAGAAAGAGGAGATAATTGGCAGTTCAGTATGAAATGGATTAAGTGGATTCCGTTGAAAGTTAAAATTTTCGTATGGTGAACCGAGATGGAAAGGATTCCAACAAGAATGGGGCTACGTAGAAGAAATATCAGACTTCCGCATCTCAGATGTGAGTTGTGTTATGCGGACGCCGAGACAGCAGAGAACAGTTAGAAGATGGTGTAAAAATGACCCAGTTTTCGCTTTTCATATTTCAGATTTGTTACAGATAGAGAAGGAGCTGTCTCACTAGTCGTGGGTTAAGAAGATCATATCGGGTACATGATGGTTACTATGTGGGTTAAGAAGATCATATCGGGTACGTGATGGTTACAAATGATCTCAGCTCTAAATAAGGATGCAACGTATGACATATGTGAACTTAGATTAGTGTAATCTGATGTCAAACATATGTGAACTTTTATATAACCATAGTATTGATTTTAGGGATGTGTGGTTCGGTTTGGTATTCAAAAGGACCCTAATTTGGTTGATGTTGGTTTTTGGTTTGGTTATGTTCAGCACTATGGCTGATCAGTTCTGATATTTATTCCTATTTGTTTTCTTCGGTGGTTTTCTATTACGCACAAGTAACATTTTCATCACTTAAGAGTTCAACATCATTAGCAACTTGCATGGTGTTAGGATTTTAGAAATCCATGTATTTGAATTTATACAAATTAGCATTCCAAGGTTTCCAAGAAACCTTCTTTCAATTAATTCTTTTTTCCATGGTTCTAGTTTTGTTACTAAGTGTATCCAAACAAATCATGTCTTCTGTGTCACTTTGTTTCCCCCTTTTTGAATGTAATCTTTTATTTTTCTTTCAAAAATTATATTTTAAATTGGTTGTGTGATATTTTGTACGTTTTTATGGGTTCAAAATGTCATGAGTTATTTCATGGAGTACCATGCAACAAGATAAGGACAAGCCATTCACCGTGCGTATGATTGATATTCATTGGTTTTGTTATTGCTTAGACATAACACACACTTTGAACAATTTATATTTTATAAAATATGAGTTAATTACACATATTGTCTTCGCGGTATGGTCATGTTTTTGGTTTCACACTTCCATTCATTACGATGTTGGTCTTCGTAATCAATTTCTTAATAAAGAAAAACAATAGTAATGAAACCTAAATTTTTATTACTGCTATTCAAGTGGATGTTTGTAAACAATTGTTGTAACTTTTCTGTTTACTTTATCATGTAATTTATGTAATTTTTGATGTGGCCTTTTTATTATTCCTAGATAATTATCCTTTTTTTTAGAAAAAAATTAGATACTCTATGATATTTGTTTATGTTTGCTTTGGTATATTGGCTATATTACATGTAGTTATATCATATAATGAATATCTTTTTATACTTCACATTTTTATCTTTTTTTTTAAACCCGCGCACCACCCGAGTCTCTAACATAATGATTTTCTAATTTCTTGGTTTGAATCCAAATATTCTTAAAGTCATAGTTTGTATCGGTTTCACATATTTGTAATGTTGTGCTTTGAATCATAGATTAAAAAAGTCAAGTTTAAATCTGGATAATGAGTAAGCGAACAACAAGCTGCTTTGAATTGTTTATGCTAGTTATATATATATATATATATATATATATATATATATATATATATAGGTAGAGGATCCGGTAAGAAAATTGTTTTGTGTAGGAAGTGTAGGAAGAGTTTTCAACCGTTGGATCAAATCTGATTAAATATTTAGATCAAGGGCATAATAGACTTTTTAGTCATTTTATTAATTATCAAAACCCACAAATTTAGCAACAAAATTATGGATTTTAATGAGATTCAATTATCTAAAATAACTAATTCTTCCACACAATATTCAATCCCTTAACAATCAATCGGTTCTTCATTTTTTTACAATTAATCGATGATGGCAGAAGTTTTTCAAGATCTTTCGAATGGTAAGGCTTGTTTTATTTTTTTAGATCATTTTGATTTGTATGAGGTTTATTCAGATTTGATAAAAAGTCTACATTTTTTTTATTATAATCAGATTTGAAGTCGTATAGATCGATTCCATCTGTATAGGAAGTTTTTTATGTTTTTTTGATTTTATTTAAAACACTACAATAAAAACACCATCTACAAAATTATCTAAAACCAAAAACTTAGATGTTCTAACGAATAAACACTGAATAAAACACTATTTTAAAATACTACTATAAAAACACCATCTACAAGATTATCTAAAACCCAAAACTTAGCTGTTTTAACGAGGAAACAAACGTATAATGTTTCATATTATATAAACACTGCATAAAACACTATTATAAAAGAACACTATAGATATTAGGTTTATTTGATTTGTTGTTAGTGATAAGAAAGAAGAAGATAGTAAAAGACCTTCGTTGATATTGACAGAGAGATAGAGAGATGGGTGAGTAAAAATAGGATATATTTATTAATTATGCTTGAATTAAGGAGTGGTTAGTAGATATATAAATTAAAATGACTTTTCTACCCTCTTTTAAAACACTAATTAGACCATCCTACCCCTAACCATTAATTTATAATTAGTATAATATTAACTAACCTAAAGTTTTAATCTAAACCATCAATTTCTAGATCAAACGGTTGAAAACTCTTCCTACTCTTCCTACACAAAATAATTTTCTTACCGGAACCCTACCCTATATATATATATATATGTGTGTGTGTGTGTGTGTATGTGTGCCAATAACACGAATTATGTGTTCTTAAAGTCATGGTTTGTATCGGTTTCACATATTTTTTCATTTGACTTATGGATGTACCTTGTGTCAACACGGGTCTCTAATAATTATTACTATTAGTATTAGTATTATTAGAATTGTTATATTTTTCAACCCCGGGACACTCCCGGGGTAAAAGCTGGTATATATATATATATATATATATATATATATATATATATATAGGGGAAAGTTAATTTGAGAACACCTATATTTCGTGTGAACCGTGAGAACGACATCTAAAACCATTCAAATTCCAAATTTCTTTTTACACTTGTCTTTATTACTAAAATTCCATCTCAAAAACACAAATTACGCGTAAAAATTCAAACGTATACGAAAATAATTTGTTTTTACACATGTGTAAATTTACTGTTTATGAATGTGTAAACTGTTTCATTTACACATGTGTAAAAAGTTAATTTGAAAGTGTTTTTGCAAGAAAAGATGAATTATTTGGAAAGAAAATTCATTTATTAATGTTATATTTTAATTATAATTAGGTTTGTATTGAAAAAAAATGATTTTGATTAGTTTTCTCACTTGTTCTCACGGTTCTCGCGATATTTAGCGTTCTCAAGATAACCCTCCCCTATATATATATATATATATATATATATATATATATATATATATATATATCTCCTTCTTCTAATAAAGGAGTAGCTAGGGGGACATTTGTCCCCATACTAGAGCTTCTCAATAATATTGTACACATGTCAAACAACCATCTTCTAACCCGTATTCGCGCCCCGACCCGTTGACCCGTATTAGAATATTATAACCCAAGTAACAAAACCCTATCAGCTTAAACTCTAATAGTCGCCGCTATCTAACCCTACCTCTGCCATCTCCTTCATTACACAGCTTCTCAATCGTGACCAGTTATTTACGGAATCAACATCTCTACAATCTAGCATCCTCGCAATCCCTGTAATCTCTCATGGTATGTTTTAGGGTTTGGAGGAAGGAGAGCGCTGGTGCTGATTTTTTTTTTCTAGCCAAAATCACGGTTGCCACAAATCTATGCTGCGCCACAGTTCTTCGCGCAGCTATTAAATCGTTTGGAAGCAGGAACAATGAAGTAGTAAGCGACTAAGGCCAGTTTTTGTTTCTAACTTTTCTCCTTCGTCTTTGATTTAGGTATTTTTGTGTAGGTTTTGTTCGTTTTATGAACTGCTGAATTTAACCTAATTATTGGATTTGTTGTTTTTTAGTGGAAGACGAAGAGAATGAGGAGATTAATGAGGAGAACTCAGTCGACCATCTAGGCCTACAACCATCAGGTCTGAATATTACCGGCTGGATTTTCCAAGTTACTCTAAAGCACTTTTAAATCGATGAAAAGGTACATATTTATTTACCATGTTTTTTGTTATGGTACCACTCATCTTTTCTCATGAAGTAGTCTCATTCATGTGGTTTTTGTTGCTATACATATGTGGTTTCTCTGGGTATTTCTGCCAATGCGTTTTTCTGGGTGTTTGTCTGATCTATTTTCATTGAATTTCAAGTGTGTTGTTGTTTATTATGTTTTGCCGTTTGTTTTTGTTCCCTTTTGGTTCCTGAGTTCGTAGTTATGCATGTTAATGAGTTTCAAATTCCTGAGTTTATACTTTGTTTGGTATGCACGCCATGTGTTTGTAGAAATGTCATCGTATTCTTTGGTATGATTTTTGTTGCTGTTGCTTGCGTATGTTGTTTTAAAAAATGTTTATAAGATTCGATGGTTTAGATATGTGAAGAATTCCAGATACTCTTTATCTTTGAACATCTTTAAACAATAGTTTTTTTTTTCCTATGTTGGCTGCTTCGATTAAAGTATCTTGGCATTTGTTTTACACATGTTGAAGTTAAAGTATTTATTCCTTTGTTTTTGGTTTACACAGTACTTTGAATATGTGATTCATTAAGATTGAACGAATGTTTGCCTTTTTACACTCTGGGTTGATGCTAATGTATTCATTTTTTGCTATTTGGGTTGATTGTCATAAAACTTGTATTTATATATTACTGGTTATGCTAATTAAAAATATATTACAATTACAACATGTATGTTTGATTTGTTAGTCGTAAAAAAACGTTCTGATTTGGGCCATTTGGCTCACAAGTGTCGTGTTTGTTGTTTTATCATAATGTAATTATTGTTATATTTTGTGAAATTTTCTATGATTTTTAAATTTTAACACTTCAGGCCTTAAAACATTAGTTTGTTTGGCCTACTGTTTAACATGACATCTAAATATGATATGGAGTTATTTTCTTGTGGATGAACAGAAACTCATGCTTCTCTGTAACTAATATCACACATATTAAACTGTCCATGGTGGCAGATCTGGCCTGGCAAGTTTCAAAACAAGGCAAGTGGGGTGAAACCAAGAAGATGGATTTATTACTGCAATCCAGACCTCATTACAATCATAACTAAGTGGACAGGTGGAGACTTGCCAGTATCAAACATTGAAAGATTGGCAGAACTGCGTAAGTGAATCTTGCATGAACAATATATATTAGACTTGAGTAAAAAAATTGTACAACTTTCAATTTTAATAATTGAATTTTTGGACCAGATTTCCGCATTATTTTTTCTATATAATACATTTGATTTATCATGGTTACAGCTTCTTGATTGGGCTATGGTGAAAGTTGCCGATGCTGGTGGTCATGTGATCGCGATTAATGTTTGTCGAAATTCAGGTAGTGTTTTATTGTCAATGGGTGTATTTTCAGTTTCTTGAAAATAAGATTCAAATTTTGATATTCATTTCATGTTTTACAGATTGAAGTATAAGGCGTTGTTGGATGATTAGTTGGCTAATTATTGAAGGTGTTTGTGATCACAAAATAGGTATATATGTTTTTCAAGATTTTTTTAACAATGATTATATATAAGGGGGGAGATTTTACATATAAACCAACTAAAATGTGAATTAAAAAATCTTGAAATTGGTTACTTTATTTGTTCATGGCAAAAGAAAAGGTCGAAACTGAATCCTGAACCTGTGATTTACAGGTGGATCTCACTGGGTAGGCGTTAAGGAGGGAATTCAGTAAAAAAAAAAGTTTTGCTTAAAGAAGCAAAGTTTTATTCTGCAGCTACTGTTATTCTTGGGGTTGGGGTCAGCAAGATCAAGGCCTTTGGGTGTGTGAGTCTTAGAAAACTAAAATAAATGCACTTTTTGTGTTTAGAAATTCAATTGTAAAGATTTGCTTTTGCTTCAGAGTATGCAGGTTCAAAAACAAGGTGTTTCTGTTCTTATATTTTCTCAAATTCTGCAGGGGTTGGGTTTCAGTTACCAAATATTGTGCCAAGCAACTGCCTTTAGTTACTAAAGTATTGGCTCTCCAAAACGGGAAGTTGTTTTCAAATGGCGAAGTTTTAGGTATTGTTTTCTTCATCATTTGTTAGTCAAAATATGATCATGAGCATGTCACTATAAGCTAGGCATAATGGGTCAAAAACTGATCATGTTAGGCGGACCTAGAATGCTTATTTAGTGAGTAACGGATCAAAATCAGGTTGGGTCAAATAAATATCATCCGTTCATCATTTCCCAACGCAACCAAACAATCATACCTAATGGTATGGTACGGTTTGCCATACAAACGACATGCTTTAAGGAATGTTGATTTGCTATTGAGGTGTTTTGATTTTAAGTTTCATATGAAAGTCACAAATGATCAGTTGACTGCTGTTTGGTAGAATGTGGTTAATTTGTGTACGTTTTCACATCCTTTATTTTTTATTGGCTGCTTCCAGTGACATTGTTATGAATTGACAGTTATTCGTTGTGCCAATGATTTGTCCTCAGTTTTTGAATACAAATATGCTATTCAAGACAGGGAGGTGCTCTAAAATTCTTTAATAAAGTAGTTAGTTTCATGCATATATTCTCATAGGGATCCACGCATTCGGATTTTACAGTGGCGCCCTTCCGACTCTGGCGGTACCCAGGCTCACCCTTCGTTGCCACTTTTTAATACCTGACTACAAGCATTCGTGTCTCCTTTGTTTCAATATTCAACTCTTTTACACGATAAGACTATCAAATCACAAGGTTGAGTTGATTAATTTATGTAATCAGGGGATGAGGTGCCGTTTGATTTGTTGTAATTTTGAGCATTTTCATATTGATTCTTCGTTGCATTTTTGTTTTCAAGCTAAATTCTACTCTTTTAGATGTTGATTCTGCCCTTATTATAATTTGTTTTAACATTGCAATCTGTATAGTTATCTTTTTACTCCATTGTTTAAACCATACATGTTAACTGCAACAAGAGATTAAACTTAAATCACAGTATGCAAATCTTTTGATGGCTGAATAAAATGGTTGGTTTGCTGCTTTCTTTATTGCTACATTTATCATTTTTTTCAAAATTATTTTATTGGTAAACCGAATTAATAATGCTATATTTCTATTTTGATAAGAGGTGACGATGATTTGTTTCGCAAAAGTTCTACCTTAATTCCAGGTCGATGGACTTCAGTAACACACACTACCCTTGCTGCTGTTATATGCCAGAAACAGTGGTGGACCATTTACTTGTGTCATGTTTAACGGCTAAGACTATTTAGTGGCTGGTTGGAATATATATATATATATATTATATATATATATATATATATATATATATATATATATATATATATATATAGGGGATGGTTATAATAAAAACCCTTCAAAATGAGTAAACCTTGCAAACTAAATCCTAGCCATCCATCCATTTAATCTATGGTCACCATTTTTTCTATAATATTAATTTAATTAAATATGTGATAAAGGACAAGAAAGGGTAATAGGGTAATTTGGTTTTTCTGAAAAAGAGACTGACAAAAGCTGATATGACACCCCCATCACATCATCTCTCTCTTACTTTTTTCACATTGTTATATAAATTGTCAGATGCCCGAGTTACATATGTAACATACGCAGTGTTGCGTACGTAACAATAAGAATTATAGCAACTGTTCCAGCAGCAGTTCAGAATCAGATTTATTACCACATTTTTTTTGGGTTTTATTGTACCAACACGAGGGTTGTTGCGTCCGTAACGAAAAGGCAAAACCAAACAAAACGGTCATTACAAAGTGCATACGTAACGAGAATTAATATGGTTATAGGCATTTTGTTACTTACAAAGTGCTAAAACCAAACAAAACGGTCATTACAAAGTGCTAAAAACTTTATTGATCAAAAAACATTCAAATGTACACAAGAATTGTTTCTTACAAAATGCTAAAAAACAAACAAAACGGTCATTACAAATCAACAAATGGTAAAAAAAGTATCATAAATAAAAAAAATGTCTACACTTCATTCTTGATAATCATCTTCATCTTTAATGCAAAAAATATGCTCACCTGCAAAAATAAAACAAAAATCATCAATTTACATGTAAAAGACCCCCCCCCCCCCCCCCGCGCTTAACGTATGTTAACCAACTGGATTACAAAAAAACATACGAAACTGATACAAAAAAACATTGTTTTATACATTTAGTTATCAAAGATTATCAAACATACGAAACTGATAGCAACTTAGTTCTGCTGTTACATACGAAACAGACGCAAACATAGATTTGATCCAATGATTAGTGACTTTTGTTTTAATCAATATATGGTAAAAAAATCAGAAGCTAATTTATACCAACTTAGTTCTGCTGTTACATACGAAACAGAAACTAATTTATACCATAGTTTTGTTGTTACATACGAAACATGTGCAAAAATATAGGAAACAGATGCAAACATACATTCCACACATTATAATACTCATACAAACATGCACATACTGGTAAAAAACAAAAGCAGACATATTGTTGCATATGTTAACAGACATTAAAATTCACCAATTTTGATTAAAAAAACATATTAAACAAAAGCAGACATATTGTTGCATAGAACATAATCTGACTGCAAAAAACATATATGCTACACACGTAAACAGTCTAACATAACACAAAGATTATACGAAAATATAGACGATAAAAACACCCTAACTAAACAACAAGATACTACAAACATAAAAAACACAAAACGAAAAATCATTTTCGATGTTTAACATAATAAGTCACCCAAAAATAAGAGATGCTAGTAACACACAAAAAAACAACAATTATTTACAACTTAAAAAAATAAAAATACAGACAATACTTATGTACATGTGAAACAACAATTATTTACATGTGTAACAGAAAAAACACAGACAACATTTATGTAGTCTGCAGTAAACATAGAACAGAATTTGACATGCTAGAAAACAGAAAACATAATTTGACTGCAAAAAATAGACATGCTACACACGTAACAGGCTAACTAAACACAAAGATTATACGAAAAATGAGAGATAGTGTTTTGATATTTTATGGACAAGGAAAAATAACATTTTACTTGTTGAAAATATTAACCATACTCATTTGAGAAGTTACTAGCAGTAGAACAATCTCGATTAATTAATACATTGGAAAAAACAGAAGAATTAAAAATCATTGAATGTGTAATGATTAATTAATAAAAAAAAGTTTTAGAAACATTAACCAACTACATCTGGTATCATACGAAAATGTTCAGCGAACCGTTCGACGAAAATTTGTTTGTGCTCGTTGATTTAATATAGAAAAAAGCTAGAACAAGAAACTTTATTCGTTTAGTTAAATAAATAAATAAATGAACATAAACAGATGATATGTTTTTCCAATTATGTTCGTGAATGTTTAGAGTTTACATCATGTAGGATGCACGTTAAGATATATTAATCATAGAAATTTCAAAAATGATCACTCAAGAAAAAAAAAACAAAAGAAAATGTTATTTGCCAATGAAAAATTTATATATGGAGTTCAGGAGTTCATATTGTATCTTTTATCATGATTTGCTTTAAAAAAGTTTAAGGATAACAAACACTGTTTAAATCAAAACCTCATGATTAAAACACAAAATAATCATTTACTCTTGGTTAAGATGATGAACTGGACACAAAACATAGAAAAGAACTAAATACATTTTTAAATAACAGATATTAAGCATTAATAAATTAATTTTAAAGACAAAAAAGAATAAAAAGTAAGTAAAAAATGTTTAACAGTACCTGCCAGCCAGCTTCGATGCTATTGAGATCGGAGCCGTCGAAGGACCCCGGAAAGAACCCAAATCTGGGAAAGACTGAACTCATTTAATACTTCAATTTTTGGGTCCCACACGTTTATTGTTGCTTTTGCTCCGTATATCTCACTGGTGGTGGTGGCGGTGGTGGTGGTGGCGGTGGCAGTGGCGGTGGTGGCGGTAGGGGTGGTGGTGGTGGGATTAATCTTGAAGATGGTGGAAGAGAGATGAAGAGAGAGAGAGAGGGAGTTGTTTATATAGGAGGGGGAGAGAGAAAATTCAAATTAGAAAAAGAGGGGGAAGAGTAAATTTACTAGATTACCCTTTTTTATTAAAATAATAGAGGTTGGTGTGGATTAATCTTGGCCACTAGTTAGGTTTCCATGGGTTTTCTCATTTTAGAAGGTTTCCATTATCCCTTTCCCCTATATATATATATATATATATATATATATATATATATATATATATATATATATATATATATATATATATATATATATATATATATAGGGTTAGGATCGTGTGAGAACCACATTGAGTTGTGAGAACTAGAGAACTCTTGTGGACCGGACCATTGATTGTGATGATCCTATGGTTAAGATTTAATCTAGATGTTTTTTTGTCTTTACATGCCAATTAAAATATTATTAGTATATTTTAATACAAAAAAGTACAATAAAGGGTATTTAGGTAAAACCACCATGAAAGAGAAATAATTCTTATAATAGTATTTTAATTTTATTTAGTTATTCAAAAAAAATCATTTTTAAAAGAAAATCTAGTGAGATGCACCTTATATTTTACGCTGTTGTAATTATTTTTTATTTCATTATTAAATAATCATATTTTTTTAAACTTTATTTTATTTTTTTAATTAAAATAATTTGATTCTTTTAAAAAAAATACTTTTTTTAAAACAAAAAAAAAAACAAATATGTGCATTTTTTGTCGTCTCCACTTCGTTTTTACAGTTTACACCAGTGTTTACACACATCTATATAAAAAACAACCATCCATGAATCTGTTTTAGTTTTATACTCGTCTAATTATTTACACCAGTGTAAATCTGCCAAAACAAAGTGTGAAAAAAAAAACAAAACAAAACTGGTGTGATTATTTACACCAGTGTTTTACTCACATCATACTACACCATTGTAAAAAAACCCACAACGTCTATAATTTTTGTGGCATTTACACCGGTGTTTACTCACATCATACTACACCATTGTAAAAAAACCCCACAAACATCAACAACCAAAATATATTGCATAATTCGTATTTACACTTGTACTTTTCTTACATTACATCAGTGTAAAAAAAAACCCACAACAAAATATATTACATCAGTGTAAAAACCCAAACATCTATAAAAAAAAAAATGTATTTCACTAATGTTTCTTTACACTTGTACTTTTCTTACATTACATCAGTGTAATAAAAACCCACAACATCAACAACAAAATATATTACATCAGTGTAAAAAAACAAACATCTATAAAAACAAAAAAAAATGTATTTCACTAATAAAATAATAATAATAATAAAAGAAAAAAACAATAATAATAATAATAATAATAATAATAATAATAATAATAATAATTACCTATTGTGGGTATCTTCATCACCATCACCATCAACCCTAACCACCACAGATCCACCACCCTCAGACCCTGTTCAGATCGATCTGTTCCTTCGCCGTTCCTCTGCCTCCACCCGTACCACGAACCACCCCTCCGCCTATAAAGAAATATTCCCTGGGGAAACCATTCGAAAACCATCTGAAGCTGGCCCACCGTTTGACTAGGACTCTTGTCCAAGACACTAAATCTCCACCGTGGATTACCAACAGTCCAGATCAAACCAAGCACCCTTACATATACTCCTTAACTTCCAAATCATCGTTTCATAGCATTTCTCAGTGTCTCTTCTCTTTTAAAAAAGTATACCGTAAAGCTTCTAGAACAATATGTACCTAAATGGCGACGATCATCTTCTTCGTTCGTCTACCGCCCGTCTCCGCCGTTACCGCAGCCACGAAACCACCACCATCGTCGTTTTCAGATCCCCCCACCACGAAACCATCACCGCAGCCACGAAACCACCTGTCTTCAACCCCACGCCGTCCGCCGCCCTGCACAACCACCATAGCCCCACCCCGTCTATTAAAAACGTAACGAGAGAGAGAAGAGAGAGAGCAGAGAGAGAGAGTGATTTTAGAGAGAGAGAAGATAGAGAGAGAGAGAGCAGAGAGAGAGAGAAATTAAAAAAAAAATCTATAACCTTTATATAAAGGTGATTGGGTGTGGGTGGGGTGGGGTGGGGTGAGGTAGGGGAGGTGCTAAATTACTATGATACCCTCTTATTATTATAGTGCTAATATGTGTTTGTGTGGTCCAGATGAGTTCTCTAGTTCTCACAACTCAGTAGAGTTCTCATATGATCCGGATCCTATATATATATATATATATATATATATATATATATATGGTTAAACATAAATTCTCTATTGCCTTGTACAACAGTCAAGGAGGTCCCAAGCATTGGTGATCTAAGTTTATTGAAATTGCAAAAGAAGGCGTTACGGAAAATTTGGATTTTCAGAAACGAGAAGGTATTTAGGGGAGTTCACTGCACAAACAATAAACAATTGGAGGAAGTCGAGGAGTTCACTGCTCACACTTATTATAAACCTAAAACTTAAATAGCTTGAAGTATTTTGAACTGATGGTAACAATTTTTTGTCATCATGCATATGAACTATCCAAGCTCTTTAATTTATAGTTAGGGTTTCTCTCTGACTATTTATGTTGATTTTTGTTGTTCTCACTTGTGTACTTAGTTTGCCCATGTTTGATCAAAGATTCATGCGTCAAGGTTAACTATCCAAGCCCTTACATTGGTTTTTATACATGATATATGCTAGGATTCTAATATATTATGTAACATTAATACGTAAATTGTAAGTATAACATCACCAAACGTTTTACTTATTTAAAAACTAATTAAGTTTTCTTAATTTTATATTTATATATATCGATGAAATAAGTTGTGTATTTTACTTTTCGTTTAAACAAAACTTACATGTTATTTTGTTTCATGTTTTAAACTAGGAGGGTGTTAGGGATTGAGTTTGGAAATGCAAAAGTGCTTTTGGTCAAAAGTATTTATTGGCTTATGACTTTTTGAAAAGGAGTTTTAAAAAAAGTGTTTGGATTAGCTTTTCGGATGAGAAACGTCAAAAAGTCAATAAATTGTTGTTTTTTAAGTGTTTTGCTTAATTTATTGTGAATATTGGTTGTATGGGTGGTAAATTTTTTAATTTTTTTCCAAAAGTCAAAAGCCAGGATTTCTAACTTTTCAAAAACAGTTTTTCCACCTTTTAAAGCTAAAAGCCAAAAATCAAAACAGAAAGTGTTTTTGGGTTACACAAACAACTTATTGACTTATTGGCTTTTTGGAAAAACCAATAAGTCAATAAGTTGTTTTGAAACTCAATCCCAAACACCCTCTAGAAAATAAATCCGGTAACCTTATTTCATTTTATCTATATCTTCTTTCAATTTTTATTTTATCTTTTTTTGCCCGTGAAGTTCACGGGTCTCTAACCTAGTATATATATATTGGGGAAGTATCCATAGAAAACCCTCTAAAATGAGTAAACCTTAGTAAACCTAATACTTGGCTCACATTTGTCCACATCACCCTCAAGCATCTTCTTATTATTATATTATCAAGGTTATAAAGGTCATTTTATCATTCCCCCCTTTTTCAATTTTGAATAATTTCCCTCTCCTTATATAAAACCCATTCTCTCTCATTATCTCTCATTCTCTCACCACCACATTCTCTCTCATTTTTATCATCTCACCACCATGAGCAACCACCACCACCTCTCACCACCATGAGCAGCCACCACCACTATCGACCACACTAACCACCACCATCATTAAACATCTGGAACACCATCGACCATCATCGTTTAACATCATCATCGTCAAACATCACCATCACCGTCGCTCCCCACCATCGAAAAAACCACCACCAACATAATCAACAACGACCACAGAACCATTCACCATCATTTTCGAATCATAACAGCCTGTAAGTATTTTCGAATTTTTTAGATTTTAATTTTTAGGTTTAATTAGGCTTTAGGTTGAAATAATTTTGGGGTTTTTGTTTGAACTGATTATAGATGTTGAAATAATTGTTTTTGAATACTCTGTTATGTATAATTTATTATATTAGATGGGTTGAATAATAAAGTTGTTAATGAGGATAATGATTTTATAATATATATAATAGTTTTGGGGATAGTTTTTTGCACACCAAGTGTTTGATCAAATGCTTGAATGAAAAAAAAACTTATGTTAACCTTTTTTATTTTTTTTTATTAATTTTTTGTTTATGTTAGATTGGATGTTAAAAATATCATATTTTTTGAATTGGGTAAATATGTTTTTATTGCATATTTTTTGTTTAAGGTCTATTAGTGCTGAATTAGGAGCCGAATCTATCCCAATTAACATGTGTTAGGGTTTAATTAACAAGTGTTAAATAGCAAACGTGTTTTTATTTTTCTTGGTATATCTTTGATTTGTTTCTAATACTTTTTAACTTTTAATTTCTTGTAAATATGTTATTCTATGTGAAGGTTTTTGAATTTTGTATTGGTGCTTACTGATGTGTTAGGGTTCAATTAACACCTGTTAGTGATGCTAACACATGTTTGTATTGGTGCCTACCGATGAATTTATCCCAATTGACATGTGTTAGGGTTCAATTAACATGTGCTAGTGATGCTAACACCTGTTAGTATATGCCCAACTAACACGTGTTATGGTTCAATTAACATGTGTTAGTGATGCTAACACATGTTTGTATATGTCCAATTAACACCCAAATTGACCCAGTTAACATTTTCTAGTGATGCTAACACATGTTAAAAATAATTAATGTAGGAGTATCCATGAACAACCACCGGAGTTCAAGCCGGCTACTCCGCACAAGGATCGACTAGAGATGTAGTGCTAAGGATTGAAACATGAAGCTGAAGATACCTAATAAGGAATGAAGCATAACGCCGAAGACGACTATTAAAGAATGAAGCATAATTTTAAGTTTCATGTGTTTTTGTTAGTTTATGATAGTTTTGTATCATCTTTTTAATTGTTTAGATTTATATGAAATTAATTTGTTACACTCAATGTCGATTGCAATAAATTTTTATATACATGTGTTCTTTTATGTTGTTATACTAGTCCAAAATTAACGTGATAATTATTTGAACCAGCTACACGTGTTAGTGATGTCTGTGAAATGAGTTTGTTTGAAGAGACCAAGTAATATGTGTTAAAGGGCTCGTGTGGCATACGTTATTAATAAATCTGGATCTTTAAAAATTAATATGTGAAAGAAATTGTAGAGAGAAAAGTAGAAGAAAGGAGGTGGAGAGAGAGTGTTGGTGAAATGAAAGGTGGAGAGAGAATGCAAAAAGGTGGAGAGAGAAGGTGAAATGATGGAGAGAGAAGGTAAAAAAGGTGGAGAGAGAAGGTGGATGAATGGACAAATCTACCCTTTTCCTAATATAATATCAATAAAGTTGGAGAGAGAAGGTGTATTTTAGTCAAATGGTGGGACCATTAACCACAACCATTGATCATGCTTGATCAATGGTTGTGATAGAGTTTATGGAGTTTACTCAAATATTTAGAGTTTACTCTAGAACCATCCCTTATATATATATATATATATATATATATATATATATATATATATATATATATATATATATATATATATATAAAATAAACCAAAGCATTTTTAATTACATATCATAATATTATGTAATCTCTCTTTTGAGAGATGCCACATAGGATGTGATATGGCAACTCTAGACCAATTAAAAAAAAGGAATAAATATGGTTTAAATATAATTTAACATAATCTATTAAATACCTAATCTACTAAGGGGCTGTTTGGTAGCCTCTTAATCAGCCTCTTAATCATTCAGGTCTGAATCATTCAGCATTCAGACTGTTTGTTTCAGTATCTGAATGGAATGATTAAGTGCTGAACCATTAAGCTAATAAGTGATGCTGAATGATTAAGCTCTTAACCATTCAGAGCCTCTTAACCATTCAGACC
Organism: Ambrosia trifida; assembly: GCA_028751855.1. NCBI lineage: Eukaryota > Viridiplantae > Streptophyta > Magnoliopsida > Asterales > Asteraceae > Ambrosia > Ambrosia trifida. The sequence continues at coordinate 6,192,297 of CM054122.1, read as the reverse complement.
ATCTTAATGATTCAGCACTTAATCAACCAAACAGCCCCTAAATGTAAATATTAAAACTTTATTATTTTCTCTCTCATGTTTCTTCTCATAACTTTTAAATGTTAATATCTTTTATATACGGGATTTTTAAAAAAAAATTTACACCAAATTAACGAGCGTTTTATTATCTTTCCAACGAGTACCATAGTGCTATATAAAAAATGGAGAAAAAAAAACGACTATTTTTTTGTAACCCAACAATTTTTGTGTCAGGTTTGGAATTAGTTTAAAAAAAATTGTGGGTTTGGGTCGGGCCTAGGATTAGGTGATACCCGACCCAATTACCCCTTTTTTATATTAGAATATGATAACTCATTGCAGAGATTTGTTTATAATAATAATAATAATAATAATCATTAATCATATATTGGCAGATGCCATTTTTATAGTTTAGATACTTCTAATTTTATTCACTTTATTTAGATTTCTCAACCCGGGACACTCTCTGGTTATAAACTAGTAAAAAAATAAGAAAAAAGAAAAATTGCCAGACTATAAAAGCGCCGCGACCCTCCAAGAAAAGCTAGGGTTTGGGGGGATTCAGGATTAGGTTGGTTCCAGTCTCTCTTTATTTAATCAATTCTACAGATCGTAGTTGTCAATCTCCCCATTCGGTTAGAAACCCTAACCCAAAAACAATGGCTGAAAAAGGCAAAGCTTCCTTCGCCGATCTTGGTAAGGACATCCGCAGGTTCGAAGACGAGGGTAAGGTAGGCGGCGTTCAGTTACTTTCCATCGATCACTTGCATATATATATATATATATATATATATATATATATATATATATGCTTTTAAACCCTAGCTAATAATTCATATTCATTTAGATGATATATATATAGGGGAAAGATCCGGTACAAATAGCTTTTTTGGTAAGAACTGTGATAATCAAAGGAGGGTATTTTTTTTTTATTTTTTTTTTCAAAATTTTTTTTCCCCATATTGTTAAATATGTATTATAGTATTGAAAACTAAAAAAAATTAAAAAAAATAAATTTGGTGTAGAGTAATTACGTGTAGAGTAATTACATAATTACTCTAGTGTAAACTAATGTATTTACCTTAATGACGTAATTACACTAAAAAAAATTTATTTTTTTTTTTTAGAATTTTTTTTCCCATGTGCTTAAACATTCTTTCTAGCTGAATAATACAAAAAAACTATATGTATTTGATCTTTACTCTATATATATATATATATATATATATATATATATATATATATAAAACCATTTTACATGCTTCATTTACAGGTTCCAGAAGGCCTCGGCCCTTTTGTAGGTTCACCCGAAGACTTTCACTCAGATTGGTACATTTCTTACCACTGATCATATTAATATACTCAATTTCTTATTATGCATGCAATATTAATATTATTATTATTATTATTATTATTATTATTATTATTATTATTATTATTATTATTATTATCCACAAACTATTTTTCTTTACCAAGGGAAACTAGTTTTAACGGAACCTAGCTATAATATATGTTAACACACACATACATGTAAACATCATTAATTAATTAATTAATTAGCCAAGTAAACATTAACAAAAAACTGAATTGAAGGTTCGAGGCACTGTAAGTGCATGATGTCCCTAGGCTAGTATATATGTTGTTTGGACGTGTTTCGGGGTGTTTGGAGACGTTTATACGCGTTTTTGGGAGTATTGGAAGCTATTGGCGAGTAGGGGATGGGTATAGGCGATTAGAGCCCTATACCACATCATTATCAGGCGATTAGAGGTGTCTATAGGCGATTATGGCCCTAATCACCTATAGGTAGATGTCTTATAGCTCCTACTCGCGTATACTGACCTGTACGAGTACGGGAGGTATAAATAGGCCCAATCATTGCCCTAATCATTAGTTCTTGCCACACACACTCTCCAACACCCTCCCCAGGTCTGAGATTGCTAGGTTTGATCATTGTAACACTCGTGCTCTGTTTTAATGATATAAACGTGAATCTTTTGACCCGTTTGTGTGTTGTAATTGCTCGTTTATCATTGTTTCATATTTTTTCTGTTATTAAGACATATTCAAGGGATTCCGCACCTTGAATATAACCCTCGTGATTGTCGGGTGACACGTTCGTCGATCCTACAAATGGTATCAGAGCCGAGGCTCTTATCACGAGCGTTTTGATAGCAAAAACGAGTGAAAACAGGTAGGTTTTTGTGTGAAAGTTGTGATTTTTAAGCAAAAACCTATTTTGAAGTTTGAAACTTTGAGTTTTTCATAAAAACCTTTATTTTCAAAGTCTTAGTGTGTGTTTATGGATGAAAACGTGTGTTTTTTATTAGGTTTTGTTCTAAAAGTGTTTTGGAAACTTTTCCAATAATTTGGGGATTAAACACATCGTTTTGGATAAGATTTTGAGGCAATAACGGTGGATTTTGAGCAAAAGTGTTGTTACAGATTAGATATAGCGATTACACAGACCTGTTCCCTGCCAATCGCCTATATATAGGCGAGTAGAAGATTTTATACACGATTAAGAGGGTACTCGCCAATTCTTCATGCGATTAGGGCTCTAATCATCATTTTCTTATATGGTTTAGACCCCTAATCGCCTGCCTATAAGGTTCCATTCGCCTGAAAATTGTAATCGCTCAACTGTTCACTAGCAATTACACCCTAATCACGTGTAATACTAGTGATTACAACTGTACTCGCCCCTAAAAAACCCTAATCGCCTATAAACACCAAAATAGAGTTCCTAATCGCCTGAAAGGACCTGAAACTGAAAATTTGACTAAGCATTGGACTTTTAACGAATTTAAACATATGGCAAACCCGTGGGGACATTTGAACCAACCAAGGCAACAATATAATCAACAAATGAACAATCAAACAAACGTACCCACGAACCCTTGGCAATTCTCAGCCGAGCGTAACGCGCAACGGATGCAACAAGCGCAAATGCAAGCGAATGTTGCCGGAATCAATCCGTGGACGCTAGCGGCTCAACAACAGGCAATGAATGCAAATCCTTGGGCACTCGCGGCTGCTGCAAACTCACAGACGAATCATCTGTCTTCCGTTCTCATGAGTGACTTAGAGACGGGTAGTTCGAATAGAGCACCGAAACTACAATACATGTCCGACTACCATGGATGGAAGGGAAGATTTCAGACGTATGTTAAGGGCATCGATGGTCTCGTATGGTCAGCTATAGAGACAGGGTACAGTAGGCTGATGGTTGAGAATTCGAATACTCCGATCTCACTAGAAGATATGAATGAAGATCAGAGGAAGAAGTATAATTATGAAAAGAAGGCGATGGCAGCATTGAAGCAAGCTCTTCCTAAGGATATACTTCATCAATTCGCTCAGTGCACTACATCACAGATGCTTTGGTTAGCACTTGCTGAGCAAAATGAGGGAAATCTGAAGACTCGAAAGGTTAAAATGGATCAACTCTAGAAGGAGTTCAAGAACTTCAATGCTATCGGGAGAGCAAACAAGGCTCTCATTCCATAGAATCCCAGTATCTATTATGGGAATCCTCTTCAGGACACCAGTGTGGGTGGAACCAAACCACAGACTACCTTTGTGGTTAACCCGGACCCAGTTGATGCATTTGACAATTATGGTCCCCCAGCTGATGTTCCTCCTCCAACATATCCTTTCGGACCAAACCAGTATCCTTTGAATTTTAATACTAACCATTTTGGTGTTAACCCGTTTTCTCATCTTGCAGCACCAGCGCAGGCAACTGCACACTTTGGTGGACCTTCTCCATCAGGTTTTGGCGGGGCTCCAACTACAAGTTATGGTGGATATGGAGGTGCATCGACCTCTAGTCAAGGTGGCTATCGGACCAACCCAGACCCAGAGCAGCTGAACACCGCAGGTTTAGAGAAGGTGACGGTAGAGTTAGCTCAAGAACACATGGCTCTACTGTCGACCTTGGTAAACTCCTACAGTGGACTGGTTGCTGGACAGATCGAGAATCCTCATCTTACAAAGGAGGATTACTCGCAGATCGATAAAGACGACATGGATCTGATAGACATTCAGTGGCACTTCGCAAGTGTGGTGAGAAGGGCAAAGGAGTATATGTACAGGACGGGAAGGAGAGATGTTCTGATAAACAACAACACCAAGTTTGGGTTTGACAAAACGAAGGTCACGTGCTACAACTGTGGCACCAAATGGCACTTTGCAAGAGAATGTGACCGACCGAGGCAACAAGGACATCAGAATCCCTTCAACAACAACAGAGAAAATCAGAATCAGAGGCAGCAAGCTCAGGCACAACCTAATCCAAATACTAAGCGAGCTATTGTCCCAGTAAATAACCAGAACCAGAACCAGAGGCCTCCTGCAAACAACAATCAAGGACAAGCCCTGGTTATTCAAGCTGATGAAGGTTTCAACTGGAACCATCTGATCACTGGAGAAGAAGCTCCTCAGGGTGGTGCTGCAAGTTTTGCTCAACAATCGTCTGAAGCACCAACTGAAGTTGAAAAAACCTCAAGTCAGTCTGACATTATTACTTCTGAAACCGAAGCGTCTGACTGTGACTCGAAGTGTGATTCTGATATGGGAGAAGATTTGGAGGATTTGTTAGCTGAAGCAGATGCGCTGATCGGTAAAAGATCGTTTCTTGTGGATGTTGATTGCACTGAGAAGAACTTTGGCGAATTCTTTGGAGCTCAAAATACTGCAGCTCATTATGCATTGATGGCCATTACTGAATCGTCAAACATGGTAAGTTCTTCCTCTAATTCTAAGTTAGAGTGTGTAGAGCGTAATCAGCTAAAATTCAGAATTAAAGAATTAACTGAAGAGAATCTGAATTTAAAAGCTGATGTTGGTCCATTGCAAAGGTCAATTGATTCCTTAAAACAAAAGGAGAAAAATTTTCTAAGTACAATTGAAAATTACAAGAAGGATGTTTCTGAACTGTCGAAAACCTTAGCTAACAAGCAAATTGCTATCAATAATTACATAAATGAGGTAGAAGACACTAAGAAACAATTGGCCATTGTCAACTGTGACTATGAAAGGATCAAGAAGAAACTTGAAAGTTACCTAAACTGCAAGTATGTTCTAGATCACATAGTTGAACACTCTGAAAAGGAAAGCTTTTCCACCAGTCCCAAATATTCTCAGTGTCCACCTCCAGTGAGATTTGAAAATCATAATTTTGATGTCTTGCCGAAGGAGGAACTTGTGGACGTGGCAGCTGAAGCAGCAAAAGCTGCAGAGGCGGCCAAAGTAACTGAAGCAGCTAAACCTGCTGATGTTACTAAGGCTGCTACTCCTGCTAAAGCTGTCAATCTTAGTGAGAAAACTGATGATATTAGTGTGTATGACACAAACTCGTCGGATGATGAGCTTGATGAGCCTCCTAGGTATGCACCGGTCAAAACTCAACAGGTTCCTCTTGAAAACCATATAATTACTACTGAGACCTTGAGTGAACTTGTACCGAAAGTGCAAACCGAGGATGGCAGAAGGATTAAGGTGTTTTATAAACTAAAAGGGTCTGAAAGGGTAAATGCTGATGAGGAAGTTCCTCTAAAATGTATCGCCCCTGGTCTAATTGCCAAAATTTGTCAAGAATCTGTCATTACCGTGGAAAAGGAAACCTGGAATAATAAGAAGGGTAAGGGTAGAAAAGACCAGGGTAATCAGCCAAACGAGCATACCAAGAAAAATCAAAAGAAAAACACTGTTAATGCTCAAAGTCATGCTCAGAGAAAAAGTCAGAAGAAGCATGTTACTGAGTTTGTTAGATCTACCGGTAATGAGAGAAACGACGATCCTCAAGTCGATCAGCAAAGAAAATGCCTTGAGGATCTAAAGCAAAAAAAAACTCATTTGCCAGTTCATCTAGCAAAAAGAACAAAAAGGAGAACAAGTCCGAATCTCCTAGATTTGAAGAATACCGATCCTGTCACAAATGCGGGGAACGTGGGCATTTAGTTGCTGCGTGCCCTGAATTGAGACGAGAAAGGATCAAAGTGGATGATCCTCCCAGTTCTAGCAAACCTAAGCAACCCGTTTCACCTAGACTCTCTGAGAAACAAAAGGGAAAGCAGGTTATTTATGATAACCGCAACAAGATTGCTATGAACCAAAAGCCAGTTGATGGCAGGGGTCCACAGCTGAGGGGGAGCACTGTTCCCACAAAGGTTGAAGCAGCGCCTAAGCCACCAGCAAAGGCTGCAGCTAAACCACAGGGCAACCCCAAAGCTGTTCCACGTACAGTTAAATCTGAAGTGGATCTAAACTCTGTTCCTCCAAAGGAATCTAAGGCTGGATCTTCTAGCCCCAAGGCGAAGAAAAAGCCCAAGCCAAAGAAACCAGAACAGGTTTGGAGACCCAAGTCACCAACCAAAAGTGGTGAATCATCTGCAGGTGAATACACTACCGGACCATCGGAAACAACACCAACTCCAAATGGAAGATGGGTTGATTTTCCGACATTAGATGAAGATGGTAGACCCAAAACCGTGAAGGCTTGGGTCCCCCTTAACCACTGAACTTTGAATGTTTGTGCAGGGAGTTCCACAGGGCCTTATCAGCAACCTCTGGATTGTTGATAGTGGAGCTTTAGGGCATATGACAGGCGACTTATCCCTGCTTTTTGACATAAAGAATATCAACGGGGAGTATGTTGCTTTTGCTGGTAATAAAGGGGGTTATATCACAAAAGAAGGCAGTATGAGTAACGGTATTGTAAGCTTTGAGAAGATAAGCTTTGTTAAACAAATAGACCACAACTTGCTGAGCGTCTCGCAGATATGTGACAAGAAGTTCACTGTGTTCTTTGATGACAATGCGTGTTTATTTTGAAACCTAGATTTAAGATACTGAGAGAGTGGGTCATGATCTCAGCTCCTAGGGTCAACAACCTATACGTCCTGGATATGAGCCGAGCTATGACAGCAAAAGGTTAAGTCACTTGTTTTCTGTCTAAGGCGACAGAAAAGGAATCGATTAAGTGGCACAGACGAATGGGGCACATCCACTTGAGAAAAATGAACCATCTGGTTCAGAATCAACTGGTGGAAGGTGTTTCTGTTAAGAATTTTCACCTAAACGACGTCTGTGTCTCATGCAAGAAAGGGAAGCAGAAAAGGAAGTCTCACAAGCCTAAGAAGACAAACTCAGTTAGTCTACCTCTCGAACGACTGCACATGGACCTGTTTGGCCCAGTCAATCGGAAGAGCAAGAACGGTGACTTATACTGCTTAGTGGTTACGGATGACTATTCTAGGTTTTCTTGGGTCGTGTGCATGAAGCACAAGAGTGAAACTTTTGATTACTTGAAGAATCTGTTTACTAAACTGGAAAATCTATATCAGTTAAAGATCCGGAGGATCAAAAGCGATAACGGGTCAGAGTTCAAGAATCATGCTATGGAGTCGTTATGTGCAGAAAAGGGTATTCATCATGAATTCACAGCACCTTACACTCCTCAGCAAAATGGGGTTGCAGAAAGAAAGAATCGGACTCTTATTGAGGCAGCCAGAACAATGCTCGCAGACTCGAACTTGCATGTGATCTTTTGGAACGAGGCAGTTCACTGCGCGTGTTACACTCTAAATAGGGTTCTAACGGTAAAGAAGCTCGGAAAGACTTCTTACAAGCTTCTGAACCGGAGGAAACCGAACTTAGAGTTTCTGGAACCTTTCGGAGCTCCATGCACCATGATACATCATGATGGGAAGTTTGGTGCAAAGGCAGAAGAAGGTTTCTTTGTTGGTTACAGCACTCCCAATAAAAGAGTGTACAACAAAAGAACCAACAACGTTGAAGAGTGGCTTAATGTCGATGTTCAACGTTATACTGCCAATGCACCTGGTGTTGGACCTGATTGGTTGTTCGATTATAAGAGTCTATTTGATTCCTTCAACTTGGAGAATTTGGTAGATGATGTTGTTGGGCAAATGTATTACGAATGTGAAAACGCAGCTAGCTCACCGCTAATGCGTCCGATCGTGGTGAATGCACCTGCGCCTGCACCATCTGATGCCTCTGCATCCACGGGTCCCCCTGGTAAAACCGCAGCAGCATAAGTTGAGGAAGTCTTTCAGGAAGCGTCAGCAGAGGTTCTTAAATCTTCATCCTCAAACGACGATTTTGCAGAGTCTCATGAAACTCTTACTGAAAAACAAGCTGGAAATGGTGAATCTACCACTACAGCTCCAGTTAATCCAACAGGAAACAATCAAGCTGGTCCTTCTTCTTCAGCAGCTCCAGGGATAGGTCTTCGGATCGATCTCTCAGGTTTTAATATGCAACCTGCTGCTCCCTCCAGTTCAAGCGCCGCAGAGACAAATTTATCTCAAGGTTTGGAGAACCTTAATCTGCATTCGGATGATCCAGTGCTGGCACATCCGGAATCTCAGATTCACGACACTCATCCGATGCAGAATGTGATTGGTGATCCGGCTAGAAGAGTCATGACGCGCAGTCATCTCAGAAATGCTAGTCCAAGTGACAATACAGGTACCTTGGCACTCTACTCGGAAATCAGGAAAGCCGGACATTAGAACGATTGGTCCTTCGCTCTATATGTTTCTCAAACTGAACCAAGAACCGTGCAAGAGGCATTGAGGGAGGAACCATGGATTGAAGCAATGCAAGCCGAGCTTCAGCAGTTCCAAAAGCAAGGGGTGTGGGACTTAGTTGACTTACCTCCAGGCTCGAAGAAAATTGGATCAAAGTGGGTCTACAAGTGTAAACGGGATGACCGCGGGGTGATTATTAGAAACAAGGCTCGATTAGTTGTCCTCGGCTTCCGTCAAATCGAAGGAATAGATTACAACGAAGTATACGCTCCAGTTGCGCGCCTTGAAGCTATCCAAATGTTCTTAGCTTACGCTTCGTACAAACGGTTTAAGGTGTATCAAATGGACGTGAAAAGTGCTTTTCTGTATGGTATCGTGAAGGAAGAGGTGTATGTTGCTCAGCCACCGGGTTTTGAGGATCCGCTTCATCGCAAAAAAGTTTACAAATTCAACAAAGCGTTGTACGGACTCCATCAAGCTCCGCGTGAATGGTACCAAATGCTTAGCAACTATTTGATATCCAACGGGTTCAAACGTGGACTCGTGGATTGCACCTTGTTCACCAAAGAAAAGGGTGGTGACCGTCTTCTGGTACAGGTTTATGTTGATGATATTATTTTTGGGTCTACTAATGATGTCATGTGCAGGGAATTTGAAAAGCTTATGCATGATAAATTTGAGATGAGCTCGATGGGGGAGATGCAATTCTTCCTCGGTCTACAAGTAGAACAACAAGAGTCGGGGACCTTCATCTACCAGAAAAAATACGTTGCTGACATCTTGAGCCGGTTCCAGATGGAAGACTCTACTCCAGTAGGCACACCGATTCAGACCAATCATGGGATTGGGCCTGACGAGAAAGGACAAACCGTTGATCCTTTTCTCTATCGAGCTATGATAGGCTCACTCATGTACCTCACTGCATCAAGACCTGATATAATGTTCGCGACATGCCTACTATCAAGATACCAGTCAAGGCCGAAACAGTCCCACCTGGTTGCTGTGAAGAGGATCTTACGTTATCTAAAGGGTTGTTTGACCAAAGGTCTATGGTACCCTAATGACGATAAGTTTGACCTCATCGCGTTTAGTGATGCTGACTATGGTGGATGCAAGACAGACTTAAAATCCACATCGGCTGGATGCCAGTTTTTGGGACCAAGACTAGTCTCGTGGCAGTGCAATAAGCAAGCCTCAGTAGCCTTATCCACCTGTGAGTCGGAATATGTAGCAGCATCGAGCTGCTGCTCCCAGGTTCTTTGGATACAACAACAAATGAGAGACTACGGTTTGAAATTTCTTAATACTCCCATTCACTGTGACAATGAGTCCGCTATAGCTCTTGCTAAAGACTCAGTCAACCATTCCAAGGCGAAACATATCTTGGTTAAGTATCATTTCATACGCGATTGCTATGAAAAGAAACTTATCGATATGGTCAAAATCCACAGGGATTACCAACGTGCCGATTTATTCACCAAAGTTTTTTACGGTCCTCATTTTGAGTATCTGTTAATCGTAAACGACATTAAAGTTAAGCAGGATTAGATCCTCATCGGTAATCATTTTTGTAAATATTTTTCTTCTAAAAAATCAGAAAAATCCAAAAATATTGTCTTTTCGCAAATTTTTAGATTTTTAGGGGGAGAAAATTCAGAAAAATACAAAAACATCAGAAAATGCAAAAAATTCAAAAAAATGAGAAAATCCCAAAATTAAAAAAAATGAATGAAAAATGCAAAAATGAGTTTCTTTGGTGAAACTGGGAAGATGATTTTAACCAATCATTCGGACTGTCTGGACTCTTATCATCTTAAAATTATTGAAACTGATAGGTAGCCTCTACAATGATGTGTCGGTAGGCTCAAAATCATTTCCAAGTTTGGCACGGTGATATAAACCTAAATCAACTGAATCATGTGTGGATCAATGTGCATTGGCATATGGTCTTGGTATCGAAATCTCGTTTGATAGCATGCCAAAATCCGAGGTTTCATGGTCTTTAAGAGGTTGATACATCTGAAACCACTGATACGGCTGAAGGTAATGAGGATGAATTTGATCTGAATGTTCTAGACTTCTCAGAACCTTCTGGTGTTGCACAAGAACATGAAGCCTCTCGATCTGATAAAGGAAAGGCACTTGTTGATGAAGACGCACCAGTTAACATAACTGATGCTGATGATGACTCAGATGACACTGAAAGCGATTCCCCCGATACTTTTGCTGAAAAACAACAAAGAGCTAAGAGAAAGGCAGCGGAGGAGAAAGCTAGTGCAGCTGCGCTTAGAGCCCTTAATGAAGATCCCACCTATGTTGTGGGAGAGGGGGATTTAATTGCAGACTTAGATGCAGAGCTTGAGACGTCGCCTCCTCCAAAGAGACATAAGACGACTGCCAAGAAGGATAGTGTTCGAGGTAAGAAGACGATGTCTCATAAACCTCAAATGGAGAAGACTTCAAGGAAAAGGCGGTTTACTCTTCCTGAAGCATTTGGGGCTCAAGACACTCAATCCTCTAAAGCAGTAGCAGCAACAACAACAACAACAACAACAGTAACAACAACAACGGCTGCAGCAACATCACCAGTCCCCATTTCTGTTAGTGCAGCTATGCCTGCCAGAGTCACCATGTCGATACCTACTTCGGTAATCTTCACTGAGCCAGCCTCAGTTACCGAAGCAGCGACTAGCTCACAGATTGTTTCCAATCCTATTGGTGACAGGATTAGGAAGATGAGACAAGAAGTCCGACCTACGGCTTCTAGGTCGACCGATCAAACCTCTTCTTCAGCTTCTTCTACAAATGAACAACTTCAGCGAAAGATCAGCGAGTTAACTGCTATAGTTGCTACGCAAACACGTGAGATAGCTGAGTTGAGAACGAAGAATGATAACATTGAAGAGAATGAGACAGCAATGCTTGAGCTGATCGAGGAAACAATCCAGTCAAACACAGAGCTGCGAGCGACAGTTGATGCACTTACTTTGTCTAATCAACAGGTCATTGAATCGAACAGGCTGCTAATGGAATCTCATCAGCAGCTGATGCAGTCGAACCAAAACACTTTGGAGAGACTTGCAGGAGTAGAAGCCTCGAACAGCGAGCTTCGACTGATAAATGTGAACAATGAATGAAGGATCACCAAAACTGAGAAAGAGAATACAGAACTGAGAGCTAGGTTAAATGAGTTGACTGGAACTTAACCTAGACTCACTGGTAGTACTAGTTCAGAAGCTGAGGCTGGTGCTGGTGATGATGATGATGAAGATAATGATGATGATGAGGACGATGATGATGATGAGTCAGATGATGGTGATGATGATGATGCTGGTAAGGGTGGTGATGGTGGTGATCCTGGAGCCACAGCAGTAGAGGCGAAATCCACATCCCATTTTGGTTATAGTTTTTGCATATCAGTTTAGAACACATTTTGAGACTAACTTCGCTATAGCTTTTAACACATTTTTGCTGTAAGAACCAGTAAAATAAAAAACTGTTGTATATCACATTTGTATCGAGTTGACGTAATTAGGTTGAAAATCTAATAAACTCTATAATACATGACTATTTAACATGTTGAACAATTTTGATTTAATATTTTAAATATTTTAACTGTTAAGTTTTACAACAAGGTAGGAACTCAAACATAAATAAAATAATTTAACATGTTAAATTTAAACTTCATGTTATCTTCTATTAAGCAAATTAAAACTCAAATCAAGCAAAACTAGTTGAGAATAAGCTTATAAAAGAAAAACCATGTTTGATTACAAGCTTATATGTATTTGCAACAATTGGCCTAAGCTACCAAGATGCAAACCAATATTAATGCCTATAAACTAAATAAAAAAACCTATGTAACCTACAACAAGTCATAAACAAAATCAAGCGAAACTAGTTGGGAACAATAGCCATGACTTATCTAGAATCAGATCTGTAACTTAATTATCCAGAAAACACTAAAAGTTGGGGATCGAAACAGAACAAATCGCAACATGCAATCTGAAACAGTTAATAATACCCTAAAATGGTATCTAAAACAATTTAACACGTTAAAGCTTTTAATTAGCACGTTATATTTGAAACTAAACCTGATACAAAAACTTTTATCATGTTCAATTCAATTTTTGTTTCATGAAACCCAAATTATACAGGTTCTTACAAATCAAACCCTAATTAACAATCTAACTATACAGATTCTTACAAATCAAATCCTAATTACTGATTCAACAATATAACAGGTAATTTAATACAAATATAAGAAATTCAACTACTGCAACTAGCAATCGATATAAACAGATCAACTAGTTTAATCAAATTAAAACTCAGATCCGATCTATCAACCTACTGCAACCAGCAATCAATATTAACATATCCAAATAGTATACAATACCTAGATTAATCTCCATCTGCTGTAGTATGTAGATCGATCAAAGCAAAACACGGGTGAATGTAACAATCTGCTGTAGTTTGTAATGCTTGTTTGTTACTAATAATAATAATAATAATAATAATAATAATAATGTTAGAGAAAGAGAGAGCAGAAGAGAGAGAGAGAGAGAGAGAGAGAGAAAGAGAGAGATAGAGCAGATTAGAGAGAACAGAAAAGATAGAGATGGGGGGAGATGGCAGGAGAGAGAGAGAGAGTAGAGAGAGAAACTTAAGTGAAAGGTATTTTTTTAAATTCCGATTATACCCTTGGCTGAAAATTAAGCTTATGATCACTTGGTTTGATCTTAGCCATTGATTTTCATAATCCAAGGTTTCTTAGTGGGGTTTGTAGGTGCATATGTGCGACTAATGCTTTGGATTAGATAAACCATATGTTTTGTTTTCTGTCGAAGGTGCGAAGGTATGTTTTGGTTGGTGCGAAGGAGAGTTTTAGAAGGTGCGAAGGAAGAAGTTTTGGGCGAATGAAGACTGTTTATTATGTAGTTTGGTTCGACCGTTCACAATGGGCGAACCTGCACATTCGCATGAACAAAATGGGCGAATGTGCAGTCTATAAATAGGCAAACTCAGTTTTTGTAGTTAACTTTGAGTCATTTATTTCCCGCCACTTTCTGAATTCTCTCTGTAACTTTTTATAAACTTGTTTTGCGTCTAATCCTTGATTGTAATCACTTTTCTACGTGTATTCAAGTTTGTTTATTAATGAAAAGCTTTGAAAATGATGATTTGTGTGTGTTTATCTGATTAGTTATCATTTTGTGCTGGTTTTGGGGATTCCGCACCCAAAACTAAATTGTTTGATTGTCTTTGTAGCTTATCGATCCTTTCACGCGCATACAAAGTGGTATCAGAGCCATTCTGAATCAAACAACCACAAATTGATAGTTTCTCAGTTGATTTTGACCCAAATTTGATCAAAAATTTTCTGTTTTAAGTGAACAAACTGAAATGATGTGTTTTTGATTGATTTCACCTTGATTTCGTGTTTGAATTGGATAATTCACTTTATTAAAGTTGTTTCAAATTTCATCCGATTCAAAACCTGATTAAGATCATCAAATTCCATCAACTTTTGATAAACATGATCAAATATAACTGATTTTCAAAGAATAACCGTTTTTGAAATCACAGGGGTCGAACGAGAGAATTCGGTCGAAAGTGGGAGTATATTAGGTCGAACGAGTGTTTTTGTGGTCGAAGGAGTGATTTTAGTGGTCGAAAGTGAACTTTGATTGCTTATATTTTTCATTCGCACCATTGTGTCTCATTCGTATAATCGTTCGGTCGAAGGAGATTAGTAGAACGGTCGAAGGAAGATTCAAGCGGTCGAAGGAGTTTTGATATTTGTTTTTCCACATTCGTATCAGATTATTTGGTCGAAGGAGAAGATATTTCTCATTCGCACCTCCGTTTATACGAAGGAGATTTCTGTTTATGAAAATTTTTTAATCGTTTCGTGTTTGTTTGTTTGATTGTTTGCAGGATACAATGTGGAACTTTCCAACAACCCCTAGACCTACTCAAGCACCACAACAACAACAAGTCCAAGATCCATGGACAGTAGCGGCACAAAAGACTAGTCAATCATCACAGCCGATCAATTATATGGCTATGACTAGTTCGGCACCACAACAAGTTGTTCAATCCGTACCACAACCGATTGATAACTATTGGGGAGTCGCCGCAGCAGCAGTCCATTCCCAGACGACCAACGCTATTTCTACTCTCATTCATGATCTATCTTCTGGAAGCGGCAATCGTCCACCAAAGTTAATGGACATGAAGGAGTATAACACTTGGAAGACGAAGTTTAAGATTCACGTTGAGGGACAAGGACTTGAAGGAGCAGAAGCATGGCAAATGATCGTGAAGGGTTACGTTGCTCCCATTATAGAGAATACTGGAGAACCAATCCCTTTGGAGAATTTGGCGGATGACGAGAAGAAAAGGTTTGCTATAGAAAAGAAAGCATTTTCTCAGCTATCTCAGGCGATTAACACTGATCTATTACATCAGTTTGGATCGTGCACTACATCCAAACAACTTTGGGATGTGCTGAGAAATCGTCATGATGGAAATGAGAAGACCAGGAAGCTTAGGATGGAGGAGCTTCGAAAGGAGTTTGAAAACTTCAGTTATATGGGTAATGAGACCCTAAAAGAGTTGGTTCCAAGGTACTGCCATTTGCTCACCGAATTGTCGAGCTATGAAATCAGCATTCCAATGACGGAATTAGTTGATAAATTTGCTGATGCATTACCACCCTATTGGAATCAACATATTGAAGTATTGAAGGAGAAGGATGCTTACCAGTATTGGACAATTAATGAGTTCATCCAAAAGCTGGAAAACAAAGAGATGGAGGAAAAGAGAAAAGCTAAGAGAGCTCAGATTCCACAGAATCCTGATTTATATGTGAGTGGAACATCTAACTCTCTTTCTGCTTCAAGCACCACATCTACTGTTGCACCTCACATAGCATGTGTGTCTAATATTGTTGAACCAACAAAAGCACCCATTAACTACCTTGCTCAAACTTCATCTTACACACCATCATACCCACAACAACCATATCAAACACAAAACTTTATTCCACCATTTTCACCATTACAACAAGCCGCATGCTATACATCAAGTCAACAGCAACAACAACAATATCCTCCTCAAGTGAACCAGATGCAGATCACTCAAGCACAATCAAGTCTAAATCCGATTGTGTTAGAGACATCAAACCTTAACAATGTGACTGTTGAAATTGCTCAACAGCATGTTGCTCTAGTATCTGCCATGGTTGCTTCTTACAACGGTTTGGTAGCAAGTCAGATTGGTAACAATAATCTCACCAATGAAGACTATGCTCAAATCGATAAAGAGGAAATGGAGTTGATGGACATTCAGTGGGCTTTTGCAAGCATTATGAGGAGAGCCACTGATTTCATTCAGAAGACTGGCAGGACTGATCTCTCAACTTCTCCCAATACCACATACGGATTCAACAAAGCAAAGGTTACTTGCTTTAATTGTGGTGAAAAGGGACATTTTAAAAGGGAGTGCACACAACCAGCACAACAAGGTAACCGAAATCCTTTCAATTCTTCATACCAAAACCGACAAAACCAAAACCAGAATCAAGTGTCTTACAACAATCCAAACATTTCAAGCTTTCAACCACAAAATCAAAACAATTACCAGAACCGTCAACAAAACAACAACACCAGACAATCCACAGCACAAAATCAACCTCAACAAAACCCAAACCGAACTATTGTTCCTATTTCTACACCCAACACACAAAACCAAAATCAAACTGATACTCAAAACCAAGCACTTGTTATTCAAAAGGATGAAGGTTTTGACTGGACTGGTATGCAATTGGGGGTAGAGGAAATCACTGCTGGGAATGTTGCATGTGTGGCACAGCAGATGAAGTTGGATGAGAATGAGGAAGTTGAAGAAGAGGTTGTGATTGAAAAAGTGTCAGAGTTGAAGATTGAAGAAGTGAATGATGATATGATTGAAGAAGTGAATGATGATGTGATTGTTGAAGGTGAAGACAAGAGATCGGGAATGATTCTTGATTCTGTCACCGATGTTGGAGATCAATATGACTCAGCGTACTCGGATATGGAGAGCGAATCTGACTCAGAGACTAGTGTGAATTCACTAGATGATGATATTGACCAATTGCTAGCTGAAGCTGACTTCCTGATGACTCGCAAGTCATGTATGGTGGATGATGTATACACCAAGATTGACTACTCCAAATTTTTTGCAGGAAAGGAAGCTCATTTTGCTCTAATGGCCATGACAGAACCTCCTAAACCGGTAAGTTCTGAAACTCAATCTTGTGTTAAATGTGATAAGTGTGCTGATTTTGAAAAACTGACTGATGAAAATAAGCTTCTCAAGGTTCAACTTGAGAGTGCAAAAATCAACTGTCAGATTTATCAAAAGGACTTAAAAGATTTCAACAAAGTTCTTGATGGTTATAAAAAGGATGTGTCAGAATTGAAAAAGACATTATCTATTAAACAACTTGCCATTAATAATTACATAAATGAAATGGAAAACACTAAATTAGAAATGGCAACCATCAAGTGCTTTGCGGAAAAAGTTAACAAGAAACTAGAAAGTTACAAGCATATTGCATACGTAGTTGATCATATCATTGAGGAACCCTCCCAGACAAATAGTGCAAACTATAAGTCAGTTCCATCTCCGGTATTGTTTGAGAATCACACTTTACATGCAATACCACCGGAGACTTTAATTCATCCTGATCCCACACCAGAAAATGAACCTAACACTTCCAGTGTCGGGGATCCATATTCTGATGTGAGACCAGTATTGGGAAATACAGAGGGTGTGGTTGCTACAGATGATTCAGATGAAGAAGATGAATCATCTGAGACGGTTGAAAGTGATAGTGATATCCCTGATGAAAATCATATAATCACTACTGAGCCAGTCTCACCGTCTCAGATAATTCATCCAATGGCAAATGCTCATCGCAAACATGAGAGTAAGAAAAATGATAAATTTGCTGGTAAAAGTTTTGAAAAGGAAAAGGTTAAGAAGGTTGAAAAGAAAGTTGAAATTAAAACACCGGTTGAGAAGAAAAATGATTTAAAATCTGAGAAAAATAATAATATGAGCAATAAAGTGTGTGATAAACCTGTCAAAATCTTCTATCGGATGCAAGGCTCCGATAAGATTTTGTCTGATGATGAGTTTCCGATTCAGTTTGTCAATTACACAAAAATCGAAAAGATCTGGCAGGAAAGTACGATTTGGTTCCCAAAATCTGAAAGGACCAACGACATTCCTCAAGAGATTTTAGACAAAATTTATTCGGAAAAGGATGCAAAGGTAAATGTCACACAGTTTGTTTTGCCTGTGCACAAAGAAAATAGTTTTATTGAACCGACTTACTCGAAGGATCCAGCTCCTGAGAGTTTAAGGAAACAATGCATGGTCGATCGATATCCCATTGCTAGTTTTTCCAAGTCGCCGATCAAGGAAAACTACGAAGAATACCGTGCGTGTTATAAGTGTGGGGAACGGGGACATTTACTTGCCGCCTGCCCATACGTACGACACAAAAGGCACGAGGTGGAAAAGAGGCAATATCATGAGTATCCGGTTGACAATTATGGCTATCAACAGAGGCGGCATTTTTCCCAACAACATTTTTATAATCAAAACAATTTTTACAACAAGGGGGAAAATCGGCCGATGACGTATGATAAGCACAACCGGAAGATCACTGATAAATCTAGTAAGAAACCTCAGATGAACTCAACTGCTGATACCAAAAAGGTTAATTCTAACCTTAATGGTACACAATCAGTTGGACCTGTCTCTGTTAAATCAGAGAAGGTAACCAAGAAGGTTGCTTTAAAAGAAGAAGTAAAGAAACCGACTGAGACTTCAAAATCTCAGATTCGGATCTTGAAAAGATCTGAGCAATCTTGGTCATCTAAGGAATCTGAAGGAGCTTCTACTTCACAAAGCAAGAAGAATGAGAAAGAGAAAGTTGTTAGTAAGGAGAAAGGGGTTGAAGTAACTCCAGTTGTTTGTGATCAAAAAGACTCTTTGAAACAACCTGTTCAAAGACCCAAGACCAACCAGGCTTGGGTCCCCCGAAAGAACTAACTGATCTACTTTAAATGTGCAGGGAGCTCCAGCTGGCCCTGTTAGCAGTCTATGGATTGTTGACAGTGGAGCTTCTGGTCACATGACAGGGGACCTCGCGCTACTCTTTGACATCAAAAATATTAACGGAGGTTATGTGGCTTTTGCTGGAAATAAGGGAGGCTACATCACTATGGAGGGGAGTGTAAGCAATGGGGTCGTAACATTTGAGCGGATTTCTTATGTGAAACAAATAGATTATAATTTGCTCAGTGTTAGTCAGATTTGTGATAAACAATTTTCAGTGTATTTTGATGACAAATCCTGTTATATCTTGAAACCTGGGTTTGAGTTACCAAAAGAGTGGGTGATGCTGAAGGCACCGAGAGTTAACAACTTGTATATTCTCGACATGTCTAAAGCAATGACCACCCATGGCCAAGTCACGTGTTTCCTCTCCAAAGCTACAGAAAAAGAATCCATTATGTGGCATATGTAACACCCCAACCGATGGCGGAAACATCGGGGTGCCACGTATTGATGATTGTTCAGTAGCTCATGGAGAAATAATAAGTTTCATTAATTGCTTTAAATATATTACATACAATTGTTCTACAAGAATTCGTACATCAAATTGAATAAACTATGCACATATCTTCAAGCAAATCTTCAAGCAAGTACAACCTGAAACATGTAAAGTTGAAAATATTTTGGGTCAACAAAAGTTGGTGAGAATACATAGGTTTGTGAAAATAAATGGTAACGATAGTTTGTACAACATTCAAAGTTGTATGATGATAGAGTATGATACCGACATGCAACAATGCGTCTTTGTACAACCAAACCTTGTGTCGACTGATGACTAACTCGCAAGTTAGTTAGATGTTATTACTGTTATCGATCATCCCTGAGTCTATGCGGGTGGGATGGGTTTGTCAGACCTATAGCGCTATAATCTAAACAGGCGGCTTGATCATTGTTAATGATTGTACTGTGTCTTTTTGTTACAGTCAAATGATAGAATGATGATGTAATTGAATCACAAGTGAGTATGAGTAAATGATAGTACAAAATATTTAAACATGTTTCACCCCGAAAATAGTGAAAATAGAGAAAAGGGGCTATGTAAACTCACCTTAGTAAATGTTAACTTGTTGAAAAAGATATGATAATTGTGTTGCCCAAAGTGATTCCAAATATTACCCTATAATGAGGTAATATATATAATAAGTCTAAGTCTAATAACTAATATGTGTATCCTAGGGTTTCGATTTGGGGATAATCAATTGTTAAATTTAATTTAAAAAATGTTAATTAAATAAAGAAAATTGGATAAATGAAAAATAGTCTTTTTATAAAGTTTGAATTTTGAATGAGTACAATAAAGTGTTTGAAGCAATAAAATAATTTTTATAAAATTATTTCATTTAAAATAGATTTTTAAATCTATTTATTTGTAAATAGTCAATTATTAACTTTAATAATCAAAAATACTAAAATTAAAGAAATCTTATTTTAAAAATCATAATTCTGTTCTAAATGCTTAAAAATAATTTGTATAAAATTTTGGTGCAAAAATGATAAAAATTGGATTTATTATGAATTAAATATGATTAAATCTTACAAAAATTGATTAAAAATACTAAATAAATGATTTTACTGAATTAAAAATTATTTCAGTAAAGTTTAACTTTATAAAAAGTTAGGATAATTTTTGTGGAATTTAATAAAACTGTTTTGATATAATAATGGATTTTTATAATTATAATAGTATAAAAATGATTTAATTATTATAAATATTAAATAAAAGAATTTCTGAAAAATAAAAATTGTAAATAACACTTTTATATCAGATTAAGCAATTATAATTTTTTTAGAATTTATAAAATAGTTTAGGTATTTTAAAAAGAATTTAAAAGATTTAAAGGATTAATATATATATAATTAATTATATAGTTAAAAAGAAAAGAAAGGAAAAAGGGTGCAAAGACCCGGTCAGTGCCGGGACTCGAACCCGGGTGACCATTGTGGAGGGTCAGTGTCTCAACCACCTGGCCTAGGCCGTGGTTGTGATGATTTCTGGTTTTAAATTATTAAATACGCGAAGAAACAAAAGCTTTATCCCCAATTTAAACGTCGACGAACCCTAGATTTCCAATTGAGCAAATCAGACAACTATAGCCCGATTATTGTTAGGGCTAATGTTGTCTGATCGCCGATGAATATAACCCAACAAAAGATTGAGACTCACAGTGCTTGATTGATGTTTATGATCGGGTCAAAGGGAAAAGTCAACCACGAGCAGAAAACCAAAGATCAGTGTATAATTGAAAAAATTGAGGATGAAGAGAGTGGTATGAGCGAGTTGTTAAGCTACGCAGAGCCTCAATTTATACTAATGGATTAGGGTTAGGGTTAATTAGGTAGTTTGACTTTCCTTATTATAAAACGCGGCCAATTGAATGATTAGGGCAACGATTGCCGTGTAATTGTTGTGTATAAGCGTTGGATTGGGCCGGTAATAGCACGAACTTGCCAAACATACATCAATTACGTGTTAATACTACGGATTGGGCAACAAGGAATCCCACAGTTGACTTTTCTAGTCAACTGTGAGGATTTTTAAGCGTGTATAAGTTTAATATCAATCCGGGTTTATCACAAACAGAAGGCCAGCCCAGCTGGTTTGTGCATTGTGTGTTGGTTGAGCCGGCCCTTGGCGCGGGTTCGAACCCCGGCCAAGGCAAAACATTTTTTTTTGATTTAATTCAACACTCACACACATATATATAATATAATATATAGTATTAGGGTTCCATACTAGCGACAAAAATAATAAATGCGAAGATGAATAAGAAACTTGACGTTTTTATTAATGTCAGAGCGTAACGTACAAGTATTTATTGCGTAATGTTACAGTCTCCCCTACTTTTAGGAACTTCGTCCCGAAGTTAAGAGAAACACTAGTCCCACAATTGGTCATCTACTGAAAACCTTGATAAAATTTCACACTACCTTAATGTACCTGTAAATTCATGATTACGTTCCGGACCGTAATTACCAATTTACCTTACATTAGGGTTTTGCGTCCTTTTATGACTTTACCGATTGTTAAGCAGGTCTGATAGTCTCCGCCAGTCGTTCAGGTGGTAGGGCCTCTCCCGACTGTTGGAATGACATGATGACCTCTACCAATCGTTAAGCTGGTCGTTTGATAGTTAACTAATTGTTGTACAAGCAAGTATGATTACAGATATAGCAATTAGTTCACATTCAGACAAACATGCACACAGATGTTATGATAATACTTGAATTTTATTACTTGAATCGAATAACGTCAATACATAGAATAAAAGTAACCAATAGTCAAATGGTGAGTCTTGATCAGGTAGCTGGAGGGTCTTGATCTCTGTTCAGTTTAGGGCATCGGTTACGGAAGTGATTTGGGTCTCCACATTCATAACATTGACCATAGTTGTATCGATTAGGATTAGCAGCCTGAGCAGGGTTGATGGGTTGATTGGCATTAGGATTTGGGGTCTCGCGACATGTATTAACTAGATGGCCATACCTACCACAATTGGTGCATAAGCGACATGCTGAAGCAGTGGGATGATGTCGGTTGCATGTGTTGCACAATGGATGGTTTCCTGTATAAGGTTTCTTGTTAGAAGCTTGTGTAGTGTGGTTTACATCAGGATCCTTGGCCTTACGCTTCTGATTCTCAGTAGTTACCGCGGCTACAATACTTGTTTTATTGCCTTTCCGAACTAAGGTTCCGTTCTTTACGTGATTATCGGTTAAGGTAGCTGCTAAACGTTTGGCTTCTTCAAGGGTAGCAGGGTTCCTTCCCCATACCGTGTCTTGAATCTGCATAGGCAAACCACCGATATACTTTTCGATGGCTACAGGTAGCGGAGTGACTTTATGAGGCAATAACAGACTGAGCTCGTGAAAGCGGGTATTATAAGCAAGGTTTTCCCCACTATCCTGAGCAAGGGTGTGGAATTCATCCTCAAGTTTCTTAACTTCATTGCGAGGACAAAACTCTTCCTTCATGACCTCCTTGACTTGGTCCCATGTCATAGCAAGAGCAACTTCGGCCCCACGAGTACGCTTTTCTTCATTCCACCATGTGAGTGCTCGTTTATGGAGAACACTCATGGCGTAACGAACCTTGAAGTTGTTTGGGCACTCACTGTTGATGAAGGTATTTTCAATACCCTCAAACCATTGGAGGAGTCCAGTAGCTCCTTCTTCACCACTAAACTTTGGAGGGTTACAAGAGTTGAAATGCTTAAGGGTGCAGGCTTGGGGTCCATTTCCATTGCCATTGCCATTGCCATTCCCGTTCCCGTTGTTGTGACCATTCCCATTCAATTGGATGACCTGAGCAAGTAAATTGGGAACCAGAGTTGCGATTTGCTGCGCCATTTGTTGAGAAATGATCGCAGCCAGTTGAGCATCGACCCCATTGTTGTTGTGGTTAGGAACTTGGTCATGGTTGTGGTTATGGTTATCACCACCTTCTTCGTGGTTCTCACCGTTGCTGTTGCGAGTGCTGCGACGAGGAGGCATGATCTGTAATAGACACAATGAAATGAATGAGAGTTCATATAAGGAATGTAATCATTTATTCATTAATTAAAACGAATAAACGAAAACGTTGACTTATCAAAGATTCTAAATTCTAATAACATATGAAGACATGCTTTAGCCTATAAGTGAACACTCATCCCGAGAATTCCCAGGTAGGCATCCGGGTCCCTCGTCTGATTGGGATATATGCGCAATGCCAGCCTAGACAGAAGACTCAGAATACAGGCGTTCACCCTTCCAGATTGCACGTGTTCGTTATTAAAATCTAGAACTTCGACGAGATCTCAAGGGGGTTCAGGTTAAACCTGAGGATTTGCCTTATTAGTCTAAGAGTGAATCCAGTGATGGAGAGCAACCTTCTTGTAGGGATGAAAGTAGGGATATGAAGTAGGAGGAAGATAGAGAATAGCAAGCAAAAGAAGCAAGTACTGGTTAAATCCTATGGTTATAGACTAGATTATTTCTCTAATAACCTAATTCCCTATAACCATGGCTCTGATACCAATCTGTAACACCCCAACCGATGGCGGAAACATCGGGGTGCCACGTATTGATGATTGTTCAGTAGCTCATGGAGAAATAATAAGTTTCATTAATTGCTTTAAATATATTACATACAATTGTTCTACAAGAATTCGTACATCAAATTGAATAAACTATGCACATATCTTCAAGCAAATCTTCAAGCAAGTACAACCTGAAACATGTAAAGTTGAAAATATTTTGGGTCAACAAAAGTTGGTGAGAATACATAGGTTTGTGAAAATAAATGGTAACGATAGTTTGTACAACATTCAAAGTTGTATGATGATATAGTATGATACCGACATGCAACAATGCGTCTTTGTACAACCAAACCTTGTGTCGACTGATGACTAACTCGCAAGTTAGTTAGATGTTATTACTGTTATCGATCATCCCTGAGTCTATGCGGGTGGGATGGGTTTGTCAGACCTATAGCGCTATAATCTAAACAGGCGGCTTGATCATTGTTAATGATTGTACTGTGTCTTTTTGTTACAGTCAAATGATAGAATGATGATGTAATTGAATCACAAGTGAGTATGAGTAAATGATAGTACAAAATATTTAAACATGTTTCACCCCGAAAATAGTGAAAATAGAGAAAAGGGGCTATGTAAACTCACCTTAGTAAATGTTAACTTGTTGAAAAAGATATGATAATTGTGTTGCCCAAAGTGATTCCAAATATTACCCTATAATGAGGTAATATATATAATAAGTCTAAGTCTAATAACTAATATGTGTATCCTAGGGTTTCGATTTGGGGATAATCAATTGTTAAATTTAATTTAAAAAATGTTAATTAAATAAAGAAAATTGGATAAATGAAAAATAGTCTTTTTATAAAGTTTGAATTTTGAATGAGTACAATAAAGTGTTTGAAGCAATAAAATAATTTTTATAAAATTATTTCATTTAAAATAGATTTTTAAATCTATTTATTTGTAAATAGTCAATTATTAACTTTAATAATCAAAAATACTAAAATTAAAGAAATCTTATTTTAAAAATCATAATTCTGTTCTAAATGCTTAAAAATAATTTGTATAAAATTTTGGTGCAAAAATGATAAAAATTGGATTTATTATGAATTAAATATGATTAAATCTTACAAAAATTGATTAAAAATACTAAATAAATGATTTTACTGAATTAAAAATTATTTCAGTAAAGTTTAACTTTATAAAAAGTTAGGATAATTTTTGTGGAATTTAATAAAACTGTTTTGATATAATAATGGATTTTTATAATTATAATAGTATAAAAATGATTTAATTATTATAAATATTAAATAAAAGAATTTCTGAAAAATAAAAATTGTAAATAACACTTTTATATCAGATTAAGCAATTATAATTTTTTTAGAATTTATAAAATAGTTTAGGTATTTTAAAAAGAATTTAAAAGATTTAAAGGATTAATATATATATATAATTAATTATATAGTTAAAAAGAAAAGAAAGGAAAAAGGGTGCAAAGACCCGGTCAGTGCCGGGACTCGAACCCGGGTGACCATTGTGGAGGGTCAGTGTCTCAACCACCTGGCCTAGGCCGTGGTTGTGATGATTTCTGGTTTTAAATTATTAAATACGCGAAGAAACAAAAGCTTTATCCCCAATTTAAACGTCGACGAACCCTAGATTTCCAATTGAGCAAATCAGACAACTATAGCCCGATTATTGTTAGGGCTAATGTTGTCTGATCGCCGATGAATATAACCCAACAAAAGATTGAGACTCACAGTGCTTGATTGATGTTTATGATCGGGTCAAAGGGAAAAGTCAACCACGAGCAGAAAACCAAAGATCAGTGTATAATTGAAAAAATTGAGGATGAAGAGAGTGGTATGAGCGAGTTGTTAAGCTACGCAGAGCCTCAATTTATACTAATGGATTAGGGTTAGGGTTAATTAGGTAGTTTGACTTTCCTTATTATAAAACGCGGCCAATTGAATGATTAGGGCAACGATTGCCGTGTAATTGTTGTGTATAAGCGTTGGATTGGGCCGGTAATAGCACGAACTTGCCAAACATACATCAATTACGTGTTAATACTACGGATTGGGCAACAAGGAATCCCACAGTTGACTTTTCTAGTCAACTGTGAGGATTTTTAAGCGTGTATAAGTTTAATATCAATCCGGGTTTATCACAAACAGAAGGCCAGCCCAGCTGGTTTGTGCATTGTGTGTTGGTTGAGCCGGCCCTTGGCGCGGGTTCGAACCCCGGCCAAGGCAAAACATTTTTTTTTGATTTAATTCAACACTCACACACATATATATAATATAATATATAGTATTAGGGTTCCATACTAGCGACAAAAATAATAAATGCGAAGATGAATAAGAAACTTGACGTTTTTATTAATGTCAGAGCGTAACGTACAAGTATTTATTGCGTAATGTTACAGCATAGGAGAATGGGTCACATCCATTTGAGAAAGATGAATCAGCTTGTGAAGAATGAACTTGTCACGGGAGTTAATGTCAAACACTTCCATCTGAATGACAAGTGTATCAGTTGCAAGAAGGGCAAGCAACACAAACAATCCCATAGACCAAAGAAAGTTAATTCTGTTGAGCTGCCACTAGAACGTTTGCATATGGATTTATTCGGTCCAGTCAGACGTAAAAGTCATGCCGGAGAGTTATACTGTCTTGTGGTGACTGATGATTATTCTAGATTTTCATGGGTAATGTGTTTGCATCAGAAAAGCGACACTTTTGACAACTTGAAGGTTCTGTTTACACGTCTGGAGAATTTATATGGTCTGAAGATCAAAAGAATCCGGAGTGATAATGGGACGGAGTTTAAAAATGCTCAGATGGAGGATCTTTGTGCAAACAAAGGAATTCATCATGAATATAGTGCTCCGTACACACCCCAGCAGAACGGTGTCGCAGAGAGAAAGAACAGGACTCTTATAGAGACGGCGAGAACTATGCTTGCGGATTCAAATCTTCCAGTCATGTTCTGGAACGAAGCTATCTACGCGGCATGTTATACTCTTAACCGTGTTTTGACAGTGAAGAAGTTTGGCAAGACTTCTTATGAGCTGTTGAACCGTCGCAAGCCGAATCTTGAGTATCTAGAACCATTCGGTGCCCCATGTACAATGTTGAATCCTTCGGAAAAGTTTGCTCCAAAGGCTGAAGAAGGTTATTTTGTTGGATATGCAACTCCATTAAAACGGGTATTCAATAAAAGTACTCGAAAAGTCGAGGAGTGGGCTAATGTCGAAGTTCAAAGATATACACAAAATGTACAAGGTGGAGGACCAGATTGGATGTTTGATTACAAAGATTTCTTTGAATCATTCAATCTAGATAGCTTGGTTGAAGAAGCTGTACTTCGATTATACTACGAGGTCGAAAACGCCGGAACTTCACCGTTAGTGCGTCCGATCACGGTAACCCCCCAAGCAGCTTCTAATGATGCCACTGCTCCTGTATTGGAAGAAGAGGTGTTCCAAGAAGCTTCTACATCGCTTAATTCATCCGAATCAGAATACGAAGACGATGATGCAACAAGTGAAGCTATTCTGGACAATGCTACAGTGACACCACCAGTGAACCCATCTACTACAGATGCTTCAACATCGAATGTGGGTAATGATCTGGATTTTACAGAGAATTTGACAACTCAGACGGGAGTACAAGTACCTGATTATCCGGAATCTCGGATACATCGGATACACCCGCTTGAACAAGTTATCGGTGATCCTGGTAGCAGTGTGATGACAAGAGGACAGCTGAAGAATGCTCAAGCACCAGATAACATTGGAAATCTTGCTTTATATGCCAAAATTCAGAAATCTGGTTTTCAAAATGACTGGTCATTTGCTTGTTATGTTTCGCAGGTCGAGCCGCGGACATACAAGGATGCTCTTTTGGATGACGCCTGGGTGGAAGCAATGCAGGAAGAGTTATTGCAATTTCAGAAACTTGGTGTATGGACTCTGACTGATTTACCTCCTGGAAGGAAGAAGATAGGCACTAAATGGGTGTTTAAGTGCAAGAAAGATGATAGAGGAGTCATTGTGCGAAACAAAGCTCGTTTGGTGGTTCAAGGTTTTCATCAGGTTGAAGGAATCGACTACAATGAAATCTATGCACCGGTTGCACGCTTGGAAGCTATCAGAATGTTCCTCGCGTTTGCATCATGGAAGAAATTTAAGGTGTATCAGATGGATGTAAAGAGCGCATTTCTTTACGGTGTGGTCAAAGAGGAAGTTTACGTAGGTCAACCACCGGGCTTTGAAGACCCAATCCACCGGGATAAGGTTTATGTTTTAAACAAAGCACTGTATGGTTTGCACCAAGCTCCGAGGCAATGGTATGAGGAGCTGAGCACGTATCTTCTCTCGAAAGGTTTCAAACGCGGACTGGTTGACTGCACCCTGTTCACGAAAAGATCAGGAGATGACTTGCTTCTAGTACAAATTTATGTTGATGATATTATTTTCGGGTCTACTAACGAACTTCTGTGCAGGGAATTTGAACAAGTTATGCAGGAGAAGTTTGAGATGAGCGCTATGGGGGAAATGCAGTTTTTCCTCGGCCTGCAGGTGGAGCAAAGACCAACGGGGATCTTTATTCACCAAACCAAATATGTTTCTGAAGTCTTGAGCCGGTTCCAGATGGACGATTCCAAGCCGATGGATACCCCGATACAACCCAATCACGGGATTGGTGTTGACCTTAAGGGGGAGCTGACAGATCCATTTACATTCAGAGCAATCATCGGATCTCTGATGTACCTAACAGCGTCTAGGCCTGATATAATGTTCGCGACATGTCTTTGTGCTCGTTATCAATCGAAGCCGAAACAAAGTCATTTAGCAGCCGCGAAGCGTATCCTTAGATATCTGAAGGGTTGTCCATCAAAAGGACTATGGTACCCTCATGATGATAATTTTGACCTAATCGCTTTTAGTGATGCAGATTGGGGCGGCTGTGACAAGGACAGCAAATCCACAACGGCTGGATGTCAGTTTATGGGGAGCAGGCTCGTGACCTGGCAATGCAAGAAACAAACCGCAGTTGCACTATCCACATGTGAAGCAGAATACGTTTCAGCATCGAGCTGCTGCTCACAGGTTCTTTGGATCCAACAGCAGATGGTGGATTACGGTTTGCAATTTCTTAAAACCCCTATTTACTGTGATAATGAGGCCGCAATTGCATTAACAAAAGACTTAGTAAATCACTCAAAGGCTAAACATATTCGGATTAAATATCATTTTATCCGTGATTGTTATGCTAAAGAGTTGATCGATATGGTCAAAATCCACACTGATTACCAACGCGCAGATCTTTTTACCAAAGCTTTTGACAAATCCAGATTTGATTATCTTTTAAAAGCTAATGGTATTAAAGAAAAACAGGACTGATCACCACCTCAGTCTATCACTTTTAGTTTAAATTTTTACTGTTTTTCAGAAAAATTTCGAAAATCCAAAAACATTGAAAAATTTCAAAATCCATAAAAAATTAGAAAATTTCTTTGCTGACTGCTATATCTTCTTCCCTTAGATTAATGCCGTCAGATTTCTGTGAACAAACGATATCTGGGCAGTCACATATTTGAAATGCTCCAGCTTATCCTTGGGAACAGTAAATTCGAAAATTTATAAAAATCAGAAAATTCTAAAATGATTTCCTGGAGAATAAAGGGAAATGATAGTACATCAGTGGGGATCTGACACATTCTAAATAATGTAATGCTATATAGGGCGTGTGTCTGAGTCTGTGCGATGTGCTGATAGGCTTCGTAGACCTATTACTGCGTGTCTGATACATACATATCAAACGATTTGTTGTGTGGATGAACTCCTCATGGGCATATGGTCTTAGTACCGTAATTTCGTTTGATAGGGTATCTGTACAAAACTCGGAGGTTTAGGGTCGTTATGTTATTAGTTGTCTGGGGATAGCCTCTCTGATCTTCTGCTGTAAGTCATTACGAACCTAGATCAGACAGGGTGTCTTTATAAAAGAGCTATATGCCAAATCCTAAAGTTACCGAATTGAGGAACTTTTCATGTTATATGATGATCAAAGATTATCTATTACATCGTATTGATTACTGATGCAAATCATGATTAATATCAGTCCTCAACCTGGTATAGTGCATATGTTACTTTGCTGCATTAACTTGCTGACCTGTATACCTCTATGCATTATATCTTGTACAATTACAGACAACAAAAGCATAATCACGCTTTACAATGAGTCTTTGTGCATTTACTTCTTGATACGGGAGTATGTCGTGTGCGTGGGAACCACAGACAATTGCGTTTATACTATATATATCAGTATCAGTTTAAAGCATTGCATAAAAGTCTACATGTGAGTTTATGTGGATCACAATATCAGCAATTGCCAGATCACACATTGTCTTTAATAATAATAATTTCAAAAAGATCAACGGTGTGATCAGATTTCTCATAAACTGATATGATCCCTTTTCCGGAATCACAAAAACATTTACAGTTTTTCATTTACATTTTTGCATTTTACTTTACTGTTAAAAAATTACAAAACTCAAAAAGATTTTAGGTGTGTTTTAGCATAAACTTTAGAAAATTCAAAAAGATTTTGCTTTTTCATCTTATTTTTGATAACTGATGGTGGTTGATGTCGATTTTCTAAAACCTGGTACACCAATTGAGTTTTGTGATCTTTATAATGTGAAAATATGATGATTGGATGCTTAAACGTTGAGAAATAATTGAATCGGGATTCGTTTTTGCAATTTGGAAAATTTTCAAAAAATTCCAGTTTACATTCGCCCATTCGTTTGGTCGAATGTGGAATTTTTACAGTCTCATTCGAATGTATTGACGGGCGAAGGAGAGTGTTCTTCATCAATTTCTCATTCGAACCCTTTTGCCTCATTCGAACCCTTTCAATAGGGTCGAAGGAGACAAAAGTTTCTCCTTCGTATGGTTAATATGGGCGAAGGAGGTTGTCTATATAAGCCCATCTGCACATTCGAACCTTCACTTATTTTTATCAGAATTTTTCATACTGTGTCACTTTGTTGCTCGTTTTCTTTACACTCTACCATTGTGTTCCTATTGATCTACTGATTCTTTTGCCCCTATTGTTACAGGTAAACATCAAGTATTGAAGGATTAATCGTCAGTTTTGTGTCTCGAACCCTAGGATCCAATTACAGTTCTATGTTTGTTTTTAATTACAATTGTTTGTGTCCGTTCATTCTTTGTGTGTTTTAGGGGGAGAAGCATCATCAAACAAGGGTTAAATCACATCAGATTGATGTGTTTGATAAAAACCCATTCGAACCCTTGTTTTGATCAGAAAACATACAAAGAATGTTTAATAATGTTTGTTGTTTGGTTTATATGGTTAATCGGTGTGTTTAGTATATGTTCTGATCAAATGATCATGTTCTGAATGGTTAAATCTCAGAATTGAAATTTTGAAAATGTGTTTTACTTTCGCCTGTTTACGAATGGGCGAAGGAACCATTTCCGGTCGAATGAACCATAATTTCTGGTCGAATGAAGACAACCGGTCGAATGAAAAACTTTTTGGCTGAATTTTCACATTCGTACCAAATTTTCTCATTCGAACCCTGTAAAACACTCATTCGCACCCCCGTTTGGGCGAATGAGAAAGTTTTACCAAAATTTTCAATTTTTGAAATTTTACGATTTCTAACTTGTGTTTTTGATTTGTTTTGCAGATTCTAAACATGTCTGAACAGGAGAAAACCACAGAGCAAGCCGGATCTTCTTCCCAACCAGCTAAGACGAAACAGTTGGACTTTGAAAATGCACACAACTGTTGTGCGTATCTGGGGGATGTGAAGAAACATGTTGAATTTACCGAGATCATTGATTACTTCAAGAGATGCCGAGTACTTGACGCGATTGCTACACCTGCCGTCATTTACAGGGATATCATGCAAGAGTTTTGGGAGAACGCCAAGATGGACTTCTGGAAGTGTCAATCTTGTTTGATAAGCAAAGTCCAAGGTCAGAGGATTATAGTTTGTGAAGATGATCTTAGAGAGGCGTTGAATCTTCATGATGAGAAGGATGACCCGAAAGAGTTGGAGTTTATGGATCAAAGGAAGTGTTTCTTGAGGATGAAGTATAATGGTCCGATCACCGATGGTTCTCTACATAAGGGAAAACTGTGCCCTCAGTTTAAATATTTGGCACATGTTTTAATTCACGTGTTTGGATCGGCTGCGGGTGGATTTGATTTAATGAGGAAAAGCATAAGCTCGATGATGGTGGCTTTAATATTGAACAAACCGTTCAATGTTTCTGGGATGCTTATGAATCATCTACTAGAGCCAGTTAATGGAACAAGGACACTAAAGTTTTTATTATATCCTCAGTTTCTACAGATGGTGTTTGATAATAAGTATAAAGACTTGAAGAAGGATCCAAAACAGATTGTGGTTCAAGAGCATATGACGTTGAACACACTTGCCAGGATGAAAGCATACAAAGGCTTATCTGCTGATGAACGTCCTCCAGTTAGGCGTTTATTTGGTCATTTGGCGAATATAAACTATGAGGATCCAGGAAAAGATGATCCAGGGAAAGGGAAAGTGAGACATGATGATAGCAATTCTGATACTGATGATCCTTTACATCATATTGATCCTGATGCAAAGCGAAAGAGACAGATAGTGAATGTGGGAGCTAAGGGTGGCAAGATGAAAAAGAAGGAGGTGACTATTAAGGTTGTTGAACCTGAGAAGGAGAAACAGAAGTCTGCTCCAAGGAGACAGAAGAGTAAAGCTCAAAAGGGTTTACATTTAGTAGATGAAGTGTCTGTCGATTCTGAAGAGACACAAGAAGACGAGAGATGGAATTCTGAGGCTGAAACAGTTGAGACCACCTTGCCCAAGGCCACTGAGGCTGGTGCGTCTGCTGGTGCTGAAGATGAAGGTGTTAGGAGTCCAGTTGAGGACGATTTTGTTTTGAATGTTGATGAGATTGAAACTGGTTCTCCTGTTCAAGCACAGAAAAAGAAGAAACAGGAGAAACCGAGTTTGAAGAGAAAGAAAGAACTTGAAATGTTGATGGCTGGAAAGAATTTACCACCAGCTACTAGTTCAAAGTCACCGGTTGCTGAACAGGCACAGAAGAAACAGAAAACCACAACAACTTCAAGCACACCACAAACAAAAGGCATTCCAATGGATGATGTGAATGAAGCATTGGATAATGTGTTGAAGAAAATGAGAAAAGGGAAAATGCAAGAAGTTGTTGAACAACCTGTTAAGAAAAAGGTTTCTGTTGATAGTGATGTTATGGATGCTGTTAATCAACGACTGACTAAAATGATGAATATCATTAACAAACAGCAGAGTGAGATTGAACAGTTAAAAACGACTGACAAAAAGATGTTAGAGGTTGTAGTCACATCAGCGGATGATAATGCTTTGATGAAGAAAACCATTAAGAGGTTGAAGAGGGAAAACAAAAAGTTGCTAAAGCATGAGCAACGGAATACAAGAAGAATAATGGCTTTGAAGGAGGAGAACAAAGAACTGAAGAAGAATAACAGAAAGATGGATAGTCTGATTCAAGACTTGTACAGTCGAGCTCCTCAACTTCAAGCTGGTGAGGAAGACAAAGAGTTAGATGAACAACAGGTTGATTATGAACCATCAGATGAAGAGGAAGATGATGAATTAGATGAAGATGCTGGAAATGATACTAAGAAGAAGAAGAAAGACGATAATGATGGTGATGATGATTCGAGTAATGGTTCAGGAGAAAGCGGCTCTGCTTCTGATGATAGTGATGATGATAATGATGACGCTGAACAGTTTTCATATGAAAAGCGTGAAACAGATAAGGGTGGAGAATCAAGTTCGAAAGCTCCTGGAGAGAATGTAGATGATGATGATATTTTCTGGAACGAAAAGTTAAAGTCATTGTCTGAAGAAGATAAAACTAAGTATCGTCAGATGTTAACTGATCGAGTCTGGACGATAGACATGACTAGCAGGTTTCCTGAAATATTTGAATCTGATAATAAACTCTTCGAATTGGAATATGATGACCCTGATCTTGAAGATGGGGAAGTGTCTGCGGCTATTTCAAAAGAAATTTTGGAAGGTTTAGCAAAGCAAGTGGGTAAGACGTTAGAAGAATTACTTGCTGATAATTTTATTCCTCTGATTCCTGAGAAAGAAGCTGGAAATCACTCAGATGATCGTGATGTTCCTGCATTCGAGGAAGTCGAGATGGAAGATATTACGAGTGATGAATATCCACAATATTTCAGAACAAATCAAGATTGTGGATTTTCATTCTCAGACGAATTGCTAAATCATGCTGAGAAAATAGCCAAAGAGAAGAGTAAGATGTTTGAAGATAAAATCTTTGAAGGACATGAGAAGCCTCGGTTCGAACAAACAGACAGTTTGAAGGAGTTGTTGAGGAAACTGAAGGAGAAGGAGAATAACCGCCCTAAGGCTGATATTCAGGGAAGCTTCTACAAACTTCATAGCAGTATGTTCAAAGGTCGTGCTTTGGCCTGGAAGTTTGTCAAAGAGCTTAGGTGTTTTGCAGTGAAATGGGAGAAGGGTATTCTATACTTTGAGAAGTTTCATCATTTAAAGACTCTTCCTTACTGGGCAATCAGGGATATTTGTCGTCACCGTCTAACGGGAGCGCCAAATAGCCAGATTGATTATTTTGCTGAGAAGATGACTCGTGAAAGTCGAACCGAGTGGAATTTGTTTAGACCTCAGTATCCAAAGAGGATTGAACACAAGAAGGAGATTAATGAGATAACTGGATTGCCCAAGGTTACTTTGAAGTATAAACCACCGCGAGTGCTGAAGAAAATTCCATTGTTGCATATTCCTCAGCATTTCGCTAAAGACTTTATCTGGTGGTACTATGATTGGAAGAGAGCAGAGGCCGTGATTGTGTTAAAGGATGGTGAGAAGGATTATAAGAAAGTGCTTATTTTTGATCCTATGTGGCTAATCAATTGCTCACATGAGGATATCATTATGTTATTCTATAATCCTATCTACTCAGACGCAAAAGATGCTGAACAAGCAGGAAAATACCAACGTGTGGTATTTCTATGCTTTGCGTATGACATCAACGCTGGATGTGACTTTGAGCAGAAGTTGGGAAAGACTGTTGAGAAGGTTGTGCCTGTGAAGAAATCAAAGAAGAAGATAGTTCAGGAACCGGTACTGACTAGAGATCAAAAGATTATTCGACACATCAGATTAATGAACAAGATCATGGATGAACAGAGAAGATTACAATCCAAGCAATAGTCGAGGGGGAGTTTGTAGGTGCATATGTGCGACTAATGCTTTGGATTAGATAAACCATATGTTTTGTTTTCTGTCGAAGGTGCGAAGGTATGTTTTGGTTGGTGCGAAGGAGAGTTTTAGAAGGTGCGAAGGAAGAAGTTTTGGGCGAATGAAGACTGTTTATTATGTAGTTTGGTTCGACCGTTCACAATGGGCGAACCTGCACATTCGCATGAACAAAATGGGCGAATGTGCAGTCTATAAATAGGCAAACTCAGTTTTTGTAGTTAACTTTGAGTCATTTATTTCCCGCCACTTTCTGAATTCTCTCTGTAACTTTTTATAAACTTGTTTTGCGTCTAATCCTTGATTGTAATCACTTTTCTACGTGTATTCAAGTTTGTTTATTAATGAAAAGCTTTGAAAATGATGATTTGTGTGTGTTTATCTGATTAGTTATCATTTTGTGCTGGTTTTGGGGATTCCGCACCCAAAACTAAATTGTTTGATTGTCTTTGTAGCTTATCGATCCTTTCACGCGCATACAGGGTTCCCCAGTTCCCCACTTTTTTGTGGTTCCCCATTGAACCTTTCACTATATATATATAACGTTTATACTTAGTTAGGTTTGTTTTTTATTTGACCTGGGATTGGATTTATAAATTGAAACTGGCTGGGCGTACAAATCTCAAAAACAAGACATTGGTTGCAGGTTCGGTTTAGAATGAACCCGCATGCACCCTAGTGTAGGCTCAATCCTTGGCTTTTGTTCTTAATATAAACTAGGGGGATTAGCCGTTCTTTGCAGCGGACCTTTGGTGGGTATCTGTTTGGCATGAACGACACTCAATACTGAAACCAAAAGACCCACCCCCCGGGGCCATATGTGGATCAGAAACTGGAAAAAAAAGGATAAGATACATTGCATGGATTAAACAGATCTCCATCCCTAGCACGCCTTGTGCACTTTGCACCATAGCTAGAATTGTAGAATATCATACTTGTAATATGTTGGGTTACATATGTTCTCGTTTTATAAATGGCTTTGCAGCCTTGGTGAAGAGCAATGATAGTGTAATTATCGAAACATCAACACACATGAAACATAAACATGTACAGTGTTTGACATCCCCTAGAAAACAAACTATTCATGCTTTTAGGGCGGCTTCACCTAAAGTAGGTATTTTTGTCTGTCTTTTTTTCAATGTAGTTTTCTTTTTGCTGCTGTTGCTTCTTGTTTGCAACATAGTTACCCGCTGGCATGTTGTTATCCTCATGAGTTTTAATAAAATGTGCCATTAAAAGTGAAAAAAAAGTTATTGATGGGCATAGGAAACACCTTTTGCACAAAGTTTTTAGATGTTTCTACTCCCAAAATGGCTCTCATGTGGCGTCGCCATTATACTAACAAATTTCAACTTCCTTTCATGCCAATCATATCATCATAGCACATGAAAATGGGTAGTCTCTGAAAATCATATAAATACATTGACCTAGGAAGCCAATCAACCTTCTTAAGTAGAAAAAAACATGGAATTAACTTTAAAGTGAAGCACTTAACATCCCCAAGTTAAATGAGTATACTTGGGTAGGGGAAGTATATGCAACAAACCCATTTTAGATGAAAAACCCAAATAAACCCATTGCTTGGTCCATGTGCTTCCACATCACCCCACCAACAATTACTCTATAATATATTAACAAGGTTAGTTTGGTCTTTTTGTATGTTTGATGTAGCTGTCAATGTGCACAATAGTCAACAAGTTGTGCACTTGTACTTTTCCCTCCTCTCTCTCTCTCTATATTATTATTACTTCATCCATTTGTTTCTCCATTAACACACCATCTTCTCCCTTTAATCACCATCATCCGAACCTAATGTTTCAAACCCTCAATTAATAAGCTTCATTAAATCACCCACCTTAGTAAATGCGATGGATTTTAACATAGAATCCTCAGAGTATTTAATGTCCGATGATCCTGGTGGTGATGCAAGGAATCTCAATACTATTGTTCAGGATGTAAATCATGTACAATCATCTGAATCAGACGGTATGTTTGGATTAAACCAACATTTTTATTCTTTTTTTTAGGTCTGAGGTTCTGTACAGTGGTATCCACTCCATGCATATACATATATATATATATGTTAGTGACAGTGGCCCTCTTACATTATATGAAGTTGTTTGTTCATATTTTATTTGGTTTAATTTTTTTTTTGTTGTGCTGTTATAAAGTGAGGCAACCTACAAACATGGGTTTTCACATGATAAAAGGTGTGGTGGTGTTTTTATGGGGTTACCAACTGATGCAGGGGAAGGATCGTCTTCTGGCTCGCCTTTTTTTAGCCCTGTCAATCAGACAGCTTCTGATGGTGGTGATAATGAAGGTTTGTGTTAGGTTTTTTTTTTTTTTTTACAACGTGCCTGTATGAATACCTTTTTTTGATCATGGTGATGATCAGGGTGATGATTGTTGTTTTTTTTACTATTACGTTACATGTAGGTGATACAAGAAACCACAAGCATTATGTGATTTCAACACCTAATGGTACCCAGTTTGGGATACCTAATGTTAGCCCGAGGTTCATACCTGAACATGGCCAATCGTTCACGACTTTCGAAGATGCGTTGGCGATGTACAAGGCCTATGCGGATCATGCTGGATTCTGTGTTAAGAAGGGTCAAACGAAGGTGTGGACGGGCATTGCAACGCATAAGTACTTACGTTGTGTAAAGTATGGGAAACCTTAGTTAAAGAGAACATTCGACACGTTAGATGAAACGTCGTTAAGGATACGCAACAGGTCGTTCACACAAACCGACTGCAAAGCTCATGTGTTACTTGCAATCAGTGGTGAAGGTTCTTGTTATACGATTAGGGGTTTCAATGATGTTCATAACCACGCGTTGTTGGATCCACATAACCATGATCTGAAAAAGTTTTCAAGGAAACTAACATATGCCACAAAACAGTTTATCCACAACATGAGTTTGAATTGGATTGGTCCTGTTAGAGCACACAGGTTTTTAGTGTCGCTTAAAGGTGGGCACCACAATGTAAACGAAACTGTTGTAGACTTCAAGAACTTCAGCCAACAGTTAAGAATTTATATTGGCGATTGCGACTCTACGGTGTTCCTGGAACGGTTGCATGAGCTTTGACAACTTGCCCGATTTCTATTTTGATTTTGTTGTTAAAGACGGCAAACTACATTTCGTGTTCTGGGCGGATGAGATATCCAAGCTTAACTACAAATCTTTCAGCGACGTCCTTTCGCTTGATGCAACTTACCACACCAACAAGTAAGGCTTTATCCCAACCTAATTTGGTGATAATATTTTTTTTTGCTTTAAATTAACACACATCTCTAACACATGTTACTTTATTTTAAGGAAAACCCCACATCTCTAACACATGTTACTTTGTCTGTGCCCGGCGATACAGGTACAACATGATTTTTGTCCCGTTTACGGGTGTCGATAATCATAAGCAATGTGTTACGTTTGGGGCTGGTTTGATAACAAATGAAACAATAGAATCATATGTTTGGCTGTTACAAGCTTTCTTAAAAGCACATGGTCAACAGCCCGCGCTAGTGTTAAGTGATTAGGACCCGGCCATGTTGCAAGCCATACCACAAGTTTTCACTGAGTCTGGCCACAGACTATGCATGTGGCATATCATGAAGAAACTGCCGTTAAAGGTGTGTAACACGCAAATCTGTTTTGGAACCGCCCACCTGAATTAAATCCATAACCACCCTATGGGGATTATTAGTTATAAGCCTAAACAATTTTTATTTTGCATATCAGGTGTCTGGGGAGCTGCTGACCAAAACAGATTTCCGCACTTGTATCCAGCGACTGGTGTGGAACATATACATAAAACCATCCACCTTTAAGACATGATGGCACGCGCTGATTGATACATCCGAATTAGGTGATAATCAATGGTTGAAGGACATGTTTGCAATTAAGGAGTTATGGATTCCAGCTTATTTCAGGGAGATTCCAATGTGTTGCCTAATGAAAACAACATCAAGGAGCGAGAGTTCTAATTCAGCTTTCAAAGTGACTTCTACGAGCGCCAACACGCTTGTGCAGTTTATGCTGTGTTTTGAATCGAGGGTTGATAGCCAACGTTATCGCCAAAGGGTGGCTGAGTACAAGACTTTGTCTACTGTTTTTGTTGCTACCACGGAGTTACCAATTGAGCAGCATGCTTTCAGCTTGTATACGCACAACGTGTTTAAGGAGGTCCATAAAGAGATTACAAAGGGCAAGTTCGCTTGCTACATTTCGAACACCACTCCGAAAGAGGATGTCATTGTTTTTGATGTCACACACTTGGACCGTCGTCGTGATGTTACTAATGTATACCAGGTAAGACATTTATTGTCGTTCTGTTACTAACACATTTTATTTTACAACTGTTTTTACAACTGAAGCTTTCTGTCCTGAAGAAATTGTATCCTAATTGCACTAACACATGTATTTTTTTCACGGGGGGTATAGGCTAAGTTTGCTGATGTATTTTTTTGTTAACCAATGCAGGTCACGTTCGATCCATTAGATCACACGCTGAATGCTCATGCGGGGGGTTCAACCGTATTGGGTTTTTGTGCCGTCATGTTTTCAGTGTTTACTTAGTGCAAAAGGTTGACCGTATCCCCGACAAATATGTAGCTACGAGGTGGACGCGTGATGGGCTCCCAAAGAAAGTTTTCTCAATTACTAGTCGTTATGGTGTTGACAACCACCCAGAATCAATCCTTAGGAATGAAATCCTTGAGCTAGTGACCGAATTCGTGGACGTTGCAAGGAGCAATGAGAAGTCACTTAATGACTTAGCTGAACAGCTGCGATTGATGAAGCTTAACTTGTTAGCGAAACAACCACTTTCACCACCTGTACCGGAGTCCGACGAAGCTGTTATGGAAGTCATACTTGGTCAGCCCATTCACTGTGAAGTGGTTGTTGCTAACCCGTCTGTCATTCGAAACAAGGGATGCGAGAAAAATAGGCGCATCAGTGGTCCAGGTGAAAAGGCATTAAAGAAACCAACCAACATACAAAAGGCCCCCCGTCTATGTGCCAAGTGCAAGAAGTATGTGACGGATCATGACTCAAGAAACTGAGAGAAGGTCGCTGCGATGAAGAAAGCGAAGGAAGCACGGAAATCGTTCGGTGCGCCACCATAGTGTGACAAGGTATCGCATTACACCTAAGCAGTATGTGTATAAATAAGGTGCACTTTTTGGACGGTGTTACGTACTTTATAACATTTTCTTGTTTTGCGGCTTCAGCTACTTGTTATGTCTGTAACAAAGTTACCGTTGCAACTACGTAAGTACTTAGGCAGTGCGCAGACTTTTATTATATATGGTTTTATGTTATGTTTGTATGTATGGTGGCCGTTTTTGAAAAGACATGGTTGCAAGCGTAATTGTAGGTTTATATATTTTATGATATGCCAATTATGAAGCTGATGTTTGTTGTTTTATATATTTCGGTCTTTTTTTTTTAACAGGGCAGATCCAAAACAGAATGCACAACCACAGTTAACACACGTGTAATCCACAATTAACATGTGTTAATGACTAATGCAAGTAACACATGTATGCAACACCATGCACAACCTCAAAACCCACGCTTACATAGGTGTAGTCACTAACGCATGTAATCATAAAAAATATGCATGTGTATTTGAAAAATAACACGAGTAAACGACTGATAACACATGTGCACCCCACACCACTAACACATGTCTGATGCAAAACAGCATGCACTGCTAAACCAACGGCATACACAAGTTGGCATGTTTTTCAGAATTACACATGTAAGAAGGCTTCCTTCATAACACTGACACAACCATATGACTAACACATGTATGCTGATTCATAACCTGTGTTAATGAGGGTCATGAGTCATAACCACAACATAAAACAACAGTGACGGTTCTTCACGTTTCAACACTATTTTCAAAATAAGGATTACTTGATAAACACCACGATATCATACATTAAAACGTACTAAACTATTACACAGGGATAGATTTAAAGCTACTACATCACTTTATTTATAAACCCATACGCGGGTTACCAAAGCGCAACAGCCCACGTTCAAACCACACAACCATACTCCCCTATCATGGGGAAAACTTACCATACTAGGCTTCAAGGCTAATCTCGGATGGCGAGGTAGTCTCTTCCGCTAACCACGGGTTGTAGCTAGCCCACCTTGCAAGGGTGTTAGGTGAGTTCGGACACAAAGAACACCCACAATACTCATGGTCACCGTCTATACCCGGGCACACGAAATCCGACGGCACCCTTTACAAGTGCAAGGTGCGCCTGGCATGACCGAGGTCACGCTCTCTGGCGAGCTTTCAACCGCCATCACCATCTCATCAGATTGTTTGGGTTTTTTTTCACTACCCGTGTTGTTTTTGGAGTTGTTCGGATCATCGCCAACTTGTTGAGTAGGGTACTCAATAATGAGCTTTCCAACATCATGCATGGCAACATCTTTTGGTGAGTTTCCTTTTCTTCTTCAACTTTCTGGCGTTTTGGAGGAGGGGTGGATGATGGAGATGACATTTTGTGGTGTGTTAGTTTTTTTTAAGTGATATGTGTGTATGGATGTGTTAAATGTTGCTTGTATTAATAGGAGAGTGGTATTGATGGTAGGTTATTACCATTAAAGCATATTAAAAAGTGGTAGATATCATAATTTGTACCTTTTAAATACAAGTTGAGGGAAAAATAAAATAACATTATTATGTGGTAGAGAGATAATAAGCTTTATGTCAAATCAAATCTAAAAAAGGTAATAGATGTTATAATATATTTTTAAATTAATTATTTTGTGTACTTGTCATAGTACAATAACCATTTTTATTTTTTTTATTTTTTTTGAACCATGACTTTCATTCAAAAAACGGACCAGCCCTTAAAAACAAGGACCGACCGACCAACCAACAATTACAACATATTCAAAGG
Organism: Ambrosia trifida; assembly: GCA_028751855.1. Lineage (NCBI taxonomy): Eukaryota > Viridiplantae > Streptophyta > Magnoliopsida > Asterales > Asteraceae > Ambrosia > Ambrosia trifida. The sequence goes on along the minus strand of CM054122.1, from coordinate 6,150,229 downwards.
ACAAACGACCCAATCCTTCCAATGAAGGTTATCAATCCTTAACCTATGCTTATACCAAAAGAAAGACAAAGATTTAATATTAGCTACTAGATCAAAAACCTTGGACTCCTTTCGCCTAAAAATACGATCATTTCTTTCCTTCCATATGCACCAAAAAGCCACAATAATAACGCCGTGTATCAACTTCTTGCCTTTCTTCCCGACCCGAGCACCCTTGTATAGCTCTAGCATGTCTCGAACATCAAACGCATATATCGGATCTAATTTTAACCATTTACCAATTTGAAGCCACACCCCATAGTAGAAACCACAGCCCGTAAAGAGATGAAGGGCCGTCTCCCTATCAACATTACATAAACAACACCGATCTTCAGCCACATGAATGTTCCTCCTAGATAAAGCATCAACGGTCGGAACACGAGCCATCTCTGCTCTCCATGCCAGGATATTGCATTTCAGAGGCACCCAAGACACCCAATTGAACTTGAAATAGTTACCGTCTCCAGCGTTAGAACGAAGTAAGGCTTTAACACTGCTGACCGAAAACGAGCCGTCACTGGCACCCAACCATCTCCAATCATCCGGGACAGCTGCAACGAAAACGCTGTAAGGGCGTCGGACAGCCTAGACCACTCTTCCATAGCACCCACTGAAAAAGACTGCGCAAAATCAACCGGTCTCCATCCTTCAAGCGACCAACAGTCTGCAACGAAACTCTTTTTGTTACCAGCCCTACTGAACAGAATCGGACATTTGTCTTTAATCGGCACATCAAACAGCCAAACATCCAACCAAAACCGGATCGATCTCCCATTACCTAGCTTCCCTTTAATGAAATCCATGACGTGTTTATCTCCAAACCGAACCCGATGAGCAACAGAAACTATAACCGGCCAGCAACCACTGACCCGGGAGTTGCACGGCAAAACACCCCACGTATTCCTCCCTGAATGACAGACCTCTATCACCCTCTTCCACAAACTATAAGGCTCATTTTTAAAATGCCAAACCCACTTTAGAAGCAAAGCTTCGTTGACATCCTTCGGACGGGAAATCCCCAAACCACCTTTATCTTTAGTCTTACAAATCCTTTCCCACGCAACCCAATGAATTTTCGAAGAGGAATTAGAACCCGCCCAAAGGAATTTTTTCATCATACCTTCAAGTTTTTCCGTGACGGCCACCGACGCTTTATACAATGATAAATAATACACAGGTAAGCTTTCAAGCACCGCCTTGATCAAAGTCACTCTACCACCAATAGAAAGACAATTCGCTTTCCATAAAGCGAGACGAGCACTAAAAACCTCAATAACCTTCCTCCAATTACTAATTTTATTCATGTTGGCACCTACCAATATCCCCAAATAATCGAAAGGGGACGAGCCAATCTTACACCCAACTATATTAGCCATCTCTAAAACTTCTCCACCCTCAGTACCGATCCCAAATAAATTCGATTTATGGATATTAATTTTGAGACCCGAACAAGCATAAAAGCATCTCAAAATTCTAGCCACATTTCCAATATTATCCTTCGACCAATCTCCCATTAAAAGCGCATCATCTGCATAGAAAAGATGAGAAATCTCCGGGCCATCTCTAGATAACTTCACCCCAACAAAATCCCGGCCTTCATTGGCTTTAGTAATCATACAAGATAACGCCTCCATGACCACTAAAAAAAGGAACGGCGACAAAGGATCCCCTTGTCGTAAACCCTTTTCACAATGAAATTCGAAGGTGGGAGAGCCATTGACAATAATCGCGGATCTAGCAGAGTGCAAAATACCCTTCACCCACTTACACCATCTATCAGGGAAGCCTATTTGATGAAGAATACTAAGCAAAAACTCCCAATTAACGTTATCGTAAGCCTTTTCAAAGTCCAATTTTAACAAAAAGGCTTTTTTATCTCTTCGTTTCATCCAAGACATGATCTCATTAATTAAAAGCGGCCCGTCCAAGATGAATCTACCGTTCAAAAAACCCGACTGACTATCAGAAATAATCGACCCAATAACCTTTTTTAAATGAGTAGCCAAAACCTTCGAGATGACTTTGCTAATGATACCAATCAGTGTGATCGGACGGTAATCTTTCAGCCCCACCGGGTTTTTCTTTTTAGGAATAAGAGTAATAAACGAGGAACTACATCCTCTATTTATCACCCCCGTCTCATAAAAATCAGCCATGAGTTTAACAAAATCCGCTTCCAAGTAGGTCCAAAAAGTCCGAATGAAATTGAAGTTAAACCCATCCGGGCCAGGCGCCTTGTCTGCTCCACAATCAAAAATGGCCACTTTAATCTCTTCCTTAGAAAATGGAGCAACAAGGGCCTCAATCTTCTCAACTAGAATGGTTTTCAAATTACTACAAACCAATTCCGGCCTTTGCTTCACCGTTTCTTGAAAATGCTTCCGAAAAAACTTAAGGACCTCCCGCTTCACCAAAGTAGGCTTAGTAACCCACACATCATTGACCATAATTCCTGAAATCGAGTTAGCAGCTTTTCTCCCATTGACCATCCCATGGAAAAAAGCTGTATTATCATCCCCATGTAAGGCCCATTTAACCCTAGACCGCAGCTTCAAATCTTTAAGTTTATGCCTTTCCAATTCCCCAACACCTTTTTTGCATTCTGTCCATACCCACTCCTCTTCTTCAGTAAGATCCCGAGTTTCCATAATCAACTCGAGCCTGTCAATATCATCGTTAAGAGCCTTTAATTCCTCACCTTCAGAAGTATCTAACTTATCTTTCCAAACCCTTATCGCCTCTTTCAGAAAACGAAATTTGTTACATAAAACATTGTCCCCTGGCCCAGAAAGTTGAAAAATCTCTAAAGCTTGAATAACCATCTCCTTGCACCCATTTCTATCTAACCACGAATTAAACCACCTGAAAGGTCTTGCACCATAATTTTTATTAACCGTAGACAACACCACCGGGCAATGATCCGAGAGATTCCTCGGAAGGGCCCGAAGACAAGCGTTAGGCCAACGATTAAAAAAATCCGTGCTCACCAAAAACCTATCCAGTTTACTCATCTTACTCTTGCCCCCAACCCCTGATATAAAAGTATAGCGTTTACCTTTCATCCCGTATTCTAATAAACAAGCCTCATTAATAAAGTCATTGAAATCAGCTGCCACAGAAAAATTAAAAACCGAATTTTTTCTCTCTTCCGGGAATCGGACCGCATTAAAATCTCCAAGAAAACACCAAAAACCTTGATTACAAGAAACCAACACAAGCAAAGCGTCCCAAAGAACCTTTTTATCAATAGCCCTTTGAGGCGCATAAACGTTAACTATATTAATCTTAGTCCCATCTTCTTTTAAATGACCCGAAATGAGCAAGAAGTTCTGGTTTTTGATGGAGTTCGTTTTAACAAACACATTAGGATCCCAAAACGTCATCAAACCCCCTGATCTACCCCCCGAATCAACACTTTCAAACTCAAAAATACCCCTGCCCCAAAAATTGGCCGCAACAAAATCCCTACCCACACTACATAAAGTTTCTTGCAAAGCCAAAAAAGAAATCCCATTCTCCTCTTTCAACCTTCTAACCCAAGTAGCTTTACCATCCTCCCCTACACCTTTAATATTAAGAGATAAAAAATTCATACCTTACCCAACTGTACACCTTCTTCAATGATAGAATTCTTAATGAGACCTTCAAACACTTGAACTTGTGCACCCAACTTGACACCCAAATCCACCGTAGCCTTGACTTCAGTTTCAATGAGTTTGTTGGGATCACTGACATCTTCATTCGATTGCTCAGGACCAGCCGCTGAGGATGAAACCTCCGATTGAACTACCTGATTGATACCTTGGACATATTCGCATGAAAGTATATGGTTCTCATCCAGATCATCTAAAGCCTCATTATCCACATTCTCATTTAGGCCCAATAGATCATTAAGCCCAAACAAGTCACCCTTAGCCTTCTTGCCTATTTTCTTCTTCTCTTGACTACTAGAATAACTCAAACTGGGTCGGCCCACTCCAGGAGGTAAATGTTTTTTTCTTTTATTCACATTGGAAAAACCCCCACCATTTTTATTTTAGTTTGAGTTTTGTTTGCCTCCTTTTTGTAATTTTTAGTATTATAATAATAAATTATCCATAAGCCTTTTTAGATATATAGGGAAACATGTCATGCTTCTCTGGCCACCTAACTACCATTTATATTACATACGTTAGTCATAGGACATTTTTGTGATCATCCTAATTAAACCTACAAGTAGCTTACCAAAATAAACATTGTTTCTTGGGGATAATAAAAAGTTTACGCCTTAACTCGACAACCAACAAGCATCAAAATAACCCCCAACACCCCCACCATCTCTAACCGCCCACACTGCCAACTAACCCTTCCTCAATGCTTGGTTCGCAATCTTCGCTTTCATGGTATTAACATCGGAGCAGAGGATGTGGGCTGCAAATTTTTTGCATAGTCTATTCACCTCCCCTTCTTTTTTCTTCCGGTGTGAACTGAAGTCATACTCAAACGGCACATGCATCCCCATGAATCTCTCCATATGTCGCATCAGAAATACGCCGCAGTCCGTTCCATTCCCTGCTGTCCCCCAATCTACATCAAGCTTCTGTATTGCTGCAACCTCAACCGCTTTCGCCTTTGGGTGCTGAATCTACTTCAGGAAGTTGACAAACATGTGTTTCTGCAGTTATTACACGTGTTAGTACCATACTAAATAGCCGGAATATTCAAACGAAAGGCAACAGACTTACGTATTTATATGGCACATCCATGTTGTTGAAGTCGCTGCTTGCTCAGAACCCACGGCGGCCTCTCTTCTTATCATTGTCAATCAGAAGTATCGCCACATTGCGAAGCTCAAAAACCAACAAGTAGAAATGAGCACTCTCATGCACAGGGAACTGGATGATATCATATTTCCTGAAGTATATGCCTTTGTGGTAGACTGGGATAGCGGCATTCATGCCCGATGCAAACCTTTCTTGTCTTTTTCGGGGATCACATTTCTTATCATTTATCATCCATGGAATCTGTGCGGTTTAGAAAGGCATATTCCGTAAGTACAATATTTAAAACATAAGATAACGTACAAACTAAGTTGAAATGAGTATTCATTACCACAACTTTGGTTCCTACAAATAGTCGAAGGTACGCGTCATCTGACTTTAACGTTTCTTCGTAGTTAAGAACCTCAACCCAACAATCGATTATGCTGTCAGCAACCCACTCACCTGGTTTCAACGACTTAAACATACCACGTGTAGCTTCCACATTAGAACTACTTCTAAACAACACCTCCCTACACACGTTGAATAAAATATACTAACATTACTGCCTTTCTAAAATATAAAAAAACAAGCTATGCGCAACTTACCTAGACAGCGTATCAGGGTCGTCATCAACTGATGTGTCAAGCTCTTTGCCTTTCCCAGCCCCGCGTCAAAACAACCAGATTTAAGCTTTCAACGTGATAAAACAGGAATCCTCAGTATCTATAGTATTCGATACGCAAACTTACAGCTCTAATTGAACTTTCCTCCTAGCAAATGTCCCATGCAGCTGATTTACCAAGCTTTCATCTAAGCATATGTAGCCCCACACGTCTTCGTCATCTTTGGTCACACCTTCCAACAGGTTTACACCACGTATGATGAAGGGAGATTTGTGCACGTACGTCACGCTTCTTTCCCGTAGTGGATTTCTCTTTGTCTTGTCCAATTCTGCAATCAATTTTTTCCTATCTGCCAATGTTAGATTATCATCATCATCCAGAGATTCCGAGCACCCAATGCCATATTGATTGTATACACCACTATTGGCATCATAGGAACTGATAGGCAAAGACATCTGGAAAGGAAAGGGTGTTTCCATGGCTTTCTCAGACGATGTGCACGCTGTTTTTTTTTATCAAAAAAATATTTAGTTTTACTTTAAACAATCATGTAAACTAACATACGAAACAATCACACTATAGCATGTAGCGTACCGTGGAGTGGAATATTCATGGCTTGACCACCTTCTTCCTCATTGTTTATCCCCTGTTCAACTTGATCCATCTGCGTCAGTCCAACACTAAAACTTGGCACTTCGTAATCATCCACCGGCGCACTTTGGTTTGGTAGAAGCTGTCCTGACATCTCGCCCGATGTTGCTACGTCATCGTGCGCACCTGGAACGGACTCTGTGTACCCCACTGGTGCGTTTGCTGACAACAATGCTGCCTCGCTAACCTCATCTGCATTGACCATTTTTTTAACGTACGCATTATGAAATGAAAAACCAGTTCCATCCAAACTTTTTAGTGTTATAAAAAGGCTGACGAAAAATTATCGTTTGTTTCTTTTGACAGTGTTACCGTGTCCGGCTGTTTCTCGACATTCATAGGAACGCACGTTGTTGGCTGCTGGGAATGTTGGATTGTTGCACCAGCACTAACATCAGGGTCAGCAGCTGCCTTCTCATCTGTTGAATTGCCTCTTTACGTGTCAAAAAAAAACACGTGTCGCGAACATTAACATCTAAAAAATTTCAGTACAACCGGGGAAAATGAACGACGCCTAACCCATGTTTACTGACCAGTAACACAGGTTAGTAAATGGATGGGGACAAACTTACTTTTTTGTGTCTCTGGGTGCGTATGTTCAGAAACCGGTGGCCCGGCATGTCCTGTAGGCAAGCTGTGGCCTATTCAAGAACAAAAAAAGCGTCCCGCTCATTAACATGTAAAAAAGTAAGACGTGTAGGCTGAATGACTAATGTTTAACACATGCTAATGACAACCATTAACACAGGTTACTACAGGGTTGAAAGAAGCACTTACTTCCTGTCGAATCGGGTGTCATATCCGCTGGTTACCGGTGCCCCGGCATGTGCCGTAGTCAAGCTTGCGTCTTTTTCAGTTTCATGCACACTAGTCCCAGAATCAACAATGGATGGTGGGTTATTATGATCAACAGCAGCCTTGTCGCCTTCCAACACCTTACCTACTTTAAAAAAAACACACACGTCATGGGTCCTTTTTTTTACACTCACAAACCTTTTTCTTTTTTTCTTTTTTTCTTTTTGTGTAACTACTTGCTTATTAACACATGTTAGCTACCAATCAATATATAATTTTAAACAAACGCAACTGACCTTCAACTTCCTTGCTTGCTTTCTCCACCAATGCAACATCATATGCCCCAGATTTGTTATCCCTTAGCCCTCTGGTTTTCATGCCTGCCCTCAACTTGATGGTCGTCTTGGTAAAACCACCAGATTTCCGCGTTTGTGCACGTGCCTGTACCGCATCCATGCCCACCTTGTCACTAGTCGGTTCATTCACAATGGTCACTTCACCTATTTATTCGACCAATGTGAGTAACATGTGTATTTTTTAAAACGATACAAGGGTGCTACATATAAATACGACAACTTACCACTACCCTTGCTGCGTACATCGGCAATGGGTACCACAGGGGTCCGCTTCATCACATCTCATCCCACCGGGCACTGCCTTATCAATATCAATACCTCTGCCAACCAACTTGTTTTTCTCAACATCATGAAGAATCTTTCGGTATTGGCTGTCTACTGGACTAGCATCACTAACGTCATCATTGCCCAGCAAAGTTTTCTTACGAGTCTGCATAGGTGTTGTTAATGGCGACTTTTCCGTCCCCACGCCTAAGTCGTCTAGTCCAGCAGCAACGTCATGTTCTATTCTAGCACCTGTATTTTTTCATAACACCATGCACAGAAATCATAATAGGTTGTTTTTAATGTCAATGTTAATCGAACTCGCAGCCACTTACCAGGATTGTGTGATGTAACCCCTTGATCTGTATGAAGTTCCGCTGCATTCTGTTTTACGCCATCCGTATCTTCCGGCATTTCTGCCAAGTCTCGCACTACGCCTGCTATGCTGCATGATACCGTATCGCGACCTCCAGCTTCTTTATTCTCCCACCTAGGTAACTCTTGCATCACCCTCTCATACTTTCCTTTGACTGCAACCACATCGGCCGTATCTGGATGCTAATCATATAACTTGCCAATTTCCGACTCAATACGTTTCTTTGTCTTCACCACGAGATCTACTAACTTATCAACTGCCAACACTTTTTCCTGTGAAGCAGATGGAAGGGGGCGCAAAATATCAAACTAAAGCATGATTTTCCTATGAATAAGATTGTATAATAAGAACACTTTTTATGTAAAGAAGGTCTAAAATCCTGAATGCTCGGTTCGGCTGTTCCGGGTTGCACGTTTTCACACTTTGACAAACCCATGAAGCTACATGTTCCAAACCCACCATTTCTTATATCTAACTTTTCCCTTTCTCTCAGCCGTTGGAAATTCCAAAATGTGATTGGAAATACAGATTCATCAACGCCAATCCCTTTGCATGAAACGCAATCCACATACACAAGCTGCAGGTTAACAAATGTTAGTCAATACAGTAACACATGTTATAAACTCACAAAACGTAAAATCAGATATAAAGGTTTTTTAATCAGCAAAGTTACCGTCAGCAATGCGAAGGGCCCAGCAAATGGTGTCTGTTGGGAATTTCTATTCCATCCATTTTTGCAAGTCCTTAGCTTGTCCACTAAGATGCTACACAAATCGTGTAACATCACGCAATTTTTCCCCTATATTTTTTTTTAGGTTCCATTTTTTTTCCATTCATTTTATCTCATCATCATAAGTTATATCACCTTACGTTTATTTTTTTTAAGCATAACCTAGACACGTAAAATTTAAACAATTCATGTATATACACAATTTAATTAGTCATTCATTTCTTTTACAACAAATAACAATAGGTAATAATATAGAAAAGGAATTTGTTTTGGAAAATTTTCAGAAATTGAATTCCCAGACCTGACCGAATAAATGATTCCATGTCAACTCGATCCGAAATTTCCGCATTTTCTATTTTTAGATGAACAATTCACTCGGTTTTGACCAAGGTTTGAACAATCACCTACACTTTCCTTTATGGCAATATAATTATAAATTAAACCCTTCTCTTCATTATGATTTGTCCAACTCTCCTTTCCTCTCATCCATCTCCACCACAGTGGCGGCAACCACCCACAACCACCATAACCTGCCACCAACCACCACCTAAGCAATAATAATCTACAACACACTTGACCCTTCTTCCTTCCCCTTATTACTGACCGGCGGCCCTACACTCTGGCCATGTGACGCGGCAGCGCCGCCACCCACCACAAGCCTCACCAACCTCTCCCTCGTCTACCTTGCACAGCCACAGACCACCACCATTAAACTCACCCTTCCTCTCCTCCCTCTCTAACTCTGCAGCCACACGCAACTGAACCACCACTTTTGGCTTCATCTCCTTCACTTTAAGCAGCGCCGCCAACCACCACCCGAGCCCCACGATAACAACCCATCCCCTTTCGTTTTCTAAACAACGCTTCCCCTACCTCGTCACTGATACAGTGCGGCAGCAGCAACAACTTTTCCTTTGCTGTTCACTGCACATAACCACGGCCTTGACTCGAAGACTAGCTCGAGACTTTTAGTTCTAGATCTGCTACAAGGATAAGTATAGGAGGCGGTGCTTAGTTTTTGTCCAATCTCTGTTCCGGCCAGTTTAGATTCAGGGAGACAGTGCAGCTTTGGTTCAGGTTTGTGCTTATTTCCGGTGGACCGTTGTACCCATCGGTGACGGGTTTCATATCGTGTGGGTTCCTGGTCGTATGGTTGGTTATGAACAAGGACCTGAGTAACTTGGAGTGTTGGTCAACATAAGCAAAACCTGGTCAAAGCCATTCAATTGTGGTCAAATGTTAATTTGGTTCCGGTCAAAATCAGTCAACTCGGTTCGAGGCGTGTGCGTGTCGTTTCGTTGTGAGCATGTTGGGAAGGTATAACGCGCCATGACTTTCGCTTAATTATTTCATTCTATGTTAGATCGAACATATAGATAAATTTATATAAATCATGAAAACTTAAACGAACCGAACCGACTTGTTTATGTAAAATACGTATGATAACTAATATATGGGATATTCGAATAGGCGAAGCATATGAATACTTGTACTTATACTTGTATTGTTAACACGATTATTCAAGTCTAATACTAGTCGTTTTTACCATTTCGTCTTCGGACTAATAAATAATAATTTACTCGTATGCGAGCGATGTTAATTAAATGTTGAACTACACATATACAAGAATATCGCTTATCAGAATATATAACTCTTGTTTATTAATATTTCAATAATTTAAACCATTTGGCATGTATAGATAGGCTTAGTTAAAATGTACCGCGTTTTGTGAAATTGGGCAATTGATGTTTTGAGTTAAAATAGACGACTTGTGTTGTCTGGTTTCTTACAAAAACAGAGGAAACTCTGCCCAAATTTTTATAAAATATAAGAACCAAATCGGCCTTTCAAGTTTATGATTATGTGTAGACGAGATTGTGTTTTTACAAATAAATTCTAACTTTCAAATCTTACGTTGTCATAAATAGAAATATTTATATTTATTAATAAGTACATATATATACTATCCAACATACGAGACGAATTAACATATTTGTGTCAAGCTACGTAATATTATTTCGTTATACAAAATGTGTCTTTACCAATAACTTCAATAACTTATTTTTTTCCAATAACTATACATACGCATATATTTCCGAAAAACCAAACGAAGTTACTATCGGTTCGTTAAGTTATACACATTAAGACACGTATTGTTTACAATACGAGTCTAGGTAGTTGAATCAACTATCTTTACAACCAAGAAACGAAACAAGCGTATTTGCATTAGAATTTAAGGCATCGTTTATTTGTAATAGGATACAAGAGTTCAATTAATCCAAGTCCAGAATTGGTGCTACTTGCTAATACTTACACAGTGAATTTCAGGTGAGTTTTACATAGCCCCTTTTCTATTTCACTAATTTTGGGGTGAAACATGTTACAAATTCTATATACAATTCAATCATAAAGTGTCTATGTGTTTTTCTATGTTGCATTATGTCTTAAACATGACTAGGGTAAGCACAATATTCTAGCATAATCATTAACATTGATCAGCCGACGGTATACAATGATAGATCTATTGGACTGACAATCCCACCCGGATACGTGTACCTCCTACATAGGTAGCGTGGGTGATTGTTATCGCATAACATAATCGAGTGAACCATGAGCGTATGGGATGGACCACAATATTCTAGTCACAAGGGTTGATTATGCACTCGATTTACCTGTACGAGCTTTATTCAATTATCAAAACCTATGTAATTCTCACCAACTTTTGTTGACCCAAAATATTTTCAAACTTAACATGTTTCAGGTTATAACATGCTCGAAGATTAGAGTTAATGCTTGAAGATGCGTAGTTTGTATTTTTCATTTTGATGTACAAATTCTTAGAACAATTGTATGTAATTTATTTAAATCATTTAATGAAATTTATTATTCACCATGAGCTACTGAACAATCGTCACTATGTGGCACCCCGATGTTTCCGCCATCGGTTGGGGTGTTACAAATCGACCTTTGCAAAATCCATATTATCCCTTAGATACTCAATTGTTGAATCCTTCAAACTACCTTGTTTGTGGCATTCAATCATCACAACATGGAAGCACATCAGAAAATCTAGACGAAAGTCAAAGCTATCAGCCCCCTCAGACTCATTCTGTATCATATCCACCATCTGTTTTGGCGTAACGTACTTGTTGTCCGGGTACCTCTTGCGCCACCTAGCTACTGCTTCATCGTACTTTGGCAACCACTCATATGAATTGAATGGAACCCCTCCACGTGGAATGCCAGGTATCTTCTCAACCACTTTTTCATCAACAATAATACTCCCACATGGGAAAGTCATCTCTAGCGTATCAGGGTTGAAATTATCAACCACATAATGGCCCAACTTGGCTGGTATGCCGTCCATCTTAAAGTTTAACAACTTTCCGAAACCCAACTCATTCACAACCATTCGTTGTTCTTCGCTTAACACTTCCACGCACCTAGCAAATTGAATAGGCTATGACCTAGTCCGTATTCCATTCCATTCATTTTTTTTGACCTTTTACGTTGTTTACCGGGTTCAACACCCTGTCTCTCCACATTTTCAGCCCTCTTATGCTTAGTAGTGGTACATGACCGCGCCTCCCTGGTCCCAGTTTTCTTCACAACTGCTGGCGTGGCACGCTCAACTACCCTCGACCCAGACCGTGTTACCCTAACTGACCCGCTTGCAGACTCTGTGACAGTCGCCCTCTCCCTACCTGCAAGACGCTGACGACCCATTCAGAATTACATTGGCTAACACATGTTACCATATAGAAAGCGATGGGTGCCTTTAGTCTTTTTCCCAGGGGTCTTGCTGCTGACCACAATTACTGACCTTTTGCCTACACACAAACAGATGTCACAAGCAAATGCAGGACCACATAATAGAATGTATTCATATGCAAACAAACAAACAAAACAAACCTTTATGCTTTCTTGATGTACTAGCATCTCTTGGCCCCACTGTTTCCTTTGCAGTGCTCCCTTTAAACACATCAACCAACATAACAGAAAACATTACATTAAACAAAAAACACAAAACATAACCAACATAACAGAAAACATTTTTCATTAATCACCATACATACATGCGACATGAAACAAAAAAAAAAAAAACACAAGAACATATTACCTCTATTTTTCCTCTTTAATGCACTTAAAGATGTGTCAGAATCATACTCTTCCAAACAACAAACAAAAACAAAGTCAGATTATAACATTTCAAAGTGTCTATTTGTTTTTGCCAAAATTTGTTTGTCATACCTAATGTACGTTTCGTTTGTGCGAGTGGAGACTGAGAGGGGCCAGGATCCTTTAAAACGCCCCTTTCATGTGTAGAATCATCAGACACGACAACTACACTATGATTAGAACGGTTTTTTTTCCTGAAAAAATTAATCATACACTGTAACTAATGTAATGTAATAATATCTGATAATATAACATTCCCACCGACAAAACCTAACAATCCTGATATACTAATAAGGATCTACACACCTTTTTGATAATTTTTTGTTGGAAGCTTTCTTGCTTTTCCGTCGTCGTCGCCACCAGAGGGGAGACAGGCTAGAGGAAGTCATCTTCCTTTATTGCTTCTGGTTTTTTAGTGTTCTAGATGATGGATTGTTGTTAATAGAAAGGGGGAAGAAATTGGTTTTGAGAGAGAGAGAGTGTGTGTGTTACAGTAAGAGAGAGTTTAAATGTTTTTGAAATGAACGAGAGAAAGAGAGAGGTTGACATGATATGCATGTCAGTTACACAGTCAGGGATGGTTAATGACTCAATTGCCCTTCATCTTATCTACAAGCACACAAGTGCAAGTGGCCTTGTATTATTATAAATAATTAATTAAGGACCATTGATCAAGTTTGATCAATAGTCACAATGGAGTTTACAAGGTTTTTTATGAAGATGAGGTTTTCCCTATATCCATCCCCTACTTGGGTAATTCACAAATCCACAAAGTTGACTTTAACTTCAATCAAAAGACGCATCCCTAGGTTACAACTAAGAGACAGTTTCACCTTAATATTTAATAGGTTTTCACCATGCCTTTCAATACCATTCCCCAAGAAAACAATACGGAATAGTACAAAATGATATCATAAAGAGCAACATAAAAACATGTAAAAAGGAGAAACTATCTTGTTCACATGCATACAATACGGGTTGCCATGACATAGCAAAGTCATTATACATAGCACTATTTATTTAAGTAGATCATCATAGCCAAGAAACATGGATGGTTAGTGACATCCATAATACCCACAAAAAATACCCTTAAGTTGCCTCGCCAATATATTCAAAAGGTCAGCTCTCTTTGAATGAGATTTGTTATCATAACCTTTGGGAAAATGGCATGTGTGGTGATGGTTTCGACATACTTGTTGATGCAAAAAGTATTGGTTTTGTTGTTATGTTGCTTCCTGATGTTGCTGTAAGTATTGGTTTTTATAGGGAGTGCATGGGCCCACCAAGTTAGGTTTGGACTAGGAGTTTGCATAAAGCAAACTAGATAAGGAGCGACACCCTACCATTGGTCCACGTGGTGTGCTGTGATTGGCCAGAAGCGGATCTTTCTGTCTGTGTCAGTGTGCCAGGCGGCTGCAGGGGCTTCCTTTTCTTCCTACATCAGAGTGTGTCAGACGGCGTTCCTCCTTCTGGAAGACTGACTGAGGTTACATCTGACACCAAGGGAATAGTGCATCAAGTGGGTCTCAAGGGAGCTACACCTTTCCTCCTGGGGCGCCAATACGGCGGATCAGGCCAGAGGCACATCAGAAAGTGAGTTGTCCGCGGGAGACCATTGCTGACTTGGGCGCATGGTAGCGTTCGGATGGATTGCAATTCCACGTGTGTTCACTATGAAGACTCGGCTCCGCCTAGGTTGAGGTTCCTCGGGGTTGTGTCCTCTTCCTGTACTTAGCCATTCTGAATGGTTGTTTCTTAGCGGATGTCTTGTGATGATGACGTTGTGGGTAGGATCCGCCTATGCGCTAGGAATTGAGACCCTACCCATTCAGCAACTTTGTAAATATTATAGGTGGAATAAAATTGTCGTTTGACGATTAAATAAAACAATCGCTTATGAACACTCATTTCAAATGCACAGGCAAAATCGGGCACACTTTATGTGAATTAAACGTAGAAAAATTTGGAGTTTGAGTTGAATTAGACCATCACCAATAGGGCTATAAACAAACTGAACAAACACGAACAAGGCCTTGTTCGTGTTCGTTTGTTAAGGAAATTATGTGTTCACGAACAGTTCATGAACACTTATCGAAGGGGTTTTTCTATTCGTGTTCGTTTGTTAAGAAAATACTCATGTTCGTGTTCGTTTGTTAATTTTGTTCATGAACGCACACGAATATAAACGAACATTAATGAACACAAACAAGTGTTCATGAACACAAACAAACAAACAAAAAGAAGTGTTCATGAACGGAAACAAACATAAAGTGACATATTTTTACTTTCGAAAAAGATCGAATTCACATTTATTAAAAAATTAGCTAGATCCACCCAAAGTATAACATAGTTATAGAAACATATTCAGTACTTAACATAATATTGGTAAACTTAATAAAATAGTGTCTAAAAAACTAAGCTCGCATCTTAAATTTAAAGTCTTCATTAATTATTTATTTAAATTTGAATTATTTATTATTTATTTATTTAATAATTAATAATTAAACGAAAAGTATGGTTTGTTGATTTCGTATAGCCATATACTTACCTCATACAGGATAATTTATTTATTTGGGTAAAATAACAAAAAGTTAAATAATGTGAAACACATTATAAAAATTAAAAACCAGATTAAACTATCAAACACGTTATTGAATGTTCATGAACATAAACAAATGAACGCGACCTCTGTTGATGTTCATTCACTTAACTAAACGAGCAAACTTTTTTGTTCGTGTTCGTTCATTTATAAAACGAACGAACACAAACGAGCTTCCCGCCAAACAGTTCATGAACTGTTGCCTGAAAGTTCAGTTCGTTTGCAGCCCTAATCACCAATGCAAGATTAAAATTCTTGCAAAAAAAAATTTTATCACATCACTTTACTACCATTCACTCTCTTTCATATTCCTTTATTTAAAACTCCACTACTCACAAATTTTATTCTCTCTCTTTTCTCTCTAGCTCTCTTCCAACTCTCATCCATTTCACAAATGCACCTCAAATGGAGTGCATTGACAGTGGCAAATCTAGACCAAAACTTTAGGGGTAACGCTCAGATTCTTTTTCCCATGTTTTCAATCAATTATTGGGACCTAAGACTGTGGATTAGTGGTGTGCTATGATGGAGTGGTGTGTGGTGGACCATGGTTGGAGTTGGGACCACAGAGGTGTGTGGAGCGTGGCAGGAGAGTGGTTGGTGCACGTAGGAAGTATCGAAGTAGGGTTGTTCATGAGCCAAGTCAAGCTAAGTAAGGGCATGCTCGGGCTCGGCTCAATTATAAGCCAAGTCGGGTTTAGAACTCAACTGAAAATACAAACTCAAGCTCGGGTTGTTTTATAACTAAGATGGTTTGACTAGGCTTAGATTTAAGAATAAAATGTATTATTCATTAAAATTTAAAAGAAAACATCCAAAATAAGTTCAACTTAATATGTTAGAGACCAAAATCAACTTCAACCAAGCACAATAGAAGTATCAAATTTCAACAAGATATAGTATACATTCATTATCATCTTAGGCAACACAAAAATATGCCATAGATATCCATCTCTACTCTTAAATACTTGCAAATTGTTGGAGATGTTGCCTTCAGCCCACCTATAGGCCCAATCGTTTTGAAGCTCAGTATGATTAACTTGTTGAGCAAGATTAACATAGGGTTTAACCCTAATTTGTACCTATAAATAATCTCTTGTACTTGTAACTTTTTGTATCACTCAATAAAAAGAATACCCCAGTCGCCCCCGTGGACATAGGTCAGTTTAGACCGAACCACGTAAATACTTGTGTTTGTGTGTGCGTGTGTGTTCTACGATCCTAACACAAATAATAATAACAATTTACACTGTCTTATGTGTATATAAAATAAAATATAAAATCATGCGAGCTAACGAGCGAGCCAAACTTAACAAATTTGACTCGTTACTAACCAAGTCGAGCTAGGTTCACTTATAAGTTCTGCTTTTATCAAAAGGGAGTTAACCACTCCATATACTCTAGCAAAATAGAGTGGTTGAAAGGAAGAACACAACTATTGTTCATATTATAAGTATGCAATAATAACTGATGAAGACAAAGTTGCTGATCATTTCATCTTTTCTCTTTTCATTTCATGTATTTATTGTATTTGAGTTCTTTTAGCAACAATCAACAAAAAAACGTAACACATGTAATGAGTAGTTTCCAGTTTTATCTTTAATAATAAAACAACAATGAACTCCTTTAGCATTTACTACTACTATCAAACAATCCACAACCTTTTCGCTATCAACAATCACTTATCATCAACATTCACTCCTTTTTCTTTTGCCATTTTAAACTCAAGTTAGCTAATTGATTTGTCAAATCCAGAGTTGGATCATGAGCCGAGTCCACAGGCCAAGTCATCGGCAAAACAAGATTCCTGCCAACAAACATACGACGAATATTAGACTACATTCGACTCACACCTAAAACACTATATATATCACATGTACCTTTTGAGACGCTTGGTTTGACAACGACTGATCATTTCTGGCGTATATTTCTTAAACGCCTTCTTCAAACGCTTTGCACGTTGTTTTATCTGTGACAACAGCAAAATGTCCCAAAACTTTAAAACTTGGACACATAGTGACTTCTCATACACAATGTCTACACTCCAAACAAGATAGAAATGTCCGTTAACATTGTATATCTCTAACATGTCATACAATGCTTGAGTGTCGTGGTAACTGTTACTTTTGTTTTTCTTCACTTGGCGCCAACCACTTGACAGCTTCTGAAGGAGCGACACAACTTGTTTACGAACATTAGGGTTCCGTATACCACCTACTCTTTTAAGAAACGGTTTGGTAAAGTTTACCTGCCAAAAGAAAAACCATATTTGAAACTTACGTTTATTCATTAACAAACCGAAATAGTATGTATGATCGCAAAATTTATCGTTAGTATTTCACCTTCCATATTGCCTCCTTAAAAAGTATTGATTCGGGTTGTAGTAAGGAAACAAAACCAGCTGACTCAACCACGGTATTGACCACGACTTGAGCCATGTTCTTGTCTTTGTGTGCATCGAAAACACATCCACGGTTTTCTGCATCTTTTACCAGCGTTTTCCATACCGAACCACTATTGATCAGGGTTTGTTTGTTTCCTACAATCCATAGGCAATGCCTTGCTCGAGTTAAAGCAACATTTGCTCTTTTGCGATTTGAAAGAAACTCTGATCCGCGACCTTTACATCTCACTGTCGATAAAATTATGATATCTTCTTCACCACCTTGGAATCCATCAATTGTTCGAACATTCACAGAAAAGCTCCAATCATTCTCCTCCTGATCATACTCCTTGCCAAGTTTTTTTTCAATCGCATCCACCTGAGCCGTGTATGGTGAAATGCACCCGACCGTCACCCTTTGTTTCTTTTTGATAGAATCTGTCACAACTCACAAAGATTGAGTATCATACAAGATCAAAAACAAAAATAAATGATATGATAATAACACCTTTAAAAAGATTTGCGATGATCTCTGCGATGACAGCAACTTCCACCATGTTTTTTGAGCTCTTATTCTTATCGAATTCCTCCATTGCAGACTCAACATTGATAAATGAGTAAGATCCGTATGCGTGCTCTCTAAAAAGGCGCTTTTCTCGAGCTTCATCAATGACATTTGGACCGTCCAGTATCTGTCCATCGTAGAACTCACCATTGGGAAACTGACTAATCGAAGGGTGCATCCTGTATTGAACATTGAGAAGGTGTATATGGTGTCCGAGTAACACCAGCCTCTCGAATAAACTCCTTCCAAAGTTAGCCACCTCACAAAACTGGCTTCGAACCATCGATGGCAACTGCTTTTCATCCCCAACGAGCACAGCATTTCGAACACCTGGAAGCTGCAACGGGATAACTGATTCACATTCTTTAAGTTGCGCCGCTTCATCAATCAAAACCAATTCAATTGGGGTCATTCCTTTTTTATACAGCCTGATTGAGCTTGAAGCAGTACAAAAGATCAAACAAGCATTTCTTAGACAATAGTTCATAAGTTTAATCGTGTTCATCGATTTTGGAATAAAAGTTGCTTCTTTAAGATCATTTAGCTCCTTCAAGCATTCGGTTTTGCACAGTCGTAGCTTCTTAAAATGCGGCCTATCAACTCTTTTGTCGAACGCTTCCTTCAAATTTTGCTTCTTAGTTACTATCTCCTTTACATACTCACTAACCTTCTGAATCAAATCAATTGAATGATTCATCTTCTTTGCAAAGTTTAGGGAAATCACTGAAGTAGGCAAATGGGTATACAAGTCGCGTATACAAGCAATAAGATTTTGGCCGAGAACACTAAATCTACTCTTGGCAAACTCCTCAAAAGTCGGTTGATTTTCTTCATGGTTCTCGTCCGAAACAATGAAATTACTCTCGTACTCTTTCAAGGGGTTTTCAAGAAGACGAATCATATCATTCGTATATTTTTTCCACATCGATAAACAATATCCAAGAACATCAACTCTATTGTCAAGAAAGACATCTAGAAGTTCTTCATGATCAATGTTGATTTTCATTCGTTCTTCGTTTCCAAATAGAACTATGTCTCCAAAGCCATAAGTGTCACAACCCAAACCATGATCGCTTAGCAAAGACAACAATCGCGTTACAACTCCTACGACTGCAACGTTTGTGGGAGCACAAGTAAGAGTCCTGCGTTTCGTCTTTAACAACACGAACAATATTGATGCAACTGTCTTGGTCTTTCCAGTCCCTGGTGGACCTGATATCAATTTAACGCCTGAATTTTCATGACAACATTTTTTGGCAGCAACACAACTTAATACAGCATCTTCTTGTGAAGGATTTAGATTAAATTGATTAATAGCTTGTCTTAGTTTTAAATCCTTGATACCTCCATAAATATTACACTTGTCACAATTGTTTGTAACCTGTACAAAAAAAATATATATATAAATATTGTTAAAAGTTAAAACTTAGTATATATTGATGAAGTCAAACACAAAGTCAACGGTAAAAGTTAAGGATATAGATACCGAGGTTGTTGCCATTGGGGTTGGTGGCCCAATGGTAGAAACAAAGCTTCTAGGAACACCTAAGGGGAGGTCATGGATTCAAGTCCCATAAGGAGTGAAATTTGCCGTTCAAAAAAAAAAAAAATACCGAGGTTGTCGATAGCAATCTATTATCACCCCATCCAACTATGTTTCGCTATATGACTTTGGTGAACTATTTTGCGAACTACCGAATGTGATTATGTGAATAATCATCGAGCTATAATCAATTCCCCTAATTAATTAACTAGAGAGTTAGTTATAAACTTCCTACAAACTTGACAACTATGGCCCCTGAACTATGACAAACTTACACAAACAGACTAAACCTTTAAACGAACATATAGACGAACTTGAATGTTGACTTTGGTTGACTGAAGCACATTATATCAACAATCCCCACCTTGCTAAAGTCAACCTACACTCAAAATCCTCAAACATTTCTCAAACTTTGTTCTAGGAAGTGACTTAGTCATAGGGTGACTTAGTCATAGGGTCTGCATTATCATTTGTATCAACCTCTTCAATGCTAACAGCATACCTAATATCTGGCCTGGTACAGACCACTAGATACATAAGACTCCCCACTACTCATGCATATGGGACATTTCTCATCTTTACTTCCTTTGTAACACTTTGTGGACAGTCTTGTGTGCAGAAAACATAAAGTGTTGAGCAAGTTGAGTTACAACACGTTTACTATCTTCCATAGCATAATAGACAGTATCTTCTGAGTCAATGTTATAATCTTCTTACTTCTGTCTCTTTCAATCTCCATACCAAGAATCTTCTTTGCAATTCCAAGATCTTTCATCTCAAATTCTTGACAAAATTACAGAAAACGTCCTTTACGTTTACTAAATATTGCAGGTTTCAGCCTTAATGTTTAAAACTTGCAGACTACAGCCTTTAACGTGTTTTTTTGTTGCAGGCAACATCCTTTCTCATGTTTTTTGTTGCTGAAAACATTCTTTCTCACTAACCCCATTAGTTTTTATGGTTAGTTGTCCCTCACATGCAAGGCATGTGAGGGTATTTATGTCATTTCCCCTGTAGGGACCATTTTATATTAAAAAAATGGGAACCATGGGGCTGTAGGGGTCGAACCCGGGTGTTTCTTGTATCACACACATACCACTACATCACAAAGTCTTTATGTTGAAACATTTGATTTTCCTTTATATTTATAACAAAAATAAACTTCATCTTCTTCCCCTAACTACACCCTAACCCTAGAAATCATTAACAAGCCTTTGATTGAGAAAAGAAGTTCATTCATTACAGTAATAGTCTAACTCACGAAGCCTCACAACTGGAATAATAATCAATACGGATAGGCACTCAATTAACAATAATCATGATGAAGTGATGAACAGAAAAGAGGAAGCAAGGTTCGGTTGAACTCAACAAAGACGCTCTGATTCAGGGATTAAATCGTGATGAATGAAATAGTAAACTGGGTGTTTTATAGGCGAAAACATTTAGAGCGTATATCAAGTTTTAGTTTATAGAGTTTCTGACGAATTTTGAGTGTTCCAATTGGAATTAGTTATCAACTCTGAGCTATTAAAAAATCAAAATTTGTTGAAGTTTGTTGTATGATATGCAACGACCAAAGGTTATGGTGCATGAGAAACATGTTGTCCTATCACACAACATGCCTGATTCTTGGATTTCTTGGATTAGGGTGTTAGGTGAAAAAGATGAAGTTTATTTTTATTTTATATATATATATAATGGAAAATCAAATGATTCAACATAAAGACTTGTGGTGTAGTGGTTTGTGTGTATGTCTGTTACAAGAACCATACGGGTTCGGCTCCTACAGCCCCACAGCTCCTTTCTTTTTCTCTAATATAAATGGTCCCTAGAGGATAAATGACATAAATACCCTCACAGGCCTTGCATATGAGGGGCACCTAACCAAAAAACTAACGGGGTTAGTGAGAAAGGATGTTTCCTAAAACAAAAAACATGAGAAAAAAAATGTTTCCTGCAAGAAAAAACACGTTAAAGGCTGTAATCTGCAAGTTTTAAACATTAAGGTTGGAACCTGCAATTTTAGGTAAATGTAAATGATGTTTTCTGTAATTTTGTCCAAATTCTTTCATCAATAAACCTTTTGTCTCCTTAATCTGCTCCTTATCATTACATGCTATTAGCATGTCATTCACATACAATAGAAGGTATATCAACTTTCCTTCATTGTATTCCTTATAATACATACAGTTGTCATAACAACTTCTATTGAAACTATATGCTCATCAAATCTTTTATACCACTGCCTAGGTGATTACTTTAAGCCATATAATGATCTTGTAATCCTTAAACACATTTTTATTTTTCAACTCAATAAGTCCATGGTTGCTTATGTGCCCTAACCTTTTATGTCACAATACACTATCACAAGTTTCATTATGCTCTACTGAAGCAACAATGCTTGAACTATACTTGTGTCTAGTGTATATATGCAATTCTCTAGTCTAGTACCTGAAAGACACCCATTGAGCCATTTACAACCATGGCCTTCCAATTCTTCAAAGTCACATGATACCCTACTTTTTCTAATGTTCTTAATGAAATCAAATTTCTAGTTAACTTTGGAATATACCTCACATTTGAGAAAACAATTTCTAATTCTCCTTCAAGTCTCAGCTTCACAGTCCCATATCCTTCAATTGAGCATGGGCTCTCATCTCCTAATTATACACATCCAAGTTTTACAAACTTCAAATCTTCAAAGAAATCCTTTCTTAGGGTCATATGATATGAACAATCAGAGTCCATAACCCAAATACCTTTGACAATCCCTTTTGAGACTACAACAAGTACATCAGCACTGTCATAGCCCTCAAGTGGTCCCTCAGGTGATGAGCTAGGATGATATCCGGTGTTTGTTATTTCTTTTCTCTTTTTCTTCTCAAGACAATCTCTTTTAAGGTGTTTTCCTGAGTTACGGATATAACACTTTCTCTTCATCTTGGACTTTGATCTGGGGCCATTGTTCTTGAACTTATTGCTTCTATATTCAGGTCTTTCTCTAATAAACAAACCATCACCAAACTATTCCTTTGAATAAGATATTTTCTTAAGTTCTTTTGAATTCAATGTAGCCAACACTTCCTCCATGGTCAAAGTATCTCTACCATACAACAGGGTATCTACAAAGTGTTCAAAACTTTGTGGAAGTGATGTCAAAAATAGTATAGCCTTATCTTCATCATTAATGGTGACTTCAATATTCTCAAGATCCAACACCAGTTTGTTGAATTCATCTGTATGATCTTCTATTGTCTTTCCTGGTGCCATCTGAAAGGTATATAACATTTTCTTCAGATACAGTCGATTGGCCAGGGATTTGGTCATATAGAGACTCTCTAACTTGGCCCAAACCCCTACTGCAGACTATTCTTTCATCAATAAACCTTTTGTCTCCTTAATCTGCTCCTTATCATTACATGCTATTAGCATGTCATTCACATACAATAGAAGGTATATCAACTTTCCTTCATTGTATTCCTTATAATACATACAGTTGTCATAACAACTTCTATTGAAACTATATGCTCATCAAATCTTTTATACCACTGCCTAGGTGATTACTTTAAGCCATATAATGATCTTGTAATCCTTAAACACATTTTTATTTTTCAACTCAATAAGTCCATGGTTGCTTATGTGCCCTAACCTTTTATGTCACAATACACTATCACAAGTTTCATTATGCTCTACTGAAGCAACAATGCTTGAACTATACTTGTGTCTAGTGTATATATGCAATTCTCTAGTCTAGTACCTGAAAGACACCCATTGAGCCATTTACAACCATGGCCTTCCAATTCTTCAAAGTCACATGATACCCTACTTTTTCTAATGTTCTTAATGAAATCAAATTTCTAGTTAACTTTGGAATATACCTCACATTTGAGAAAACAATTTCTAATTCTCCTTCAAGTCTCAGCTTCACAGTCCCATATCCTTCAATTGAGCATGGGCTCTCATCTCCTAATTATACACATCCAAGTTTTACAAACTTCAAATCTTCAAAGAAATCCTTTCTTAGGGTCATATGATATGAACAATCAGAGTCCATAACCCAAATACCTTTGACAATCCCTTTTGAGACTACAACAAGTACATCAGCACTGTCATAGCCCTCAAGTGGTCCCTCAGGTGATGAGCTAGGATGATATCCGGTGTTTGTTATTTCTTTTCTCTTTTTCTTCTCAAGACAATCTCTTTTAAGGTGTTTTCCTGAGTTACGGATATAACACTTTCTCTTCATCTTGGACTTTGATCTGGGGCCATTGTTCTTGAACTTATTGCTTCTATATTCAGGTCTTTCTCTAATAAACAAACCATCACCAAACTATTCCTTTGAATAAGATATTTTCTTAAGTTCTTTTGAATTCAATGTAGCCAACACTTCCTCCATGGTCAAAGTATCTCTACCATACAACAGGGTATCTACAAAGTGTTCAAAACTTTGTGGAAGTGATGTCAAAAATAGTATAGCCTTATCTTCATCATTAATGGTGACTTCAATATTCTCAAGATCCAACACCAGTTTGTTGAATTCATCTGTATGATCTTCTATTGTCTTTCCTGGTGCCATCTGAAAGGTATATAACATTTTCTTCAGATACAGTCGATTGGCCAGGGATTTGGTCATATAGAGACTCTCTAACTTGGCCCAAACCCCTACTGCAGACTATTCTTTCGACACCTCCCTTAAGACCCTATCACCCAGACTCAAGATTATAGCACTATGTGCTTTCTTAAGAATATCTTTCTTTTCTAGACACCATGGTTGTTCTTCTCCTTCAATTAGAACCCTAATTGATCCTTATCTCTCATAAACGAGCCTAATCATGGCTTTGATACCACTTGTTCGAATAACAATCAAGAAATTAGGATGAATAACAAGAATAACACTTTCAACGATTGTTGTTTATTGATTACTGAAACGAATTAAAGAAAAGATTACAAAGAATTGTGAATAATCATCATGCTATGATCAATTCCCCTTTATAGTGAACCCTAATTGACTAACTAGATAGTTAGTTATAAACTTCCTACAAACTTGACAACTATGGCCCTTGAACTATGACAAACTTATACAAACAGACTAAACCTTTAAACGAACTTGACTATTGACTTTGGTTGGCTGAAGCACATTATATCAACAAAAAAAACACCATCGTTTCCTGATTCCCTCCAACCTCTAGCCCTAGGTTTATAAATGAACTGAATCTTCATGAACTTGTTCGGCATAACGTTTGTTTATATTCATTTATTTAATAAACGAACGAACACAACAAATTTGTTTGTTCTATTAATTAAATGAACAAACATGAATACACGTTCGTGAACACCCGTTTATGTTCGCAAAAAAAAAAAAATTTAATAAATACATAAGTAGTTTAGGTTTCTTAAATTATGTTCATTTTAAGTTTGTTCATTTATTTATGTTCGTGAACTGTTCGTTTAGGTTTAAACGAATATGATGTTTTTGTAACTATTGTTGGTTTTATCGGTTGCAACTGCAACCGTTAGAAGATGTTTTTTTATAATAAAGCTTATCAAGACGGATTTACGCAATTGAATTTGTGATGAGTATTTGAATAATGCTCTAATTTATGCAGTCTATAAGAAAACTTTTAGTAAAGAAAAAGAAGATGTAATGGCTCGATTTCAATGTTTCAAAAACCAAAGATGAGAATTTTATTAGGTATATGTTTAATTTTATTTATTATTGTGTTTTTATTTTTATTTTTTTACATTGTATGAAAGCACAATTAATAAAAAATTAAATGTTACCCGTACAATTTTAGTCTAAATCCATCACGACCATCATTTTGTTCCGGTTGAAATCAAATACAAAAAAATTGGAGAGCATATGTACCATTATGTACTAGTTTAGTCCTATTATAGGCTTGTAAATCAATTATGTCTCCCACTATGTCAAAAGTTATATTCCACCGACTATTTGGACTTTTTGCATTCCGTGGTCCAAAATAAAATATTTATAAGAGCATGTGTAATGGAACTAGAATTTGAGCGTGGTTGAGGCAAAAAACGCCCCTTTTAGATTTGCACACCGCCACCCCCCCCCCCCCCCCCCCCCCAAGGATTTGGGGCGTCTTTGGGGCAATGGGAAAAATGACGGGAAAAATGTGGGAGGGCCAATCAGATTCAAACTTTTATTAAAAAAATAATTAATATTAAATGATTAAATGCTCTATGAAAATTTTCACTTTACCACTACACCTCGTCCTAATTTGAATCCCTTAATGGTCCCACATGCCACATGTCAATTAATACCTCATGGTCTTGAAATTTTTCACCTTACCATTACACGTGATCTAAAGGGATGGTTTTGGTTATCATTCACCAATGGATCGACGTCACAGCTTCCATTGTAATGACTAAAAAAAATACAAGTGTGTGAGAGTTAGGTTAATATTTGCTCACCACGAGGTTGCAGATCGGACTCATCACTATTCACCAGCAATGTGAGCATTTCCTGACTAGTTCATGGACTTATCACCAATATTACTATTGGCAATGAGTCCAAAGTGATTGCCATTCTCATCGGCAATCTGCAATCTCGTAATCACCAATCGTTAACCAAACATCAAACTCTTATACACTCTTACACACCTATATTTTCTTTAAATCATTGTGATGGTGATCAAAAACCAACCCTATTCTGACGATTGTTTTTTTTTTCTAGAACCTAAATTAATGCAAGCAAAATAAATAAATATACAAAAATCCCACTCTTAAGTATCACACTATGTGTAAACTTTAAAGCAACTGTAAAAAAAAAAAAAAAAAAAAAAAAAAAAAAAAAAAAAAAACGTGACAAATTAAAATAAGTAAATGGTAATATTATATTATGTATTTACATAACAAGTATGGTCAAAAGACTTACAGAAGTAAATGAGGATGTTCTTTGAATAATATCCATGTTAATCTCTGAATGAAGAGCCTGCCATATACGCATATTTGTAGTCAAGTTTGTGAGATAAATAACAAAACCTTTTTTTCGTTCCTTCATCTCCAACAGGTTAGATTCAATAAGATCTGATGAACATATTCTAACTGTCACCAATCTTTCATCGATCACTTGTGTAACATAAGCAGAGATAAAACAACTGTTAGATGAAGCAAGATCATCAACAGATGTAGGTTTAACTTGTAACAAAGCAACAAGATCTCCAAATTTTGGCTCATAATCCATTCCACCTAAAGTTATGTTATATAACTTATTATTGTTACTACCCGTGCTTTTCAAACCCGAAATGGAACTCGCGGGTGCTGCTTCGATTGCGGTAAGATGAGAGAGTACATCTGCATGTGTTTCTTCAAGAAGAAGATAGTTGAATGAGTTCATGTAGTGGGCTGTGGATGAAAAGGTCAATGGTACTTCTTCCACCTGTATAAAAGATCATATTATTAATCATTTGTAGGGGTGTGAATTTATAACGCGACACGAATAAATGTACCTGATAATTGTAGAGTTTTTCGTTGAGTATGTCATATAAAGACCAAGATAAGATCATGTCTAAAAATTCTCTACAATTTCTGCTTTGTTTCTTCATTTTATTCATCCTGCTAGTGCCTGTGTTCGACATTTTTTTTTTTTTTTTTAGTTTACTTTGAGAGTGGGTTTTGAAAGTAGAGTGAGTGAAAAGAAAAGAAGAGTCAATAAAGGAAAAAGGAAGAAGATGACGAAGACGAAGACAAATGCGAAGACGAAGACCCAACTAAGTCTTAATGAGGTCCCATATGTAGTAATATATAATTAAGAGAAATTGAAAAGCTAGCATCAACCTTTCGGTATGTTACACCTTTATTGTACTATCAGAAAATAATATGGACACAATATGACCAAGCTAAGAATGATATGGTACGGAAATCGCCACTTGTGTATACGCCTTTTTCCTATGGTATAGCTTACAAAACTTAATACATAAGGTATTTGCAAAACCCAATCGACCCTAGGTAAGCCTTTAAAAATTTAACGTGGACAGTTGAACAAGTCGTTTAACACAGATGTCGCCTGACGGTTGAGGATGTAGATATGCGGGCTAAGTCAACCGACAAATGGACAAGTGTCGGGTCATGGTTAAGTTGGTCCGTGTGTGGTCCCCACCTTTAATTACTAGGGGTGTTCATTGGTTCGGTTTACGGTTTATTTGGTTTATTCGATTCGGTTTATTCAGTTTTCAAAATTTTGTACCCTAAACCAAAAACCAAACCAAACCAAATTAGGAATATGGAAACCAAACCAACCAAATTGAATTCGGTTTGGTTTCGGTTTAAAACCAAACAAACCAATTTCAACCAAATTCAACAAATTGAAGCGAAGTTTTTTTTCTCTAACTTATCTACATCTGTGTTCCGAAATCCAAATAGAAAGATAGCAATTAATATAAATCAAACCATGCAAACACAAACATTATAGAAATTAGAAATAGTAAATAAGTCTTTTCAAATTCCACAAATTATAAATAAACTTCAAACTTAAATCTTTCTCCAACTCTAATGAACCTACATACGAAAATAAAGAGATATTAATACTAAACGTATACTTGGGCTTATATATTATATATGGGTTATTAAATATTATTATTTTTATTTAATAATGAATTGTTTTACCGGTTTATTCGGTTATCCAAAAAACCAAATAAAAAAATGTAGAACCAAAAACCAAACCAAACACCGAATTAGCAATTCGGTTTCGGTTAAAACCAAACCAAAGATCAAATTTGTTGTTCGGATTGGTTTTTTCGGTTACGGTTACGGTTCGGTTTTCGGTTTTTATTTGGTTTGCGGTTTTTCTGAACACCCCTATTAATTACAATGTTATTTTGTGCTAAAAGTGTTGGCTGAGCCGCAACCGTCTTAGCTAGATTTGCTTACTTGGTGGCCTCCTATTGGTTCTCACATGTTAGAAAAAGCCTAAAAGAACAATGTCTATTTTGCAAATTTGACAGTCGGAGATAACTATTTTTGTAATTTTCCCTAACTTTAATATAAAATGAATGGGGAAAGATCCAGTACAAAGTGTTTTTTTTTTAAGAACTGTGAGAATCAAAGAAGATTATTTTTTTTATTTTTTTATTTTTGAAATTTTTTTTTCCCATATTGTTAAACATGTATTATAGTATTGAAATCTAATAAAAACAAAAAATAAATAAATTTTGGTGTAGAGTAATTACATAATTACTCTAGTGTAAACTAATGTATTTACTTTAATGACGTAATTACACTAAAAAAAATTAAAAAAAAAATTGTATTATTCATCTAGAAAGTATGTTTAAGCACATGGGAAAAAAAATCCTAAAAAAATAAAATTTTTCCCCCCTTTGATTCTTACAGTTCTCACCAAAAAAACACTTTGTATTTGATCTTTACTCTAAAATAAATTTAGTGGGCACATTTAATTTGAAGGGCCCAACTGTTATCTGGACGCGTTGCTAATATCTTCGGGTTTGAATCCACCCATCCCAAGCTTTTCTGCCATTCTTTTTGTTTCTTTTTCCATTTTTTTCCTTCTTTTTAGGTATACAATTTAACACTCCCATTCTATCAATGTTTTAAAATATGCGACCATAAATTAGGTCATGGCCGTGAAGTGTCGGATGTTCTGATATTTTATATGATTAGTGGGTATTGTAGCATGGTGTGGTTTCTTAGACAGACTCCCTGTGACAACCTGCACCCTTCACTTTTTATAAATGTGCATAATTGGTTCTCAACTATTTCAAAATTTTCATTTTTAACCCTCGTATTTTAATAGGACCAAAATTCACAATTTAATAAAACTTATAATTTTTATAAGTAAAAGTATGCACGTTTTATACTCACATCTACACCCGAGCACGTATGTTTCAAACCTTGATACTCAAAGCCCTTAATTTTCGGTCTTAAAACAACTTAGAAACAGAAGGAAACAATTCTATAACTTAAAATTGATTAAATTAGAAAAATTATTTTTTTAGCCCTCGCGGTCCGCTAAGACAGTCAAAGTTCCAGTCAAAGTCCTAGTCTAAAGTCCTAGTCAAAGTCTCAGTCAAAATCCTAGTCAAAGTCCTAGTCAAATAGTCAATTCATCTTAAAACCTTACTTTATTGTGTTGACCAATTTTAAAGCCTAATTGAATCCAAAACTAGTATAAAAATCCACCTATGACCCATTACACTTTGCACCTCTAAATCGATTGTTTCAATTCGATTAAACTCTCCCTCATACCTTTCTTCTAGAGTATATTACTTCTACATTTGAAGCTTTGATTATAAGCTCTTATAATTGGCGAATTGGAAGCTTGATATTTTTCTTATTCGGTTTCTTTTCTTCTAAATTGGACTAGTTTCGTAGTTGAGTCTTTGGATTGCTCGCATTTTCACGCTCGCTTAGTCATGTAGTTATTTGGCGAAAGTGAGTACTTCCTATCCCCTTATTGCTTTTATTCATTTTTGGGGTGTTACATGTACACTATTACAAATTTCAAATACAAGTTTACATTTTCACAATACAATTCTAGTACTATGTGCATTGCTTACAACGTGCTTTATGCTTAGACAATACATGTGGAATACATTTGTACTTAGTGAAATCATTAACATGGTACAAGCCGACCTTAACATTGGATAGCGCTATTTGGATTGACAACCCGCCTATGTTGATTCTCCCCCTTTTCAACGGAGAATCCGTGGCCACTGTTAAGTTATTATCCATTTATTGGATGAGTACACCGCCGTTCATTTTGTACATTATACAGTCACAGGATTGATTTCGCTCATTTGTATGATACATAGTTTACATAAATGCACTGTAGCTTGCACTTAAATTGTATAACATTTTCCAACTTACTATATATATTAAAACTATGAATGCTCACCAACATTTCATATGTTAACAAAACTTATTTTGTACATGTTTCAGATGCAGTTTGATCTTAGTTCCATAGCATTGGATTTTAGTGCTTGCTTTTAATAATTTATTTCATATTTCATGTTTTGTTCAGACTTTTGTATTTTTTTTTCCATTTCATCCATGTAAGACAATTTAAATTATACAATATATTCCAATTTACATTTTAGTACCATATGCTTTTGAACAATCGTCACTACGTGACACCTCGATGATTCCGCCATCGGTTGGGGTGTTACAGATTGGTATCAGAGCCATGGTTATAGGGAATTAGGTTATTAGAATGCCTTTTAGCCTAGTCTATAACCAAGCTTACATTCACGAGTCCTCTCGGGTTTATTTCTCTTTATCCTATTATTTTCTTTCAAGATATTTTCGCTATGATTCTTTCTCGTTATTCTTTCGGTGTTTTGTTTAGAGAACAAGACACTCGTATTTCACAAACGAAACGATATCACCAAGTTAGGAGTGATATCCATACCTTGGTGATTAGTATCATTCCGCTATATGTTATACATCTTTGGAATATACATTTGGGTTAGGAGTGACATCCACACCTCAAAGAGTATTTCCTTCCAAAAAAAAAAGGAACTTAACCACTAAGCTGGGAGTGATATCCTTAACTTAGTGATTGGTTTCATTTCACAATCGTTTTCAATTTTGAAGTACATCTTTGAGTTAGGAGTGAAATCCACATCTCAAGGATCTATTTCTGCATCTCGTTTTTAATCTCGCTAAAGTTTTGGAAATTCACTAGTGATGGGGCACGTGCAATCTGGAAGGGTGAGCGCCTATATCCTGAGTTTTCTGTTTAGGCCTGGAATTTCGTATAAATCCCAATCAGACGAGGGACCCGTATACCTATCTGGGAACTCTTGGGATGAGCATTCACTTATAGGCTAAAGTACGCCCCCACAAGTCACTAGGAAATTTCAAATACTTGTGTTGGTCAAAGTTTCCTATGGAAACAATTCCAATGTTTTATATCATTGATATTTATGTTAGTTTATCATTTGAAGATTCCATTTAATCACTTGATGTTTCATATGCCATTATTCATTGATCGTTTGCTTTTGAATCCCTTATCATCATTACTAAAACTTTTGTTCGATATATTATCGCATTAAAGCTTACACAATTTCCCTTATGCTCATGATTCTTACACTATAAGGTATTACTCGTTTTGCGTTAAAACATTTTTACCCACAACTTAAGTTTTAAACTTTGTGTTTAACTTTGATCACATCCTGATTTTAGGAATGTTGCGTCATCATACAGTTAAAAATGAACGTGGTTTTTCCAAACTTATTATTTCAACCTGTTTTATACCTTCATGTTTACAAACTTACTTGATCAAAGTCACAATATATCCTCATATACCTAATACTAATATTGCTGCACCCAGTCTCCTAAGCCATAGCCAACTACCATTAGTTAGAACTTCTTAGTCAGACTAAACTCATACATAAATACCTACCTACACGATACGCACTAGTACACTACTCTCTAAAACGATTAATTTCACAACTTATTCTATAAGTCTTTTCACGAAGCCTATTCGCCAAATTAGAACACACTTTTCATACACCCTGTGCCTTGAAACAAATAGCCCGCTATAAGCCCAAAGAGATTCCTTAACGATCCTGCAAATAAATGGTCTTTTAATGTATAAATTTCGTAAAAATTTGAAAATTTAAAAAGTTTCAAGTTTGCCCAGTCTTAACGGGTAACACTTCGATTTTCTCAACATTTCATAACAATTAAAAATTTCTGACTTTTCAACCCACAAGTTAAAGAAATGTTTAAATACAGAAAATTTTATTTTCCAAAATTTGTCAAGGCATCTGGGATCATTCACAACCTTCACGTCATTTTAAATCTTGGTCTTTCGAAACACATTAGATTTACACACACTTCAAGAAATGGTTTTATCTTGCATTTTATAAACTTGCATTGCATATTTTACAAATCAAATGTAAATCTGCATGTTTTCATATAACGTATCCAATATATGTTTTCGGGAGGAATTTGCAACTAATAATATACCTTATAACACTTTTCAAACTCGACTTCTCGTAAACACATGAAAATGTGTACCTACGAAATCTTTTCAAATGAACCTGTTTTGAACTTAAAACATTCTTCGGTTTCCAAAAAGTTATCCTCATACCAGTAGCTATACGTCTGTTCTGCGCACTTTCATTTACAGTAAATTTCATTATTTTTTTTACACCATTCTATTTATAGTTACGTTCGTACATTATCTTATAATTTTTGTACCATGTGCTTTTGAACAATCGTCACTACGTGACACCTCGATGATTCCGCCATCGGTTGGGGTGTTACACTCCCGACAGCAGAAGCTTTGGCAAAACGGAATGTCCAGCTCGAGACGCTTAACTGTGGAGTCGGTCGACCACTTGTTTACTAGATGCCCGGTTTTATCTGATGTCTGGCAGGTGATATTTAGCTGGTGTAATGTGCCAAATGAGTTCGTGTTTCATGTTTCGGACCTGCTGGAGTTACATCATTCGGCAAAAAATGGGGAGCGTCCGAGGAAGGCGTTTTACGGGGTCATTATCACGGCTTTTTGGAGTATTGGGAGGGCTAGGAACGATTTCATATTTAATCAAAAGCAGGTTCTAATGCGGAAAATTGTGGACGAGATTAAAGTGATGAGCTTCTTGTGGATAACTAATTGTGGAAAGATGACGGACATGTCTTGGGCCGCTTGGTGTTTGTTTGACACGCGGAAAATGGGTTAAGGTCCGGGGGGTGTGTGTTCGGATCTCATGTTGGGATTTGTTTTTGTGTTTTTGGTTTGTAATTTCGGACTTTCTGTGCTAGCTCCTTGCTAGCTTTCTAATAATATTTGTTGGTTGGCCGTTCAAAAAAAAACTAAAATCGTTATAAAAATATAAATATTTTAATGAATTCCATACATGATATCGTTGTAATTAAATAGCATTTACACGGTCATAAAGTCTTTTAGTATATTTTAATGGTTGATTAAGTTTCAATAAATTAATTGTCACCGGGCACGTAAATGTATATTAATTTCGATCAAATGTCCACTTTATCATTTGTATAGCTTTTATAAACATTCTTTAGATATGTATGATGAACCGAACCCGATCCAACTAAACAACATCAGTATCGGTTATCAGAGTTGTGAGTGATATTCATTTTTATGGTTTTAATTCAATCGATGTAGAACACGTGTCGGCACCTTTTTTTTTTTTTTTTGCATATCATTACTTTTTTCCCTCTCTTTTGGTTGTTATAAAAATTACCGGTACCGACTGAGACCATCGCGAAGCGCGGGCACAAACCACTAGTTATTACTAAAATAAATTTTAAGTTACCATAAAAATAAATTTTACGTCACCTCTAAAAATAAATTTTGTCTTACGATGTTACGTTACTCAAAAAATAGTTATCGAGCTCTGTTGGGTCTATAATAATGAGACTGACGCTATCAAATAAATATTGGTGATCCATATAGGTGTTTTACTATTTAGGACTGATAACACTTGGGTTCTCGATTATTTAAAGTGTTTAGGTCAAGAAGTAATTAGTTCTCAGTTATTAGTTCTCAGTTAATTCTCAGTTAGGCTTGGGCTAGGCCATGTGGGCCAAACCTAGCATAGGACCTATATAATGTTTTATTCTTGTCATTTGTTAGGTTAGCGATTTAGTTTTCTCAAAGAATTTTCTTTGTATCAGACGGTTCTCTGAACCGTATGCAATAGAGAAAGCTTAATCTTTATTTCATCTTGTTTATTGAATCACACAACGTTTTGATTCCGCCAATCCGTTGTGTTGCTTGATATCGTGTTATTTTTGGGACTTACAATTGGTATCAGAGCCATTGAAGCTTTTCAAGGCTCGGTTTTGATATCAAGGATTCAAGAAAATTCTCCGCTACAAGAAACGGTTTGATTAATTTAGTTTTAATCTTTGTTGTGTATTTAATCGTTTGCTTGTGATTGAAGGTTTTGGTTCTTTGAATTAAAAAATAAATTAATTAATTAAAGAACACCCAGAACTCGTAGAACATCATTTGAAGATATTATTAATTCTTATCAAATCATTGTTAAATTCGTTGTGGTTGAATTGTTGTGAGTTTCCTAAAATTATTGAGCCACGGTTTAATTTAAAAAATAACGTGTTGATCCGTCTTTAATAAATTTTAGATTGTTTCCATATATTGTGGAAATTTGTTTGGAAACCACATTATTCTTCTTGATCAAATTTTCTTGAATAAGCTGTATCCGCACTAAAAGAAATATATAAGGTTCTCTAGAAAATTTGGTGTTGGTTCACATTAGAATTTCTTTTTGGTTTTCGATAAAATTGTTTCCACATTACGAATTCATTTCTTTATAAGATTTGGATCAACTATTTTATTTAGGTTCTTGAGAAAATAAACTGAATTTTGAAAAGTTGTTGATAAAATTTTTAGATAGTTGCAACACTTTGTTTTTATGGAAACATTTAAAAAAAATTCACATGGTTATAAAAAGGTTAAGCAAGCTAGCACCTAGGTCAAAAAGTCAAACTTAGTTCTCGGATTTTATGAAAACAAGCAAGCAAGCACGTCTCAAAAATCAAACTTATTTCATGAATTAGTTGAGCAACTAGGCTAGCTCGTAAGTTAATTTAAGCTAGCAGGCAGGCAGGTCAATTATTTTAAGCTGGTTCGCGATCAAAAGTTCTCGCATTCGCTTTTCGAGTTTTCGTTTTCAAGATCAGTTCTCGGGTTCACATTTAGTTCGCGGATTCTGCAACGTTCTCGGTTTCCTTTTATTAGTTTTCGGGTTCAAGACTATTCTCGGATTGGTTCTCGGTTTTCTTCTCGGGTTCACATATAGTTCTCCAATTCTTTAGTTCTCATTTTTTTTTTGTGTTCTCGGATTTAAAGTGCAAATGGATTTCAAGACTACAGTCATGCATGCAACAAGTACACGAGTTCCCATGTTGATGTTGGGAGAGTCTTTTGCTGAATGGAAATTTAGGTTCATTCAACATGTTAAAGAAAAGGATGCTAAAGTTTGGAGAGCTATTTGTAGAGGTCCTACCCCAATTACTTACAAAGAGAAGGGTACTACACTACTTAAACCTGAATCCGAATATACAGATGAAGATTGGGACCAAGTCAAGCTTGATGAAAAGGCTCTAAACACACTGATTATGGGTTTAGCACCAGAGATCGTCTCAAAATATGGAGAGACTAAATCTGCCAAAGCATTATGGGATTCTCTGATTGAATTTTATGAATGCAATGATGACATGAAGCAAAGTCGAAGGGACATGTTGTGACATAAGTTCAATCAATTCAGTTGCATTCTTGGTGAAACCATTGAAAATCAAATTGCGAGGTTCGTATCTCTAGTAACTGAAATGAAGACCGCAAACATAACTTTGAACAATTATGAGGTAAATAAGAAACTGTTAAATGCTCTTCCAAAGAATTGGGATACGAATATTGCCGTGATCAAGAAGATGGAGGATCTTCAACATCTGTCTTTGTCAGGACTCATCTCCATCATCAAAGCTTGTGATTCGGACGACAAGCAAAAGGTGCAAAATCTTAATGTTGCCGTTCAGCCACGTTGCACACCTGCTACTGTTTCGACACCTGCTCCTGTTGTTCAAGTACCTGTTGAGTATCAGGTTCCTGTGCTGGTACGATATATCAAACATGCTTCACATGAGGTATTTTCTAATCTATGCTCTAATGCTTGTGCAGAAAAGGCTAAATATTACGTAGGATATAACTCTGAGTTAGTAAGAGAAAACGATGAGCTAAAAGGAAAGATTTCTTGTCTTAATAGCCGAACCTCTGCCTATAAACTTAGAGTAGAATCCTTAGAAAAGGATATCGTTCAATACAATAATGATTTAAGCAATAAAACTTGCCTTGTAATGCATCAGAAGAAAGTTATTGATGAACTTAGTGCTGAGCTAGATTCTTTGAAATCAAAATTTGAAAATGCCGATTTCCATTTTAGAAAATTTGACTGTTCTAATGAGCGTGTTGAGAAAATGATAAGTTCAAAACTCAAGTTTAGGGAAAACAAAGGAGCTGGTATAGGTTTTGTAGAAATTGCACCTCCCTACAATAACAACTATACCGGATTGCCTCTTTCGGATGAGGAAATATATAATGAGAAAAATATGGAATATGGGAAGGGGTTGGTGGTTGAACCCGCAAAGAGTGTTCCCATAAAGATAACAGAGCCAAAGGGGTTAGTGGTGAGCCTGTTAAGTCTGTGTCAATTAAGATTGCTGAACCAGAAGGGCACATGAAACAATCTAAGTATGTTGCTCCACTTAGTGATGTTCCTATTGCTAAGTTTGTTAAATCAGAAAGCGATGAAATGAGCAACCATGTTAAATCTGAAAATAACAACTCTGACATTGTCGATGCTGACAAAGCTTCAACAAAATCAAATTCCTCGTTAGGTGTAACATCGCGAATTTTGTTCCAAACTAGATATTTGAACCATCTTTATTTTATAATAATAATAATAATAATAATAATAATAATAATAATGAAGATAAATAATCTGATTATTTTGTTTTGTCAAAATATTCTTAACCCAATCAACCAATTGGCCCACCCAGTCAAGCCTAAACCCAAGAATTTAAACCGGCCCATGATGCTTGTCTTCCCCAGTCCACCGTCGTCTTCTCCGGTCGGCCAAAACAGGAAACCGGTATTTTCCAATAATGTTCGTCAATCACGATTAATGATCCCCGCGTGTTTCCAGCCTTTGACCAACGCCTTTAACCTCGTTTTAACTCGTCAAACCAGCATTTATGTAGGTTAATGGTGATTCCCGTATTTTCCGGCGACACCAAAAATAACAAAAGCTTAAACGCGTTGACGTTGGGTATAAAAAGACCACTCTCCAACTCAGAAACCTCGCACAAAACCAATCCCCACTCTCCTTTCCGTTTAAAAAACACTCTGCTCGTGCCTTTCTGAATCGCCGGCGTCGAGGTTTTCCGGTCACCTCCATTACCTCTCAAATCTCCATTAATTTAGTAAATCTCTATGCCATTCTGATCGTATTACTCTGTAGTACATTAGCCGTCTAGTTAATTGGATTTTAACAGTAGCTTTCGAGTCCAATTAACCGGGAGATTAATCTAGGGTTAATTTGGGGAAGAAGGTTCGAATCTGGTAATGTATAAAAGATTTTCTGTCTGCTTTAAACTCGTTCTCAAGGTGTGGCTTGGTGGTGGCCACACTTGTGATTAAGTCCAACCCGGTCATAGACCCGGGTTCGAACCTCATAACCACCACATATTTTTTAGATGGATTTAAGCATATATTTTTAATTCTAAACTTTTGTTATACATTTAAAATACCAAAACAACTTTATAAATCGTATAAAATTTATTTTATGCAATTCAAATGGTTAAGTTTAATAAAAAATTTTTAGTTTTTCAAAAATCTTTTATTTATTATATATAATAAATATTACAAGTTTATTCTATTATAATTATAAAATTCTATAAAAATATCAAAACGATTATATAAATTTCCACAAAAATTATTCTGAGTTTATAAAACATCAAACATTTCTGAAATGACTTTTATTTTTGAAAAATCATTTATTTAATATTTTTAAACGATTTTTGATTATTTTAATCATAAATAAATCATAATAAATTCATTTTTCAATATTTTTGCACCAAAATTTTATATAAATTATTTCTGTCCATTTAGAACAGAAATACAAATTTTAATTTAAAAATTCTTTAATTTTAATATTTTTAGATATTAAAGTTATATTTTGGCAAAATAGAAATAAATAAACTAAATATTCTATTTATAAGAAAATAATTTTATAAAAATTATTTTTATACTTAAAACCTTATAATGTGACCACCTTTAATCTAAAGTCTACAAAAAAAAAAACTTTTGTTTATTTATTTATCGAATTTCTTTTATTTATTAAACAATTTAATTATTAATCAAACGAATACCTATCCCCAAATTCGAAACCCTAGAAAATATTTGTAGACTAGAAAGACTTAGACATATCTATTACCTTAATTATAGGGTAATACTTGGCATCGTTGGGCTACACTTATTCTATTTTCACGAGACTTAACTTTTGCTAAGGTGAGTTTACATAGCCCCTTTTTTTGTTTTACATTTTGGGGTGAAACATGTTTAAACATTTTATATACTATCATTTACTCATTCTTACATTATGAAACTTGTGATTCAATTATAAACATTTTATACACTATCATTTACTCATTCTATCATTTGACTGTAACAAAAAGACACAGTACAATCATTAACATTGATCAAGCCGCCTGTTTAGATTATAGCGCTATAGGTCTGACAAACCCATCCCCCCGCATAAATTCAGGGATGATCGAAAACAGTAACAACATTTAACTAACTTGCGAGTTAGGTCTCAGTCGACACAAGGTTTGATTGTACAAAGACGCATTGTTACATGTCGGACTCATACTCTATCATTATACAACTATGATTGTTGTACAAACTATTGTTATCAATTATATTCGAAAACCTATGTATTCTCACCAACTTTTGTTGACCCAAAAATATTTTCAACTTAACATGTTTCAGGTTCTACTTGCTTGAAGAATTGAGCTAATGCTTGAAGATGTGTACATAGTATTATTCAATTTGATATACGAATTCTTGTAGAACAATTGTATGGAATTTATTTAAATCATTTAACGAGACTTATTATTCACCATGAGCTACTGAACAATCATCAATACGTGACATCCCGATGTTTCCGCCATCGGTTGGGGTGTTACAGATTGGTATCAGAGCCATGGTTATAGGGAATTAGGTTATTAGAAAAATAATCTAGTCTATAACCATAGGATTATAACCAGTATTTGCTCCTTTTACTTGCTATTCTCTATCTCCCTCCTACTTCTTATCCCTACTTTAATCCCTACAAGTAGATTGTTTCTCCACACTGGATCTACTCTTAGACTAATAAGACAAAATCCTCAGGTTTAGCCTGAACCACCTTGAGATCTCGTCGAAGTTCTAGATTTTAATAACGAACACGTGCAATCTGGAAGGGTGAACGCCTGTATTCTGACTCTTCTGTCTAGGCTGGCATTGCACATATATCCCAATTAGACGAGGGACCCGGATGCCTACCTGGGAATTCTCGGGATGAGTGTTCACTTATAGGCTAAAGCATGTCTTCACTATGTTATTAGAATCTAGAATTTTTGATAAGTCAACGTTTTCGTTTATTCATTTTAATTAATGGATAAATGATTACA
Source organism: Ambrosia trifida (assembly GCA_028751855.1). Classification (NCBI taxonomy): domain Eukaryota; kingdom Viridiplantae; phylum Streptophyta; class Magnoliopsida; order Asterales; family Asteraceae; genus Ambrosia; species Ambrosia trifida. The sequence continues at coordinate 6,110,176 of CM054122.1, read as the reverse complement.
TTTCCTATATTACCTCATTCATGTCTCATTGAACCTTCATTGTGTCTCTTACGGATCATGCCTCCACGTCGCAGCGCTCGCCTTAACAGTGGTGACAATCATGATGAAGTGAGTAGCAATCACAACCACAACCACAACCACGACACTAACCACAACAACAAAAATAACAACAACAACAACAACAACAATGGCGTTGATGCCCAACTGGCTGCGATCATTTCCCAGCAAATGGCGCAACAAATAGCAACTCTGGTTCCTAACTTACTGGCCCAAGTCATCCAGATGAACGGGAACGGCAATGGAAATGGAAACGGCAATGGAAACCACAATGGGAACGGGAATGGAAACGGGAATGGTCTCCCAGCCTGCACCCTCAAACACTTTAATACAATTGTCATATATTTCTAAGGGGACGTGGCGTCACCAGAAAAGCTTACGAGTATCTTACTATCAGCACGGTAGCACCAACGCCACCAGTGCTGGTAGGGGTCTCGTGAACTGTTTTGTGGTTCTATCTAACGGGCTGGTAAAAATAATAATAATTGCAACGGTCGAATTTTAGTATTTATTTTATTACTTTTTTGACCATTTGAATTAATTTAATATAAAACAGTAACAATATTTACCGTTATTTTCAAATGGTATAAAAATGGGGACGGTTTAAATAAAAAAAACACAAACAAACAACTAGATTAACTAAAACACAAAGAAAACAAATGGATCCAAGGAAATCAAAGAGTGTTTCGAAGGGTGGGAGGGGAACCTCAAAAGCTAAAGTTGGGGGTTCTAGTAGTCGAGGCAGAGGTTCGGGTTTGGGTTTGAGATCGGGTACGGTTGAAGGCTATAGGCCCATGGTCAATTTTCCACAAACCCAACGCCAACAACAACCGTTTTACTCACAATACCCACAATTCCAACAATTTCTACAAAGCCAACAACCCATTTTGTATCCACAATATTTTACGCCGCCTCAATTAATAGCATCTCAACTAGACGACTTCGAGCTCAACCTACATGACGATGACGCGGGAGAAACTATGCCAGAGACACGGTTGCAGGACCATTGAGATGATTAATTAGGCGATAAAGCGGAGGAGGCGCTTGAAGTTGAAGATCAAGTTGTAGAAGTTGATGCAGGGGGGAAAGAATTATGCAAAGTGAACAAAAGCTGTGAAGTGGAATACGGCACAAGAGATTGCTTTGACAAAAGCTTGGTGCTATGTGTCGGAAAATAGGGAGAAGAGTAACTAAAGAAGCAAGGGAAGTTTTTGGAGGGCGGTCCAAAAACAATACGTGACACTGTTGGGAAGATCCACCCGAACAGTTGATCAAATTACTTTTAGTTGGACCGCCATGAACCCACCAATGAATGCGTTCAATGGCCTTTATCAACAAGCTGTAACAATTGTGATATATTTAACTTACCGTTTTATTTAATTATATAAATTTTGCTAAATTATATTTAATTTACGTTTTTATTTAATTATATAGGAGCGCCTACGAGAGAGTGGATGTAGTGATCTAAACGTCATGCAAACGGCGTTGAACGATTACAGAAAAAGTCATCCTTCTGGTTTTAATCATCAAGCAGCATGGGAGATTGTAAAAGATCACGACAAGTGAAAAAAGCAAGTGTTGATGGGTGAAGAACCGTTGGATAGTCATTCCGACAAGAGACGGAAGTCTTCGGAAAGCGGCAACTATCAGGAGACTGCCTTTTCCACACCGGACAAGTCCACCCCCAATAGCCACATGCCGAATCTCAATGAAGATACCAACCCAACGAGGCCCAAACAAAAAATAAGAAAGCCGTAGCCGACGAGTCTTCAAGCAAATCATCCTGGTTTGACGAATTTGGGTCATACCGAGCGATGAAAGAAGAGAAACTGAACCAGTTGGTCACTCTACAATCTCAACAAGACAAAAAAAACTTTAGCGTTTTTAGAGAAACAACGCAATTTGTTGAGATAAAGGCAATATGAACACGACTTGTATATGTATTCAAAACCGCACGACCAACTCAAAGGTAAATCTTTGGAGTTGGTTTTGAAACGTAAAGAAGAAATCGCGGCGAAATACGAATGGGACCGTTTTGGGTTGAAGGCAACGAGGATGATGAAGGCGACGAATAGGATGAAGGCGTTTGTATGTTTATTTTAGGTGATGTTTCTTGTATTTTTTTTAAATTTTAATGGAACGGTTTAATTTTTTAAGTTTTACAAACGGTTCTTTTACTTCAAACGGTCATTTTTTTAAAATGGTAATTAAAAAAAGGAAAACTAAAAAATAAAGATTTTGGTGAAGTGAATCAGTTAAGTGTTGCCTCCAAAAAAGTGATTCAGTGAAGTAAATCAGTAAAGTGATGTGACAATAAAGGATTTATTAAAATTAGTGAAAGAAAAAGGATGAATTAGTAGTGCCCCTTCCCCCTAATGGATTGTATATTTTTAAAAGGCTTTTACGTTTATTTGTTTTTAGTGCTCATACGTTCTCATCTATCGATAGCAATGTTTTAAAAACCGGTACATACCGGCCGGTTATACCAGTAATACTGTTTTTTGGAGGTGAGCCAAGTACGAAACACCCTTGTATAAAGGTGAAACGGTATCAAGTTCGTTCCGATAGTAAAATACGGTATACCGGTTTGAGTTGTTGGGATGAGAAGGTCAATGGTAAAAGGAAAAAAAAGAAAAAAAAAAAAAAAAAAGATGAGGGAGATGAAGAAGGCCCACTACTAATTCATATGCTGTCCTGTAGTATTTAATGGGGTGGGCTAAGAAATTAAAAAAGTAGCCATACGACGAAATTAAAGATGACATAGTACGGAAACCACCACTTGTGTATGCCTTTTTCCTTGTGGTAGTGGCTCAAAAACTTAAGACATAAGCTACTTGGTTTTCCTGAAATATATATTTATTTTAATATAGACTTTGGTACTAACTTTTATTGTGTACGAATTTCGGAGAAAAAAATTTGTGGGGGTCAGAAGTGCCGGTACCCTTAAAACGATAGAAGCCGGACTTAATACGTATAAATTCTTTAGAAAAAAAAGCGTAAAATTACACTACAGACCAAAAAACGCCGGGGGCCGGGGCACCCCTTGACCCTAACAATCCTTCGCCATTGATTGTGTACCGTTTTAGACTATGGTTCAGGGGCAAAGCATTAAGTGCGTCAGAAGTGTCCCAACTCCCACCGTTTTTTTGACTCAACAGTGTAAATTTTCTAATTCTCGTCCAAAAATTTTGTGTATCCTGAGTCTGGTCCCTACCTATTTGGAAGAAAAAAAAATAGGTCTCATGACTCTCTGCCAACACCATTTAAAAGTTCAAGCTACTGCTATAGTTAAGCAACAAAAGACTTATGGTACACAACAATTTAGAAATATTATGCAAAATTATCACCATGGATCCGTTGCAAGAACACTTGAAACTAAAACATAACATTACTACAGGATTTAGATGGCTAACAACCTTTGAAGTGAAATAGTTTGTATTTACGCCTAGCAATTCACTCGAATAGAGGTGTTGCCCAAAACCGATTGTTAAAATAATATCTTTGAAGTCTGAAGAACAATCCTTCTTCATTAGATGTTTATGATGATTTATCACAAGCAACTAACACAAAGCTATCAAGGGCATTCACCAAAGACTTTATACTTTAGAGGTTTTAAAAAATAATAAGCTTTTGGTGTGTTATTATAATCTTGCACACTTCAAACGTATAATATATGCATATTTTGGTTTTCTAAATTCACCAACGATAAAGTTATTATGCACCAAAAGGAATGAGCATTTTATGCAACTTGTACCTTGTGCTTTGGTTTGGCTAATATACATACTTGGATTCCAACCAAACTATTTAGTCTCTAATCGACTTGAACTATTTAGTTAGTTGGATCCTTTATTAAAATGTTATGATTTAATTAAGGAAAAATCACCAAAATAGCCCTTTGACCAACCCTTTTACGAAAATAGCCCCTTCCCGTCTCTTTGAAGAGACGGGTCACCAAGTTCGAAGCACCCAAGGCGTCTCCCGAGACGTTTCCGGTTTGCACAAGTTAGGTGACGACACGTGTCTCTCCCACTTGCCAGACGTCTCTCGTAAAGCTCTAGACGTCTCCGGTGACGTCTCCCTCTGTGTTTTTTTTCCGATAACGTCTCCAGCAAAGTCTTACATCAAGGGAACACCACGGCGTTTTAAGGCGGCGCTGACGTGGGTGCCAACAAAGCCGTCAGCTCCGGTGACTAAAGCGAAGAAACCAGATTTTGATCGGATCTTGGAGGAGGATTTGACCCGTTTCTCCCAAGTGGATCCGCCCCAAGATCTGGTTTTTAAGGATCTGCTAGAGGGATCTGAGGAGATGGAAGATGAGTTAGAAGAGGGAGGGAAATTGAAGAAGAAGAAGATTAATCCGAAGAAAAGAAAGCTTCAAAATGTGAGCTTTGCAAGGTAAGAATAATGTCATCTAAGTCTATGATTGTAAATGGGTTTTTCCATCTTGAAGATTATTTTTATTGTTTTGATACAGAGACATTTCAAAGAGAGAGGAGAGAGATGCACATGGTTTTTATTTTCTGGCGTCCACTAGAAAACGTTTCAGGAGAGAGAAAGGGAGAGAGAGTGTGAGGAGAGAGAAAGTGATGAGGTGTCGGTTTTGTATTGGTCCATACGGGAAATCTCTCAGGAGACGTTTCAGACGTCTTAAGAGCTGTGTACCGTCTCTCCAAAGAGACGGGAGGAAGCCATTTTCGCAAAGGGGTTGGTCAAAGGGCTATTTTAGTGATTTTCCCTTTAATTAAACTAGGTTGGCTACTAATTAACTAACTAGATTAATAAAAAAAATCAATAATTATCAATTCATACTAAAAAATATGCACGCTTTATTGTTTAATCATATTAAACTTTGCTTAGTGTTTAACCCTCCTTGTATCATATATTAATAGCCACATTGTTACGTGAATTTTCAACACATAGATTCAAGGGTTGTGCCAATAACTAGTTTAGAAAAGTTTCTATAGAGAAACTTGTCACCAGTGAAAAGTTTCTAATGAGGAACTTACTTCCTAAAAAGATGTTTCCTTGAGAGGGAGTTACATGTGGCCAATCTCGTAATTCATCAAAGCTTTTTAAAGACTCGATTTGAGACAGGCCTAGATACAAATTATAGAAAAAATAAAGAGTAAACTGCCATTTTCGTCCTTAAGGTTTGACACTTTTTGCCAGTTTCATCCAAAAGATTTTTTTTTCTCAACTGGCTCCACTAGTTTTCAAATTCTTGCTGGTTTCGTCCAAGTGCCTAACTCCGTTAGTCAATCTCAGTTAACTGAGGGGCAGTTTTGTCAATCTCAGTCAATTCCCATATAATAATAATAATAATAATAATAATAATAATAATAATAATAATAATAATAATAATATCAAAAAAATGAAAACAGAAAAAGAACACCATCACAACTTTTCAAAAAGCTCCAAGAGAGCATCTGTCTCCCTTTGAAAACACTCCAAACCCTTCACCTTCAACCTATTCAGCCATCATACCTTCATAACCAAATTTTCACCCAAAATCTCCCTAACCCATCAATAATCCTTCAATCCAATCAAAAACCCTAACCTAATTCCACCCATAACCCACTTCCCAACCCATCAACCCATTCATCCCCTGTTTTCCCAAACCCTAATCATGATCGATCCCAATAACCCCAAATCATCCTTAACCCTCAATCGATCCTTAACCCGCCGCCGCACCTCCCCACGCGCCGCCTCCCTCTCTCTCCACGACATCCACACCCACATCCCACCGTTCCAATACAAACAATCCAACGCATCCCATGATTGTTCCATTTGTTTGGAACATTTTAATGAAGGGGAGATCTGTCGGGCTATTCCTGTTTGTGACCATGTGTTTCATGCAAGATGTGTGGATAGGTGGCTGATGAAGGTGCCCAGTTGCCCCGTTTGCAGGACCCGGGTCCGGTTAGATGCTGATGGGTTGAATGATTCGGTTGTTAGTGATGATTAGTGGTTTAAGGTTTTTGTGGGCTGTTGAATCTTGTTTTGATGTAACTTTGTGATATTATCATTTGCAGATTCAATGAATGGATAGATAGTTTAGTTTATTTTATTATAATACAGATAATATTTGAATTGACAACTTTACCCCTCAGTTAACTGAGATTGACTAACGGAGTTAGGCACTTGGACGAAACCAGCAAGAATTTGAAAACTAGTGGAGCCAGTTGAGAAAAAAAAATCTTTTGGATGAAACTGGCAAAAAGTGCCAAACCTCAAGGACGAAAATGGCAGTTTACTCAAAAATAAATAAACACGAAAATAATTATTCTACGACATGAAGTAAATGTCCAAAGTAATTAATGTTTGTTAGAGTTCTAGTTATTATGGTAGAAAAAAGAATTACTTTCATTGGCAGATAACTAGCCAAATATAATGTTATAGAGTATGGTGTAACTAGAAAATAGACGCGGTGTAAATAGAATAATGCTTTGGGATACCCTTGAAATGATGATCATATTACATCACCATGTTCATTGCCTAACTTGTTTTAGTTCTTGATTCGGTTTTATACTCGCTAAATGGTGGTAAAGTCGGTGGTGATGGTCTGAAATCTCAAAATGCCTCATGAACAGAGGATTTACCATAACATAATTTAAAATCTAAAACCTAACAAAACATGTTAATTAGGTTGCGATATTGTACCGTCAAGGCTTGTATGAGCTTAGGAGGACAAATATATCCACAATCGTTATCTAAATCAAAATTCAGAATCTATATTCATACATAATTGGTGGTCATAACCTATCTGCCTGAGATTTTTTTCCCTCGAGTGTCAAATGGGAAGAAATGTTTAGTAACTACCATAGTTGTTAAAGGCGCAAGGCACACTTAAGGCGCCAAGGGTGAGCCTTGGGCCTTAGTGCAAGGCGCCTAAAAAGCAAGGGCTTTTTAAGCGAGGCGCACAGTATAAAAAATATGTTTTTAGGAGTTTTAAACATGTTTTGGGATTCTTTAGGGTTAGTTTAGGTTGTTTTAGGTTGATTATAGACTTGTTTAGGGCTGGTATAATTGTTTTAGACCTGTTCAAACAATTGTTGGCCAGAATTCCGTTGGAACTTGACCTGAAAAATGCACATGAGGGCCTGAAAGTAGGGCTTTTGAAGCGAAGCAAGAAGGTTGTGCTGAGCCTGAAAAGTGGGCCTAGGCGTGCGCCTGAGTGGGCTTTGACAACAGAGGTAACTACACAAACTTTCTAGATTAAGTTTTTTTAAGTGATCTCTAGATAATGTCAACATTTTCATACAGGAATATAGATCATGCATGAGTTATCAAGATTCAAGATAAAAGTCTCACGTACTTGCGCATACTAAATATCTATTGAACATTCATGTGTTTTAGAGTGGTGCTCTCAACCAATATTAGGTAGAACTAACTTAGAGAAAAGTGGTAACCCTTCCAGGATTAGGAAGAAGTTAATGAAATGATACATCCAAACCACTGTAGACTATCTGCCTCGTAAAATAAGCAAATCTAAACAATCAGTTAATGATGTGGGGCACACAATCATTCGACATCCGGGTTCTAAGTCTGATGTTGATTCTAGAATACGAAAACTTTACTTGTACAGACTGCTTACCGATGGTCTGCAAAAGCTGTGATAAATCTCTGGATCTTGGCTTGTGCTTTCTCTTTCTCATCTGGGCCGTCCAGATCACCAATGTTGTCGTGATATTCCTTTACATATGCCCCATCATAATCATATATAAACGGATTGTTACATTATAGAATTAGAAAATTATATATTTATAATACCAGAGAAGAAGATAAAAACAATAATCCAAGTTGAAGAGTAATTGCAAAATATATATACCTGCAGTACATTCTTGACGTCGTTTTTAGTCAGCTTTTGCTGCTTAAGTAATAACTCAATTCTTGCTCTAATCCGAGGATGCCTGCGATTTTGTGGTTCAAAATGACATTATTAGCAGGAGCATTCTGGAAAGAAAAAAAAAATCTGAGATTTGTAAAGAACTTACTCGGAAGACCAAAGATGACCCAAAATAACCGCAATTAACTGTACCAGCAGAAAAAAAGTGCGATTAGAATACCAGAATAGAGTGAATACCATACTGTTTTATAAAAGCACCCGAATGGGTCCACACACTATAGTTGTTTTGTGTGGAAACCTAATGACAATAAAATTAATATCCAGATAATCATAGGGTCAGTGGATGTTTGTATTTTGTAAAGAAGCCCCTACAGATAAACCTCATATCTACCGAAAAAGATCTTGCTTTGCATTTGTTTAATTAGTCTTGAAGCTTTTCTTTTTAATATAGTTCAGCAAAGAATAGGGATTAGTGTTGCTAATAATGAAAAAGTCAATATGGTCAACTACTTACCTGAAGAGAATAGAGTCCAGACTCTAGCTTTCTATTGTACTTTTCATCTTCATCCATCTGCATAAGGTGGATGATAATCATATTATTTATAACTACAGCAAAAAAATGACAGTATGTAAATGAAATGAATTATGACATTAAACCTCTAGATCGTCAAGTTCAATATCGTTAAGCCTTTCAGATTCTTCTTTCACTCTGTTTGAGTACCTGTAAAATAATAAATTTTTATGGTAACAGAAAACAATGCATGTAACTCTTGATTAGAGATGCAACAAGGTGAGACCCATGAGTTACGCAGGACTAGCTCGCTAGACAACGAGTTCTAGTCCAAGCTTCACTCATCAAGCTCAACTAGGCTTGCGAGCCCAAACAAGTCTGCTATTTATATAACTTTTATTTAAACTTCCAGAAAAAAAAATTACACTAATAATTATTATACATAAAATTATGACAAACTAACTAAATTATGTGTTATATTATATATATTCACACAGACACACACTTTATAATTATAAAAAATTACACTAATAATTAATATAGGTAAAATTATGACAAACTAACTAAATTATACGTGTTATATATACAATTATACACACACACAAAAAAAAATTGTAAATAATTGAATTATTACGAAATAATAAACAATCTAAACTCGAGCTTGAAAAATTACTCACAAGCCAAACTTGAGCTTTAAAATAAGCTCAACAGTCAAAACGACTCGTTTACACACCTTGGCCCTAGTCTAAGACTTATGTTTCCGATGAGAAGATAAATGACAGCAAAGAAATAGTTACCTCATATAAAGTTCCATAAGCCGGTCTATCTTTTCATATTCATTTTCAACAAATTTACTCAATAGTCTTTCCCTTCTTGAACCCTTCAAAACTCCACCTGTTTGGCATTGTGTTTTAACAATGATTATTTAGTTATTAGGTTTCAACAACGTTTGGGTGTGAAATTGGTTCTGCGTATCTTATTATTGTCAAATAATCAGTTTAAGAGTATCTGCAAGAAAAACTGATTTTCATCATCTGTTTATTGAGTGTTCATTATACATCTAACACTCAGAACAACTAACCAGATAGTTCATCACAACAGCAAACAGGAAAATCATATCCACGATGATCAAAACTTTAAGCAATAGCAAACATATTTTAAGGGTTATCATATAAAAAAGCCATGCATAATTTCAACAAAGATATGGTTATGTCTTTTCTCATATAATAACCCCATATTTTATATCACAAAACAGCCTAACATATAACAGCAACTAAAAGGGCAGAGATCAGAAATATCTTCTAAGCCAGCGAGTCAAAAGGTTATCAATTATTCCTGACACCTATAGTTAATTTCAACTGAATCTTGTATAAAACCAAACAATTTGCAAGATACAATGTACAAACTACCAAAGAAGTGAATACCTCAAAAAAAATAATGTACCGCTATCAGTCAAATAGAAGGATGTAAAAAAGAATTTAAAGAAAAGAAAGCAGAAAGATAATGTAAAATTGGTGATGTGAGAAAAAAGAAACCAACACATACACATAAAGATCTAATTTACAAATGCACTTGCCTTCTTACCAAAAAGTGATGCCACTAATGATATAAGACGCTCCTCCAGTTCCTCCTTAGATCTCTTCTTGTTCTTGCTTGTTGGAATCTGATACATCAAAAACAATGTTATAGTGGTCAAATACTTATTTAACAACATAAACCATGCCTATAAAACAATCAACTAAAGCTTACAACAAATAGTACATGCTCCAGTAAAAATATACAACTCATCCAACCCAACCACAATTCAAAGCAATCTTAAATTTCAAGCATTCTCATTCTCTTCATCATCCAAATATAACAAGTTCTATGCATACCCATAGTTATCGATAGCGAATAGCGGTAAATAGCGATGGGCTACGATACGCTACGTAGCGATAGCGACGCTCGTAGCGCCCGCTATTTCGTAAATAGCGGTAAGGTATTAAAATATTTAAAAATATTTTTAAGTAAAAATTTACAAGTATAAGGACCAAATGTTCATATACACAAACTAATTTTATACTTTATATGTAAAATTTAGAAGTTTTAGACAATATATGTAAACAAATGAAAGATAGAGGGGTTAAATGTGAAAATAGTTAAAGTTTTAACCCTAAAAGCTTTAAAAGAATACACAGCCGCCATTCATCTTTCATTCATCTTCCTTCATCTTCCTCCTTGGTTCTTGCAGCCGGAATCCTCGCCGAATGTCTCCCCGTTGCCAGAAGTCGCTATATTCACGTTATCGGGCCGCTAAACACCACATAGCGACGGTAAGCCGATACGCGACACTATTCGCGATCGCGGGCGCTACCGTCGCTATTAACAATTATGTGCATACCAAAAGTGCATGTGACAGTCACTGAAAGAAACAAACAGCTAAAGCCATAGTTATCAAAGGCGCTAGACGCACTCAAGGGATATAGGCGCAAGGCGCAAAAAAAACTGAGTCTAAGAAAAAACATGAAATAGTGAAGATTCAAAATTGTAATTTCAACATAGTTATCAAAAGCCATCGCCTTGACCGCCTAGGCGACCAATTTCCTAGAAGCCACTAGATCCCGCTTTTCCATCCTAGGTAAAAAAAGCCACGGTCTGATTTGTAAAACCTAATCCCTTGACTAATATAATCGACCAATACTTACCCATTTATAGAGATATATATAAATCTCAATAAAAAATTTTGTTTTTTTTAAAGGCATTTGATTTTTAAAACACTTATAGATATTGAATTATTCTTCAAAATATAAACACTTCAACTCATTGATTTAAAATCAATTGATTTTGTCTACTACATAGTTATCAAAGGCATGTTAATCCTTTTAGCAGGTATGGCTAAACCAGTCAGTTTATATTTATATTATTTTATAAGATGATTGTTATTTGTAATGATTTGGTGATTTTTATATTTTTTTATTTGCGCTTTTTTTTCTTAGGCCCACGCTTTTTTTTGCGCTTCTCGCCTAGGCCACAGGCGGAGCCTAAGCGCCTTGAGCGCGCCTCACGCCTTTGATAACTATGAATTTCAAAACATGAAAGTTCTAAATAATCTAAACTGGATCAGAGTTCCTGATGAATGTTGCTTGAATCAGTATTGTAGTCTGTGGAAGCTTATATTGTAGAGAATATCAATAACTATGCATTAAATTAATAATAATAAAGTGAAAATAAATTGGTATTTAGTATTTTTAGTGTGCCCGCAGAGCTTAAGCGAGGGCATAGGAACCAAAAGTGCAATTAAAGGGCCTAGCTAGGAAAATGGGCCTAGGCGCATGAAGCGGGGGCTTTTAATAACTATGGCTAAAACAATTAAACATTATCAGAAAACAAGCACATCGTACTGGCCCAATCTTATTTACGTATAAACTATAAACTATAAACTCCTAAGTTTAAGCATTGCAGATGAATTAAACAATGCAGGGAAAATGTACTTGCCTTACCCATGAAAGCAGGGAAAGCAGTCTTAAGCCCCATAACATCCACAAACCGTTCACAAGCCGGCGGATAATTCGTCATCGCAAAATCCAACGCTCTAATCGCTGACCCATAGCAAAACTTCTTCTGATTCATAACAATAATCATCAACTCAACCCCTTCCGCCTTCAAAAACCGCTCCTTATTCTCCACCGGCATCAACAAACAACACAAACAATCAAACAAATTCTCCACCATCTCCTCCTCATCCAAACTCCTGGGATCCCTCGACTTATACATCGCCACCGCCTGCAACACCACATCCACCCCATTCATCTGCCCTAACCGCTTCTGATTCCCCGCGCTACTCTGCAACAGTATCGCCAACAACTCACTCGCATACTGCTTATTACCGTCAAACTCCCTCACCTTTATCTTCCCTACAATCCACCTCATCAACTTCGTCCTCTCGCACACCATCTCCGCCACCCCCGGCTTCACCTCTATCAAATTCTCTATCGTCGTTAGCGTCGAGTACACCCCCGCCCCCTCGTCCGCATCCGCCTCATTTAACCTCAACAAATTCTGCACCAATGACTCCAACACATTATTCTCAATCAAACAATCAACTAATATTACCCCAGGGGCATTTTCGGCATCTTCAAATACATCTTCATCAGTTAGGTCTTGTAACAGACTAACAACATCAAGGGCAATATCGGTATTGTCATGGGTTAATAAGTCTAGAATAGAGGGAATAACATTAAGGTTGACTAAATCCGGGTAAAGTTCCGGGGCTCCGGCGAGGATTTTAAGCTTTTGGATTTCGTCGTGGAGATCGATTTCGGAGTCGGCGAATTTGTCGGGTTGGTCCGGGTATTTTAATCGGGAAGCGATGTTGTCTTTTAAACGGCGTTCGAAGGAGAGGACGAGTTTTTTTAGGGTTTTGAGGTCTAGGGTTTCGATTGAGGGTTGGGTTTTTTCGAGTTCTTCTAAGAGAGAGAAATCGATGTTGTTGTCGTTGTTGTAGTTGTTGGTGTTGTCGCGTTTTCGTTTGCGGTCGTCGGAAGTGTTCATTGTTGTTGTGGTGGTGGTGGTGGAAGTTTAACTAACTGTGGAGTGGAAAACAAACCCTTGAGATTTGGTGGTTTGGATGTGTGTGTATGTTGGATAAATGGGCTTTGGTGTTTTATATGGGCTTGGCCCATTGATACTGTTTAAATGACCTGATAACTGACCCGTTTAAGAAACCGGTTTCATCCAAACCGATTTGGGTTTGATTTGACCCAGCGGGTTGGGAATTTTGTGTTGAGAATCGATTTGAACTTGAAGAGGTTTGAGTCTGCCTAGAAAAACTTATTCAAAATGGTTTAAATGCTAAAACTGGCTTTGATCCAAATCGGTTTGAATGGGTTGGGGTTTTCATCGTCTACAAACGAAGCCGTGAATTTTGTTATAAACGTCGTGGCACAAGCGGCACAAATCATTGCCAAGGAGGAAGGAGATGAAGTCGAATCGGTACCTCAAACTAGGCAAGCGGCTATAAATAGAGACCGAGAAGGTAAGTTTTATATTTTTTTTAGATTATTTATGTATATTATATTTATTTTTTTAACATTGTAGTTTATTATATTTAAATTTTTTAAGTTTGTAGATTTTTATTGTGTTTATATTTTTTAAAATATGTGTAGGTGCCCATGATAGATTGGTGGCCGATTATTTTGCCGACGAACCGTTATACTCGGCGGCCTTATTTAGGCGTAGGTTCCGAATGAGTAGAAGATTGTTCTTAAGTATAGCCGATGATGTGGCGAACTTTCACCCATTTTTTACCTTACGATACGATGCTAGAAAGAAAAGGGGGTTCACCACCCTAAAAAATGCACTGCGGCACTTCGGCAACTAGCGTACGGGACTATGGCGGATGCCTGGGACGAGTATCTAAAGATTTCGAAAAGAACTGCACGAGAATGTCTGTACAAGTTTAACAAGTGTGTGGTGAAGCTTTACAGCAAGAAATATTTGCGAAAACCAAACTCCAGTGAGGTCCAACAATTGTATCAGTTCCATCACCAACAACATGGTTTTCCAGGAATGCTCGGAAGCATTGATTGCATGCATTGGCCTTGGAAAAACTGCCCAGTAGCATGGCGCGGAATGTTCAAACGGGGGGGATCAAGACCATCCATCAATAATCTTGGAGGCGGCGTGTTCACAAGATCTATGGGTTTGGCATGCTTTCTTTGGCATTCCTGGTTCGAACAACGACATTAATGTCATTAACCAATCGGAGGTTTTTGACGATGTCATAAAAGGAACCGGTCAGGATACCAGGTTTACAGTACCGGGGGTGGAGTATAGGCACGGTTATTATTTTGCTGATGGAATCTACCCATCTTACGCAACGATCGTTAAAAGTATTCACCACCCGTTAGATGAAAAAAGAAAGAAATTTGCCAAGTTTCAAGAGGCGGCAAGAAAGGACATCGAACTGTTATTTGGGGTTCTACAACAAAGGTGGCACATCATTGCAAACCCGGCACGTATGTTCACCCCTAAAAGGTTGTGTTACTGTATGTACGCTTGTATCTTGTTGCATAACATGATACTCGAAGACGAAGGCGCCGCCATCTGTGAGTATAACAAGAATGCCCTGTCGGAGAATACCGTGCCTGTCGACCCACATTAACAAGATTTAAACGAGTTCTCATTACATAACGAGTTCACGTATCATAATCTTCAAGCAGATTTGGTTGAATATATTTGGAACAACGGAGAAGCGTAGATTATTTGTATTTTTTTTTTATGTTGAATAGGTTAATTTATTTTTAGTTGTGTTTTTTTAAAATTATTTGTAATGTTTTTTATGTAATATTAACTTTTTTAATATTAATATTAGAATATTATTTAATTAAAAAAACAAAAAAAAACATTAAATGAGGATGGTCCTCCTCCACACCCTTGGAGCATCATCCCTATGATGGTCCTACTCCACGCTGACGTGACAGCTGAGATGGAGGACCATCATGAAAGACGGGCCTCCTCCACACCCAAAGGTCTAATGTTATTGATTTGAACTTTATCAATGGGTTTTATTGTTTTGTCCACTTACTTTTGCTATTGTTAAATGTGTGGCATTGATTCTTTCTATATGTATAAGATGACATGGATCTAATCACTAATTCAAATTTGAGCTAAAAACTTGTTTATTTTGTTTATTGATAACTAGATCTAATGGACTATTTTTTTTAAAAAAAAATAAGGGGTTAATACTATTACAATATGAAATTAAATGTAAAATATTATAATAGTCAATGGTTTTTATTAGGTTGATTAGGAGAGTTAATGGTCTTTGCAAAGTTGACTAGGAGAGTCAATGGTCTTCATATGTTACCCATATTTCTCTCCATGTATTTCACCTATCCATCCCTATAAAAAGAGGGACATTGTACAAGGTTATTTGATCAATACAATCAATACCATTGACTTACATGGTATCAGAGCATTATTGATCCAACGAGTACCGATCCCCCTCTCTTCTTGAAACAATGTCTTATTTTTCTTAATCTAAGTCATAACTTCCATGCCAACTTTCAACCATTGTTGATCCTCCACTCTCGGCCGCCCACTGCAGTCGTTCACCACCCTTCTACCGCTTTCACCTCCTTCTTACCCTCTGTTCGCATCTCCTTCCCTCTGATAAATGGATCCTAAACTCCTCCATCCTGAGCAGGCACTCTACGCATTGGCTCTAAACCCACCAGACCATGGCTTGGTGGATACTGGAGCCTCCTCTCACTCTGCCAATGCGCAAGGTATTTACTCTCCGTCTAATTATAATAAATGCACTAATAAAAATATAATAGTTGGTAATGGCATGACCATCCCGGTTTTGGCACAAGGCAACCAAGTCTTATTTGCCCCAAACATTATTAAAAACCTAATCTCGGTCTGTCGCCTTACCACTGATAACTTACTCTCTATTGAGTTTGACCCATTTGATTTTCTTGTGAAAGATCTCAAAACCCGTGCTCCTATCCTACGATGCAATAGCACGGGCGATCTTTATCCTCTGACTGCACCACTCCCACTTCCACAAAACCAACCCTCTGCCTTTACTGTTGTTCCTCAAGATCGCTGGCATCAACATTTGGGTCATCCTGGCAATAATTTGTTACAGTCATTGAAACTATTTTCTTTTGTTGATTATGGAAAATTTAATAAAACACTTTGTCAATCTTGCATTTTTGGTAAAAGTGTTAAATTGCCATTTTATGATTCGCTTAATTGTACTCGTGCACCCTTTGATATTGTTCACAGTGACCTTTGGACCTCACCCGTACTCAGTACGGGTGGCCACAAATATTACATCCTCTTTGTGACATTCGTCACCTTCGTCTTTCGTCAAACTGACAGTAATCGTCCTTCAAATTTTTTGTTTCATGATAGTCCTTGTAAATTTCGTCGTTTTCAAATTTAATTTATTTCTTTTTTTTTTAGCGAACTAAATATATATATATTTTTTTCATAAATATTTATTATGGATTGGGTATAAGTTTTAATCAAACGCGTATGTTGAAACGTATTCGGAAAATTTTTGTAAAAAAATTAAGTTTCATAAAGTTTAAAAACATTTGGGTTTAAGTTATCTTAACTTGGTTAGTGTTTATAAAGGAAATATTAACTTAGTTAGGTAATAAACCAACATAGTTATAATTGAGGGACTATTTCTGCAATATTGTGAAACTTTCAAAAGTTTTTTTTTTCCTCTCCTGCTGAACTCGTTTTTCCGGCAAGTGGATTCCGGCCACCGGAATTTTTTTCCGGCAACATTATATTTTGACTTTTAACGTGTTTTAGAGGTTTTTAATCGTGTCTTTTATCATTCTCCATCATTATAGAACAGTTACAATATTCATAGCACGATTTTATAACGGTTTAAACAAGTTTTAATTCGGGTTTAATACTATAACTGATCGGAACTTTAATGGACAAAAACGATTTTTTTTTCTTAAACCACACTATAATTGATCTTCCAAATCAATTCGGCACTGTTCCTCTTCGGAAACCCACAAAAAAAAATGCAAAAACTGGTCGCGAAGCCTTGCCAATCGATCCTTTAGGTCCGGCACTCTATCTCCATTTTTCGATCTCAATACGATAATGTAAGTCCGGATTTCTTATGCCATTTTGTTTATCTAATAATTATCTTCGAAAGCCCTCTATCACAGATTGTATATCTTGCTTAAATCAGGTTATTGTAAATCCTAGGGTTAGGGTTCTATGGGTTAAGCTATTTGGGGAAGAAGAAGATGAGATTAGGATATTGTATTTATATTTTTGTTTCTAAATAAATTAACAAATACATTTATGGTGTAGTGGTTGGTTGTACTTAACATGAAACAAAGTACCAGGGTCTGCTTCTCATTTTTTTTTTTGGAAAGCTTCATTCAAAATTTTATCTTGTATATATATATTTATCATATATAAAATGCATATAAACTTAGAATATTTATATTAAATTCATTTTTGATCCAAAAATTATAAAAATTTAGGAGTAGCTCCTTGACACCTCATAGAAAATTGTCATAATTTTTATTTCTGGAAAATATTTTATTTTCGAAATTTTTATTATTTAATTTGTTTTAATCATATTTAATTCATAAAAAATTCATTCTTAATGGTTTTTATCTCAAAATTTGTCATAAATTATTTCTAATCATCATGAACTAAAATAAAATTTATTGGTTCAAGAAACCTTTATTTTTATCAATTTTCCTATTTTTAATCAATTAAACATGATTTAACCTTGTTAAATCAGTTTTAGATATAAATAAGTTTATAAAAATTATGAGAAAATTATTTTTACTTGTTTACATCAGAAAGCATCTATTTTCTATAAAAAAAAAAAGGTATTTTTGAGTCATGTCTTGTATTATTAACATTATTTATGTTTAATTAGACATAATAAAACATTTATTTATTTATACCATTTAAACATCTATTTTATAAATATTTTGCTTATAAAATAGAAATACTCATATGGTTTAATGTCTTTATTATCTTTGGTTGAATCATTGTGTAACTCAAAATTATTTATTTAATTATTTATGATTATTGTGTTTATTTTAATTTAGTTAAAGTAACTAACTAAATTATTTTGTCTTAATTATTCAAACATATTTTTTTTTATCTAAATATTCAATAGGTAATAATTATTTTATTTAAACCACATTTACAACCTTTCATATATTATTTGTGATATACAACTTTTACATTAACGCGACTGATCATAAAAACTCTAATTCCCCAAATCGACTTAGCAAACCCTAATGCCTTAGACTCTAGTTACCTTAGACTTTTTAGATATTTCCTTATTAGTATTCTTACACATTATAGGTTGAATTCCTCGGAATTCCCATTACTTAGCTCACGACCGCTTAAGTGGATTTTGATCGCTTTCGCAAACTGTGAGTATATCTTTCCCCTTTTTACTATTTTACATTTCGGGGTGACTCATGTACTTACTATCAAGTTTATATTTCCTTTTACTAAAATAGCAATTCTTATGTGTGTTTGCTTGTGTTATTTTGTGTATCTATGACCTGTCAAATCATTAACCGCTGGGCGGCCTGCATTTCAATGAATAGTACTATGGTTTATACCCCTGTGACTCTGTTGAGAGTCCTCGTCATTGCTATGTATTACATTACTACTAGCGCATACTATATATATCTGCTTTCTTCTCTTAGGGTTGATTTGACCCGGATACCACTTATTACATAACTGCAAACAGTATACGACACATGAATTGCTAAACACTTTTCTACTATATTTATTTAAACAGGGTATGCTCACCAATACAATTTTTGTATTGACCAAAATATTTTGTACATGTTTCAGGTTGTTTTGAGATGCATTCTTTAAGCTTTCGGATTTATATTTAGATTTTGACTCATTGTATTTCAATTTAGTTGGCAGTTAGAATCGTTGTATTTCATTTCAATGTAATAAATTATTTAATCAATGTATTCAATTTTGCACTTTAGTCCATGAGCTATTGAACAATCGTCACTACGTGACACCTCGATGTTTCCGCCATCGGTTGGGGTGTTACACTCTTTTTGGATGACTTTACAAATTTCTTGTGGACATTTCCCATTGCCAATAAATCACAAGTCTTCGCCATTTTTACCACCCTCCACAATCTAATCTACACCTAATTTGAGCACAGAATTAAACAATTCCAATGTGACAATGGCAAAGAATATCCTAATCAAAATTTTTACAATTTTTGCAATCAAAATGGCATGCAATTTCGATTCTCGTGTCCCTACACCTCCTCCCAAAACGGCAAAGCGGAACGCAAAATCCGCACCATCAATAACATGGTATCAGAGCCAGCCTAGGCTCTATACTGTTTCCGCAGCACCACCAGAAAATACAAACCCTAGCCGTCACCGCCTTAAAAAAACCCTACACAGGGCGGCGAGCTGTCACCGTTGCCGTCGCCCTGTCTGGCCGTTTTTCCCTTTATTTTCCGTTGGCTAGTTTCACTTTTCCATTCCGTTTTAAATAAGTCTCAATTTTCGGTTTTAGGTTCTTGCCATTATTATTATCAAATCTATTTTCGGAACACCATAGTATCCCACCGCCGCCGCCATAGTGACTGTAACACCCCAACCGATGGCGGAAACATCGGGATGTCACGTATTGATGATTGTTCAGTAGCTCATGGTGAATAATAAATTTCATTGAATAATTTAAGTAAGTTACATACAATTGTTCTAGAATTTGTACATCAAAACGAATAAACTATACATATATCTTCAAGCATCAATTCAAATCTTCAAGCAAATAGAACCTGAAACATGTTAAGTTGAAAATGTTTTAGGTCAACAAAAGTTGGTGAGAATTACATAGGTTTTTGACAATTGAATAAAAATGTTGTGCAATTCATGTGTCATGTCAATCTAGTCCATATGTGAGAACATACTAGAAATAAATCGAGTGCATAACCAACCCTGATGACTGTTATAATATGATACATCCCATACGCTCATGGTTCACTTGAATATGTTATACGATAACAAACACCCACGCTACCTTTGTAGGAGGCACGTATCCGGGTGAGATTGTCAGTCCAATAGATCTATCAATGTATACCGTCGGCTTGTACGGAGTTAATGATTATGCTAGAATGGTGCTTACTCTAATCATGCTCAAGACATAATGCAACATAGAAAACACATAGACACATTGATGATTGAATTGCATAAATGATGTTGTAACATGTTTCACCCCAAAAATGGTGATAAATAGAAAAAGGGCTATGTAAAACTCACCTTGGTAAAATGTTATATCTGTTGAGAAATTTGGATAATTGTGTTGACCAAATGTATCAAGTATTACCCTATAATAAAGTAATAAATATGTCTAAGTCTATCAAATCTACAAATGTATAAGTTTCTAGGGCTTCGAATTGGGGATAATTGCTCGTTTGATTAATATTAAAAATATTCGCCAATTGAGAGAAATTTAGTAAATAAATAACCAAAAATCTTTTTATGAAAATTAAATTTAAGATGGTCACAATAATGTGTTTAAAGTATAAAAATAATTTTTATAAAATTATTTTCTTTAAAATAGATCATGAAATTTATTTATTATAAATTGTCAACTTTAACTTTAATAATTTAAAAATACTAAAATTAAAGAATTATTATTTAAAAAATTATATTCCTGTTCTAAATGTTCAGAAATAAATTGTATAAAATTTTGGTGCAAAAATATCAAAAATTGGATTTATTATGATTTAATTATGATTAAAACTAACAAAAATTGATTAAAAATATTAAATAAACGATTTTTCTGAAATAAAAATTATTTCAGAAAAGTTTATTGTTATATAAACTTAGAATATTTTTTGTGGAATTTAATAAGATCGTTTTGATATTTTTATAGATTTTTATAAATAAAATAGAATAAACTTGATTTATTTATTATATATATTAAATAAATAAATTTTTGAAAACTAAAAATTGTAGGTGGAACATTTATATCAGATTAACTAAAAGTAATTTTTTTGAGAATTTATAAAAGAGTTTTAATAATCAAAAATGAATTTACAAGATTTAAAGATAATATATAAGTATAAATGGTTTG
Organism: Ambrosia trifida; assembly: GCA_028751855.1. Lineage (NCBI taxonomy): Eukaryota > Viridiplantae > Streptophyta > Magnoliopsida > Asterales > Asteraceae > Ambrosia > Ambrosia trifida. The sequence goes on along the minus strand of CM054122.1, from coordinate 6,089,144 downwards.
TTTAAAAAAAATATGAAAAAGAAGTGGAAAAAGGGTGTCCATGCCGGGACTCGAACCCGCATGACTCGGCTGTGGGACACCAGACACAACCACCTGGTCTAAGCCAGTGGTTGTGTTTGGTTGTTGTTAATATAAAATAAATATAGACAGAGAGATGTTCTTCCCCAAAATCCCAATTACGAGCCCTAGATCTACAATCAGGCAATTCTCACAACATTAACCCAATTAAACATGGGGCTAATGTTGTGCAGGCGCCGATTAACAAAACCCACAACAAATATTACACTTACAAACACTTTATGATACAGATTCGTTCGGTCAAGGCTCGGGTCAAAAGATGAACAGAAATCAACGATCAGGGGATTTTTAAGTGAAATTGGAGGTTGAAGGAGTTTGTTCGGCGATGTTAGAATATGATGTGATGTCCAATTTATACTGTTAATGTCTAGATTGCTTAATTGGTAAGTTTGACCCACACCTTTGATAATACGCGTGATTCACGTATAATTGGAATGTTTTAGCGATGATTAATCGTTGTAATGGACGCGGGGTGATTAGGAAGGTAAGTCAACAGCAATGAATTGGATTAATCTTCCCTAAATTAGGTGAATTAGCTGGTCAAAATGGGATTAAAGGCCATATCTGCTGCTGCTCGTTCACAGGAAGAAAGAGAGAGGGACGAAATGTATGCTTTTATATAATTTAAGTTGGGTTTAGATCAAATGGAAGGTGTGGTCCAGGTGGTTAGCACGCGCGTGTGTGTGTGGTGTGATCCGGGTTCGATACCCGGCTGAGGCTATTTATTATTATTTTTTATTAAAACAGAACAAGGGGAGGGGGTTGGCTAATGGGCCGGGTTTGGGCTTGATTCTGGAATGGGCTCAGCTGGATGTTGGGCTGCAATCTTGTTTCTAAAGGATTGGTTTGAGTTGGATAAATTCATAAGCCCACTACAAAAACATATTATTATTATTATTATAAACATTTATATATATACTTATATTTATATATATATATATATATATACATATACATATAAATTATGAGTTAGGGTAATGGAGACTTAGACACGTTTGTATAAAATGTAACGAAAATAAGGGCGTTTATATTTAAAATTTGGGAAAAAATTTCGTGATGTTACAGTCTCCCCTACTTTTAGGAACTTCGTCCCGAAGTTAAGAGAAAACCAGGGTTACAATTGGTCAACTACCGGAAACCTTGATAAAATTTCACACTACCTTAACGTACCTGTAAATTCATGATTACGTTTCGGACCGTAATTACCAATTTACCTTACATTAGGGTTTTGCGTCCTTTTATGACTTTACCGATTGTTGAGCAGGTCTGATAGTCTCCACCAGTCGTTGAGCAGGTGGTAGGGCCTCCCCCGACTGTTGGAAAGACATGATGACCTCTACCAATCGTTAAGTAGGTGTTTGGTAGTCAACTAATTGTTGTACAAGTAAGCAAGTATGATTATAGATATAGCAATTAGTTCACATTCAAACAAGCATGCACACAGATGTTATGACAATACTTGAATTTATTACTTGAATCAAAAGCGTCATTACATAGAATTAAAAGCAAACAACATTTAAATGGTGGGACTTGCTGTTAAGTAGCTGGAGGGTCTTGATCTCGGTTTAGTTTAGGGCATCGGTTACGGTAGTGATTTGGGTTTCCACATTCATAGCATTGACCATAGTTGTAATTACCAAGACGTTTAGAATTAGTAACCTGAGCAGGGTTGGTTGGTTGGTTGGTATTGGGGTTTGGGGTCTCGCGACATGTGTTGACCAGATGGCCATACCTACCACAATTTGTGCACAAGCGACACGCTGAAACAGTGGGATGATGTCGCTTGCATGTGTTACACAAAGGGAAGTTTCTTGTATAAGGCTTCTTGTTAGAGGCTTGTGTAGTGAAGTTTACATTAGGATTCCTGGTCTTACGCTTCTGGTTCTCCGTAGTAACTGCGGTCACAATATTTGTTTTCTCGTTTTTCCGAACTAAGGTTCCGTTCTTCATGTGATTTCCATCGCCATTTCCATTTCCATTGCTGTTCCCATTCATTGGGATGACTTGAGCCAACAAGTTAGAAACCAGAGTTGTGATTTGTTGCGCCAATTGTTGGGAAATAATCGCAGCTAGTTGGGCATCACCTCCATTGTTGTGGTTAGTGTTGTGGTCGTGGTTGTGGTTGCTGCTCTCTTCTTCATGGTTGTCACCACTGTTAATGCGAGTGTTGTGGCGTGGAGACATGATCTGTAAGGGACACAATGAAGTATCAATGAGGCATGAAATGAATGAGGTAATATAAGGAATGTAATCATTTATTCATTAATTAAAACGAATAAACGAAAACATTGACTTATCAAAGATTCCAGATTCTAATAACATATGAAGACATGCTTTAGCCTATAAGTGAACACTCATCCCGAGAATTCCCAGGTAGGCATCCGGGTCCCTCGTCTGATTGGGATATATGCGCAATGCCAGCCTAGACAGAAGACTCAGAATACAGGCGTTCACCCTTCCAGATTGCACGTGTTCGTTATTAAAATCTAGAACTTCGACGAGATCTCAAGGTGGTTCAGGTTAAACCTGAGGATTTTGCCTTATTAGTCTAAGAGTGGATCCAGTGATGGAGAGCAACCTTCTTGTAGGGATGAAAGTAGAGATAAGAAGTAGGAGATAGAGAATAGCAAGCAAAAGAAGCAAGTACTGGTTAAATCCTATGGTTATAGACTAGATTATTTTTCTAATAACCTAATTCCCTATAACCATGGCTCTGATACCAATCTGTAACACCCCAACCGATGGCGGAAACATCGGGATGTCACGTATTGATGATTGTTCAGTAGCTCATGGTGAATAATAAATTTCATTGAATAATTTAAGTAAGTTACATACAATTGTTCTAGAATTTGTACATCAAAACGAATAAACTATACATATATCTTCAAGCATCAATTCAAATCTTCAAGCAAATAGAACCTGAAACATGTTAAGTTGAAAATGTTTTAGGTCAATAAAAGTTGGTGAGAATTACATAGGTTTTTGACAATTGAATAAAAATGTTGTGCAATTCATGTGTCATGTCAATCTAGTCCATATGTGAGAACATACTAGAAATAAATCGAGTGCATAACCAACCCTGATGACTGTTATAATATGATACATCCCATACGCTCATGGTTCACTTGAATATGTTATACGATAACAAACACCCACGCTACCTTTGTAGGAGGCACGTATCCGGGTGGGATTGTCAGTCCAATAGATCTATCAATGTATACCGTCGGCTTGTACGGAGTTAATGATTATGCTAGAATGGTGCTTACTCTAATCATGCTCAAGACATAATGCAACATAGAAAACACATAGACACATTGATGATTGAATTGCATAAATGATGTTGTAACATGTTTCACCCCAAAAATGGTGATAAATAGAAAAGGGGCTATGTAAAACTCACCTTGGTAAAATGTTATATCTGTTGAGAAATTTGGATAATTGTGTTGACCAAATGTATCAAGTATTACCCTATAATAAAGTAATAAATATGTCTAAGTCTATCAAATCTACAAATGTATAAGTTTCTAGGGCTTCGAATTGGGGATAATTGCTCGTTTGATTAATATTAAAAATATTCGCCAATTGAGAGAAATTTAGTAAATAAATAACCAAAAATCTTTTTATGAAAATTAAATTTAAGATGGTCACAATAATGTGTTTAAAGTATAAAAATAATTTTTATAAAATTATTTTCTTTAAAATAGATCATGAAATCTATTTATTATAAATTGTCAACTTTAACTTTAATAATTTAAAAATACTAAAATTAAAGAATTATTATTTAAAAAATTATATTCCTGTTCTAAATGTTCAGAAATAAATTGTATAAAATTTTGGTGCAAAAATATCAAAAATTGGATTTATTATGATTTAATTATGATTAAAACTAACAAAAATTGATTAAAAATATTAAATAAACGATTTTTCAGAAATAAAAATTATTTCAGAAAAGTTTATTGTTATATAAACTTATAATAATTTTTGTGGAATTTAATAAGATCGTTTTGATATTTTTATAGATTTTTATAAATAAAATAGAATAAACTTGATTTATTTATTATATATATTAAATAAATAAATTTTTGAAAACTAAAAATTGTAGGTGGAACATTTATATCAGATTAACTAAAAGTAATTTTTTTGAGAATTTATAAAAGAGTTTTAATAATCAAAAATGAATTTACAAGATTTAAAGATAATATATAAGTATAAATGGTTTGTTTAAAAAAAAAATATGAAAAAGAAGTGGAAAAAGGGTGTCCATGCCGGGACTCGAACCCGCATGACTCGGCTGTGGGACACCAGACACAACCACCTGGTCCAAGCCAGTGGTTGTGTTTGGTTGTTGTTAATATAAAATAAATATAGACAGAGAGATGTTCTTCCCCAAAATCCCAATTACGAGCCCTAGATCTACAATCAGGCAATTCTCACAACATTAACCCAATTAAACATGGGGCTAATGTTGTGCAGGCGCCGATTAACAAAACCCACAACAAATATTACACTTACAAACACTTTATGATACAGATTCGTTCGGTCAAGGCTCGGGTCAAAAGATGAACAGAAATCAACGATCAGGGGATTTTTAAGTGAAATTGGAGGTTGAAGGAGTTTGTTCGGCGATGTTAGAATATGATGTGATGTCCAATTTATACTGTTAATGTCTAGATTGCTTAATTGGTAAGTTTGACCCACACCTTTGATAATACGCGTGATTCACGTATAATTGGAATGTTTTAGCGATGATTAATCGTTGTAATGGACGCGGGGTGATTAGGAAGGTAAGTCAACAGCAATGAATTGGATTAATCTTCCCTAAATTAGGTGAATTAGCTGGTCAAAATGGGATTAAAGGCCATATCTGCTGCTGCTCGTTCACAGGAAGAAAGAGAGAGGGACGAAATGTATGCTTTTATATAATTTAAGTTGGGTTTAGATCAAATGGAAGGTGTGGTCCAGGTGGTTAGCACGCGCGTGTGTGTGTGGTGTGATCCGGGTTCGATACCCGGCTGAGGCTATTTATTATTATTTTTTATTAAAACAGAACAAGGGGAGGGGGTTGGCTAATGGGCCGGGTTTGGGCTTGATTCTGGAATGGGCTCAGCTGGATGTTGGGCTGCAATCTTGTTTCTAAAGGATTGGTTTGAGTTGGATAAATTCATAAGCCCACTACAAAAACATATTATTATTATTATTATAAACATTTATATATATACTTATATTTATATATATATATACATATACATATAAATTATGAGTTAGGGTAATGGAGACTTAGACACGTTTGTATAAAATGTAACGAAAATAAGGGCGTTTATATTTAAAATTTGGGAAAAAATTTCGTGATGTTACAGTGACCTCCTATACCTCCCATCTTATTGATTCCGCTTCTCCGTCATGCCACTCCTTGACGCCCCGTCGCCGCTGCTTATTTGATTACGGTCCCCCGCCGCGCCGCTTGCTGGACTATGATCCGCCGCCGCGCCGCACTTGAGACCTCATATCGGATAATAGGATCATTAAAGTTGTGGATTTTCATTGAAGATTATGGATTTCAAGATTATGAGATTATTGTAAAAGTTTTGACCAATATTGAAGACCGTTTATTATTATTGTTTTTTTTTTCTATGTTTTGGTTTTCCCAGTCTAAGCTTCTGGTTTCCTTCCGCTTTGACTGCGGGGGAGTATTAGAATATGAAATTAAATGTAAAATATTATAAGAGTCAATGGTCTTTGCAAGGTTGACTAGGAGAGTCAATGGTCTTCATATTTACCCATGTTTCTCTCCATGTATCTCACCTATCCATCCCTATAAAAAGAGGGACATTGTACAAGGTTATTTGATCAATACAATCAATACCATTGACTTACAAATACCAACAATTTTAACATTATTCCCTGCTACAGAATATGTATTTTTCCTTAAAACGTATTCATCAGGATATAAAGGTACAATGGATAGGGAAGAGGTTTAAGGATATCTTGTGGAATTATGCAACATCAACAAGCAGGGACGATCCTTTTAAGGGGCGGGAGGAGGCGGTCGACCCCCTTGAATTTTCGTTCAAAACTTTCGATTATATATTATTCGTATAGAAATTTTTTGGTATATAAGGTTTCGACCCTCCGAAACTAGTGACTTCCGACCCCCCGAAGTAAGACTTGACCAAGTTGTCATCCACGTTTTTGTGGCTTGTGGAGTGTGAACGGCGCGAGTGGCTCCGTCCACTATAGTCTGAGTCGCTACTGGACGACTCATAACCGTTTGATTCATCATGCGACTTTGCGTAGCCCCGAGCCCCGACGTTTCCGCTGGGCTCCCCGCTATGACCATCTGTCGACCAGTGGTGTCTTTGTTCTTATGACTCTTTTTGTGCGGAGAGTCATAAATGAGGTCATTGCCCCTCTTTTTTGCCTATTTCAGTAGCATCCGTTGATATCTAACGGTGCTTTTGGCGTTTTGGCGGAGGAGGCACTGGTCAGGGTCCTCCTCTGAGCTGTTGCCACTGTATTCCTCGTTGTCCACATCACGTACTTCGAAAGCTGGTTTCTGGATACGTTATGTGGTTTGCTTGGTGACAATGCCTGGCGTATTTTTGGGTGGTGTTGAACGTGAGTTGACCTGGGTTGGCTTCAGATCCGTTTTGGTGCTCGGGTCGCGGTTTGGTCTCAGGTCAGATCCAACTCGTTTTGGGTCCGGTCAGTTCTGGTCAACATCAATCGACGCACGATCAAGCTGGTCAAACCTTGAGACCGGTCAATGGTATGGTCAACTCGGTCAGCGCGTCGTTAGAGACGATGTCGAGACGCGCGTACGATATGGTAAAAAAATTAACTTCGTATTATTTGTTTTGATTGTATTTATAAATTATAAATATATATATTTATAAATATATAAACACGAACGGATTAACTCGCGAAACGAACCGACTTTAATAATAAACGATAAGTATAATCGGACGATTGGTAATAGTGACTAAAATACGTGACTTATAATATCGATATTGGACTAAATATGTTGGGCTATATATAAATAAATGTAGTTTATATAAAGTTATCGAAACGTATAAAGTCTTGTTTGATTGGAAATTGCGGATAAATGAAATGTGGTCTTGTGTTTGGTATTTATTTTGGAAAAATTGTAGACGACTTGTGTTGTCTGGTTTGTATAAAAAAAGAGGAAACTCTGCCGAAATTTTTATAAAAATCCGAAGCACAATGAAGCGAATATCGTTGAATATGTTTTATAAATGATTTTCCAAGTGTCTTAATAAAGGTATTTATATTTATATAAAAATCGTGACGTTTTGATAAAAATATTGGTAACAATAATAAGTGAACCCCGGACAATATTTTGAAAACAAATAAATATATATAGTTTTCCAAACGTCAAGTATGACGAGTTTTCGAAAGGTTTTCAGTAACTAAATGATGATTATTGTTAAGTTCACGTATACAATTTTCACACATTATCATCTCCTAGACATTTCAACAAACACTTGGTGTGCGTACAATATTCTAAGCACATTGTACAAGCTCCCAATACATGCACTCAACCAACAACATAATCATCTTCAACCATGACCTTTTTCAACATGAAATTCATACAACACACATTTCTACATGTTAGTTAGAGATTATCTAATAACATAAAATCATCACCCACTATCTACATCTACCATTATATAGATTATAACATTCAATTTCCCCAATTGAAATAATTAAATCATTAATGACACTGGATTTGTGCATCCAAACATGAATTCGACCATCTTATACTTACAACTTACCCAATTTAGGGTTGATTCATCAAAACCCACCAAGGGCTCCAACCAAGAAGTTTCATGAGATGAAATGGATACTTACTTGATGCTTAGAAGGTGATGAACACTTCTCAAATCTCAGATTATACATGCAAATTCCACTTGCCTCTTTCATTTAGGGTGGAAAGCACACACACACACACATACACATACACACACATACTCTTCTGAAGTGTGTGTGTATCGTATATATTATGCCATCCAAAAGGTAGGTGGTGTTTAAGTTTGGTTCTTCACAATTTCAACCCTTTAAGTTTGATACCCATCCAACTTTGACCTAAACCTTATTTGATTTCTATTTAACTTGTATATCTAACTATGTTAGATACTCAGTTATTTTACCTCATGCCATAACACATTAAAACATACTAATTAATTAAGGTTTTGTTTTTTGGGGCGTTACAAGAATATGGGGATAGTACTATTGGTCCTTGACGGGGACCCACCCCCGGTTGATTAGCGTCAACCCGGATGGACCAAGGGGTGTTATGATATTCTAAACTTGTTGTTACCACTATAACAACGTGCGGAGCAAAAGTAAGTAGTCTGGTTTTGGTTACAGGCTCATGGGGACGCCATCCGAAGTGTGGGAAAATGATTTAAATGAGAAAGATTTTCAATAGTTATTGTGGAAGTTTCCTTTTGGGGTAAAAGTTCGATTGACAAATCTTGGGTATCTTTATCTTTATGGGGAGGTAAATATATGGCAAAGTGAGTCGAGTCGAAGGTTAAGAAAGGAATGCCCGATAAGAATTTAAAAGAGACTTTTTATATGTATGTTCGGTCGACAAATGATGTGCTCAAAGTGGTTTAGTAATAACTAACTAAATTAACCTAAACTAGACACTCTAAGTTTTAAATTTATAACCTAAGACTCTCTAAACCTAAACCACACAACCGGCAAGTGTACCGGTTAGTGCAGTACAGCTAAAGTAAGTCCGAGTATCGAACCCACGAGACTCTAATGGAAAACGTAAACTAGATTCGACTACTTATCTACAAACTGACTTGATAATGTTTTATTGCTTAAAGGGGGGTTTCTAACAAACTAATGCAAATAAATAAAATATAACTTAAATAAACTATAGACATAAACTGAAACCGCAACTGGGATCAGATGATGGGAAGACACTACCTAGGCTAGAATCCTACACATGAATGATAAACTTCTAATGGCTATGGAACTGGTGTGGAACCGGGATCTTAAAATACTAAACTTACAGGATAAACTAGAGGACCCTCGACCCTTCTCAAGGAGAAACCTAAGGTTACCTATAAGCCGTTAAACCACCGGTTGAGAGGTTACCCTTACAGGCTTACCTTCTCGAATCTTAAAGTACCCGTTAGACAGTCTACCTTACAGCGCGAAAGTCACAATACACCCAAAAGTGCAAGGGGTAACTACAATATTTCTGATAAGACTTGGCCTACAAGGAATGCTAGGGAAACTAGGAAGATCTTCTTACAAAGCATCTAGATCTAGCAATTTAACACCCTAGACAGACCAACAATCTCGCACCTTACAGCTATTGAGAATTGGTAGAACACTTAGAATCACCTAACTAACAATTACAACTCCTATGGATAACCTGCAGAAATTAACCATAAACTAGTTGCTAACACCCAGTCCGCAACCTAACCCGCATTCATACATGAAAGACATTCACAAAAACGCAAGTGGAGTTTATAAAAGTTAATTAAACAAAACTAAATATGCATACACATCAAACCAGAAAATAAAGAGTTCTTTACTTTAAAATTCATCCACAACCAAAAGTTACAAACCAAAAAAAAATAAATTAAACAAGTGCAATCATCTTCGCCTAGGTAGTATCAAGGTCTAGCCAATAATTGTCATGATAAAATCAAACCAATGAAAGCAAATAAAAATCATGGTGTTCACAACGGGTTAGAATAGATAAATAATAAATACTTGAATTAGAACCGACCCGTGCTCGCACCTAGGCTTCAACCCTTGATCACCTTCCCTCTTTTCTAAAATAATATTACTCCTCTCAAAGATCGATCCTCTCCAGACAAATAAATATCTTCGGCTGCTGCTTGTTGTTCCACCAAATATTATACGCCTCCCTCCAAATTAATATTGTGCGGCGCCTTTTTCCCTTCGATAATCTCCGCCTCTATTATAATCGTCCCCTTTAATAATATTTGTCTAATATGATTTGCTTTGTGGGCTTTGGGCCGTGAAATAAATCACGGTTCTAATTTTTTATTATATTATTATTATTATTCTTAACTTTATTATTATTATATATAGTATTATAACTTTGTGCTTTCGACTCGGGTGTTCTTGACTTGACCAAAGTTGCTTGTTTACGCTCCAACGTCCATGAACACCTAGCAAAATATAAAATAAAATAGATAAATACTAAAAAAGAACCAAAACTAATAAAAATCTATAAAACCTATACCAAATAAAATAGAACGGTACAAGCCTAAAACTAATAAAAACACTATTTAAACGACTCAAAAATTATACAAACTTTACACTGGAAATAGATGTATTTTACAATACATCAACAAAGCTTGGGTATATTTATCTTTATGGGGAGGTAAATATATGGCAAAGTGAGTCGAGTCGAAAGCTAAGAAAGGAATATTAAGTAGGGATTGAAACAGGATTTTTATATATATTTTCCCAAATATTGTTTGCCTAAAGAAAATAAACTTTCTCATAAGTGTTTGCAAATATTTTTCCAAGTGATTTGAAAGAAAAACGGGTTATGAACGATAAACATAAAACCATGAACTCACCGGCTTCATGCTGACCTTTTTAAGCATGTCTTTCAGCTATAGATATTGGCAACGACACGGTTGGAAATAAGCAATGTCTTGGGATTGGAAACCCTATAAGGCTTAGAAAAAGGCGTTCGGAACAAGTAGAAGTCTTAGTTGAAATATTCCGCTGCGTAGCAAAGGTGCCAAATGTTCACAACCGATGGGAAAATTGGGGTGTGACAGTTTGGTATCAGAGCTATAGGTTTTAGCGAATTAGGTTCCAGTAGAGATACCTAGGCTTTAACCTAAGTTTTAATAGGGGACCGAAAGTGCTAAGATTAGAAATTTAGTACGAACGCCTAGGAATTGAAATTCCAACCGTTGCTAAATAAGTTAAAAGACTATTAGTATGAAATTACGCTAACTCGGCTTACGTTTCTTCGGCGTAAGAAACATTTCCTTATGTGAAAGGTGAGTATATGCTATATGTATATATAGAATGGTAAGAATGCACGAAGTGGCTAAGTATATCTCACTAGTGACCGTCGAGTCATCGCTATGATAGCGAAGCGATTATTCACATAGAATTTAGCCGAGTCACTCTTTCATGGCTATGAGGAACAATTTAATTGATTAGATATTGTGTGTAGGTATATGTTGAGTATATAAGCATGCTTCGAAAAATAGTACGTATCGTCAACGGATGTTGACACTAACTTGGACGTGGCAAGGAGGCGCACTGGTGTCAAGCAGCTGGGCAGGTTGGTAGCGCTGGCATGGAAAACGGAATGTTTGAAGCATATGTCGTCTCGCATCCCCTGGAATCAGGGTATGCTTACGTCGTCAGTGTTAACTTCGATTCGAACCATCGTGAAGAGGCATCTCATCTTAAATATGATATTGCGCAAGCTGAAAAGTTGTCGGGGACGGCACCAGAAAAGGTGGCACGCACGACTAATATTATATATGTAATTTATTCATAAATTATATATATATATATATATATATATATATATATTGATAATCTTAACTGATGATGAAATGTCTGGATGAGGAACTTCGTCTAGCAAATGGTACTGCGCAAGCTGAAATGTGGTCGGGGACGGCACCGGGTGTCACACCACGCCAATGGCGGAAACACGTGGCGCAATGCTCGAAAGCATATCAAAGTCAAGATTAACACAAGCTATATTTAATTAGAAAAGATCATTCATTATATTAGGATGTCGCGAAAAGTACCTTGTTTCAAATATTCCACAAAACAACAAACATAAAGTTCCAACATGGGGTGTTTCCGTCTATATCCCAACCCAATGGTAAAAATATATGAACCCCCGACAAGTGACTGACATCCCGTATTCCACCGTACTAGCCGCATATCTATTCAGCACTTATTTACCTGAAAGATATGTTTAAAAAGACGTCAATATATATAATATTGGTGAGTTCATAGGTTTTAGTTCCATAACAACAACATTTTAACAACAAAAACATGTGCGGAACGAACACTAGCAATGACCTTTGTAAAAGTAGCGAACTCCTACAAAGTATGACGAGCAATCCCTTAAGCCCATAGCCAAACCAAGACTAATAATAATGCCCCGCGAGCAGTAGTTGTTTCTCGGCAATAACAACTTAGTTCAGAATACGTGCACCCCAAGCATACACAGTTGCATAATCGACGCTATCGATTAGGGTGGGCCTTTTCAGGCACCAATAGCGCTATCTAAATATTCCTTTGGTTCTCGATTTCAACACACACACACAACACACGAGTAAATGATTACAGTAGCGAGGACTCACCCCGAGTGGTGTATAAACAACAAAACCCAAGTACTCATTATGACACTTATCACGTTTTAAATTTTGAAAACATTTTGTCATGTAAAACATTTGACATGTAAAAAAACGTTTGACAAAACATATCTTTCCCCCAAACAAAAACAGTAAAAAGGGGTCGTGAAACTCACCTTGATTTCCTTGCTTAGCTAGAAAACAAAGCTCGAAGCTTTGACTGGCTTCCTCGTGTCCTAATTACCAATGAAGGACACCTTAAAAATCTATCATATATAAGCCTAGCTTATTTTCCGGTTATAAGATAGTTTATTCAACTATCTAGACTCGTGTGTACGAACCCAAGTCTTTAAGTGTTTCAACTCGACGAACCGATCATGACTTATCATAACTCATGTGTTCACATACGACATAGTACCCATGTTGCGCACCTGTTACTATTCGAGAGTGAACCATGTTGGACTACTACTATGAAACGTATAACTCATTTTGAGTCGTAGCTCGTCTCGTAATCTAGATAAATATATTTGCCTTATATAATTATTTTTAGAAAAATACACTTTGAGTAACCATAATATAGTTACTAAAATCAATTAATAATATGTGTTATATCTTTTCCCAAATCCGAGTAATTTACCAATTTCAAAACTTCGCTTTTTATAAAAGGTTTTCCAAGTAGAAATCGAACGTTTATGCATATTGAATCCGAACAACAAACATATTTTAGTTATCGAATAACCTTTAAAAAAAACTCGTCATACTTGACGCTTGGTAACAAAAAGACTATATATTTGTTTGAAATATGGCCCGGAATAGACTATTATTGTTACAAATAATTAATGTCAAAATGTCGCGATTTGCGATTTGTATAAATGCATTTATCAAAACACTTGGAAAAAATATTTATTAAAACAAACACAACGTTATTAACTTCGTTGCGCTTCGGATTTTATAAATTTCGGCAGAATTTCCTCTGTTTTTGCATAAACCAGACAACACAAGTTGTCTACAATTTTCCCAAAAATCGACATCCAATTACAATCCAACAATCAAGTTATCCGCATTTCCAATTTAAACGAGACTTATACGTTTCGACAATTATATAATTTACACTTATATTTATATGACTATATGGTCCAACAACAACACAAAGTCACGCTTTAGTGTACAAATTTATCGTTTATTATATCGTCGGTTCGTTCGCGAGTTAACACCGTTTAGTATTCGTATTTATATATATATATATATAGATATAAATATATATATTTATACATAATACAATAATAATAAATGCGAGTTTATTATACCGAAGTTATGCGTGCGTCCCGATCTACTAGCTGGTCGGTACTCAATATGACCGTTGACCCAGTTTGACCGCAGCTGACTGAGTCAACTCGGTTTGACCGAGTTTGACCAACTTTGACCGGTCTCGAACGTCTCAAAACGAAACCCAAGCTGACCCGGTTAACCAGATCTTGTTGCGTTGACCAGATCTAAACTGAAACATCTTGACCCGAGAATTGATCCGACACGCAAAACGAACTAGATCTGACCGAATTTGACCCGAGACTTGAAGAGAACCACCAAAACGAACCCGAACTAGATCTAAAAACGAACAAACACCCTGAGACCCGAAACAAAACAAACCAGAAACCAGATATGAGATAAACTCAAGACCCGAGTTGAGCCGGCTCGCAAACGAACCTGGACTCAAACCAAAACCACGAGATTTAACCAAATCAGATCGACCGAACCCCCTAATTTTGTCGAACCCGGCGACCAGACCATCCGAGACCACCAGATCTATTACCACAGTCACCGAAAACCACCACCCAACCATAACAACCCACCATCGGACTACCATCACAGTAACCCGATCTGATTACCCTTCACCTAGCTCATAACCATTACCATTGAGCACCACACCACTACCGATAACCTGACCACCACTACCCCCGTCGTTCTTCACCCTGCACTGCCACCATAACCCCACCAAAACACCTTAACAGCCTACGCAAACCACCCGTTGTCAGGCCGAAACCACTACACGGAGCCCCAACAAACAACCACCATCTCTGGCCACTCTAACCCACACAACTACCACCTGCCTCGTCCTACCATCCTTGAATCCGTACCGTTTATGGTCATTTATTGCCGTTTCTGGGCCTGAACATCACCACGCCGCCACCACCAAGGGAGGTGGTGGTCGGCCGGCTACTATCACAGAGGGAGGAGAGAGGGATCGAGCAAGAGAAAGAGTGGTTTAGAGAGAGAGAGAGAGTAGAGAGAGAGCATGGCGGCAGTCCAAATGAAGGAGAAGGGAGTATTATTATGCTTATAAAGGTAGGGTTTGGTTAGGTGGAGTGTACTGCGTGTTCGAACCCGTCTTAACGTAACAACTCTCGGTTTGTATTTAGGGTCGATAATAAATAACAAAAGTTAGTCGGTTATGTTCGAAATTAAAAACACAACTAAACTGAGCTACCTAAGAATTATTTTAGTCGCCTGACGCGTGTTTTCGAAACACGTGTTTAAACCGCGTTAATCGATTCGGTCGTGTTATCCCTCATTTAAACGATCCGTTTACTTTAGAAACTTTATAAATGACATTATTTACAATTTATAATTATTCCAAAAGTTCGATAACGGTTAAAACCACGCATTTTGACGTCCGATCCCCACGTCTGTTCCTCTCCGCGTTTGCCAAAACGTTGTGTTTTGACCGTTTTTCGCGCCGATTTCACATTTGATCACGTCATTAGTAAATATGCGTTGTATTTACATAGAATAACCTTACATTAGTCCAGTTTGACGGATTTTTACTGATGTCAGTTTGTTAACGTTAATTACGCAAAAATTTTCTTTTAAAGGAATTCAGGCTTCTACGAACTTCGAGAAGGACATCATAGGACTTATAACGGCTAAAGTAAACGTAATTAACCTTAAACCAAGTTAATTAATCCGAAAGCATGATTAACATCACGTTAAACGTTGTACATAATTTGTCGGTTGTCACATCGGGAAAGGTGGCACGCATGACTAACATTCTATATGTATTATATACGTGTGATTATGTGAGTTTAATTGGGGCCTATGATATAACTCATGATGGAGGGTTAATGGCATGATCTTGTGAGGTAAATTTTAGATAACGCAAACGTCGCGTTATTACGAATTTACAGGCACATGAAAGTTTTAAGAAAAGTCTATCGTGAAAGTATATATATATATATATATATATATATATATATATAAGACATGAAAGTTATTTATTTTGGTTGTTGCGGACGTGATTGACGATTCTCCCCTATTCTTGTCATTACAGCCTCAGTTTTCTTAAACCATTCTAAGATCTTGATTATCTTGTTTCTTGATCTTCCGAGGTTCATGTCGAAGAACCTGGTTGTATCTTTTGAGTATGTTCTACATCTCTTGTTCTTTGTTTGTGGCCTTCAAGAAATTGTCTTTGAGGAATCCCATTTTGTGGATTCTTTTACTTTCCACAGAATTGGACACGTATCTTTGTACACGTGTCATCTTTTGTATGTTTGAATTCCTTAAATTTGTGAAAGTCCATTGTAGGGCTTCCCATCGAACAATGGTTTCATTGATGATTTGGTTATCATTACGTTGCTCGTAATGCTAGCATTCTAGTCCTGATGCATTAGGCCATTGTGGGCAGTGAATCTTTTGATATTTCGTCGATGATTTTTTTTTTGAAATCGACACTTCAGTTGAATCGAATCATTGGAAATTGGTACAACTACTTGTGGTGAATATTAATTCGACTTTGTAATAATGGGTGATTTTTATTGACATGTTTCTTTTTCATCAAATTGTTTGTCATTGCCTCAAATCCAAACACACCTTGCGGCGTGTAATGGAAAAGCCAGTGCACCAGTCGATTCGTTTGAGGTGTGCCAATAGTATTTGTTGACAAAGTCATCGATAGCGCATTTGGGCGTTTGGATGCCACTTTCGCGTGCTAAATCATTTTGGATTTCATTGATTATAACCACGTTGATGTTTTGTAAACTAGGCAAACTATTGTAGCTTGCCTATCTACCGTTTACCAAAGAATATTGTTATGCCTGTATCGTCCCTTTGAAACAAATTGACTATATAAACACTTTCGTTCTTTTCAAGTGTTGGAATACCAAGCTGTTCGATCTCATAACATGGCTCCTTGGGGAGTCTTGCCATTGCTTTTGTAAAGCGGTTATTGTATATGTGTATATTATAGAGGACTATTGATAGTCCCTCACTTTCCACAAACAATCCACCAATATTTTTTTTTCCAGAAAAATTTAGCGGTTGATTCTAACAAACAAGCTATTATCCGCACATTTGCAAATCGTGTGGAAGATTGAAAATGTATATACTTCCTTAATACTCGTTCAAGTGGAACATTTGAGGTGTGTTACCTAATATCCTTATATTCGGTTAATTATGAAAATCTACATTGTCTCATTTCGTACCGGTAGGTACCTTGACTCATTTATTGTTGTGAAACTTGTATTGAGACTTCAGATATATCTAAGCTCAAATTTCGAGGACGAAATTTCTGTAACACGGGGAGAATATGACAACTGGCAAATTTCAATCAACGTCCGATGTAAGTTTAATCACATTTTTGAAAAGATTAACATGATTTATAGTTAATTTTGAATAAATAAGTCGTTGCGAGTCCTACAATGTCCTTCTCGAAGTTCATGGATGCCTTGATGCTTTTAAAGGAAGGAAAACGTGACCGAAGCATCTTACGCAATTTTAACCGTTTTCTGAAAGAACGTGTCAGATATCGAAAATAATATTATAATCGTTTGGCCTAGTTATATTTTTAATTTCGAATAAAACCGACTAGTTTTTGTAGCGAGTTAACGAGCCTAATATAAAACCGAAGCGAAATACGTTTAGAACGGGTTCGATGCGCGGTACAACTCACCTACCACCAAACCCTAAGTATAAAAAGGAAGCTTCTTCTTCATCCCATTCATTTCATCAGCCACAAGACCCCTCTCTCTCTACTCTTTCTCTAAAACAAACCCTCTCTCTACTCTCTCTCTCTCCTCGCTTCTCTCCCTCTCTCTCTGATCACAGTAGCAGCCGACTACCACCATGGATGGTGGTGGCAGCGTGGTTCTTTTACGCCGAATAGGCTGTGTTGGTTGGGTTTGTATTTAGGCTCGGTCGGGTTATGATCGGAGGCGCAAGAGTCAGGTGAAGGTGGTGGTTCGACAAGTGCTGCACTGATTGGTTGTTGGGAGGCGTCTGCAGGTCGTTGTCCTCGGCTGGAAGTAGGTTCAGGCCTCTATTCGTGCTTTTGGGTGTCACGAGGTTGTTCGGTTTGATGGGTCTTTGGGTCAGGTGGAGATGATGGCTTTGGTGGCCTCGGATATGGTCTCAAGCCTGGTGAGTTCTGTTCGGGTTTACTGGTTCTGGTTGTTGGTGGCCGATGGTGGTGGTTTTGCGTGGTGGTTAGGCAGACGATGAAGATGAGGGTTTGGTTGATGGGGGTAGCCAACGGTGGCTGTAGTGGCCCGGTATGGTTGTGTTTGGGTGATGTCGGGTGGTGCTTGTGTTGATATTGTCAGTGATGGTCGTTCCGGTTTCCGGTGATCTTGCGATGGTCCGATCCGGTAGTTATTTTTTGGGTGGTGTTGAACGTGAGTTGACTTGGGTTGGCTTCAGATCCATTTTGGTGCTCGGGTCGCGGTTTGGTCTTGGGTCAGATCCAGCTCGTTTTGGGTCCGGTCAGTTCTGGTCAACATCAGTTGACGCACGATCAAGCTGGTCAAACCTTGAGACTGGTCAATGATCTGGTCAACTTGGTCAGCGCGTCGTTAGAGACAATGCCGAGATGCGCGTACGATATGGTAAAAAAAATTAACTTCGTATTTTTTGTTTTGATTGTATTTATAAATTATAAATATATAAACACGAACGAATTAACTCGCGAAACGAACCAACTTTAATAATAAACAATAAGTATAATCGGACGATTGGTAATAGTGACTAAAATACATAACTTATAATATCGATATTGGACTAATAGTGACTAAAATACATAACTTATAATATCGATACATAACTCTGCCAAAATTTTTATAAAAATCCGAAGCACAATGAAGCGAATATCGTCGAATATGTTTTATAAATGATTTTCCAAGTATCTTAATAAAGGTATTTATATTTATATAAAAATCGCGGCGTTTTGATAAAGATATTGGTAACAATAATAAGTGAATCCCGGGCGATATTTTGAAAACAAATAAATATATATACTTTTCCAAACGTCAAGTATGACAAGTTTTCGAAAGGTTTTCAGTAACTAAACGATGATTATTGTCCGGATTAAAAAAATATATAAACGTTCGATTTTATTTGGAAACCTTTTTATAAAAATCAATGTTTTGAAAACCTTGAAATGTTCGGATTTGGAAATGACGTAACATTTGTTATTAATCGGAAATTAATAACAATAGTAATTTGCAAAGTATACTTCCCTAAATATAAACGTACAAGATAAATGCATTTATCCGACTAACGAGACGAGCTATGGCTCAGGTTAAGAAATACGTTTCGAGGTATTAGTCCAACACGGTTTACACACAAGTAGTGACAGGTGCGCAACTTGGGTATTACGTCGTGTGTTAACGCATAAGTAAGATAAGTCACAATCGGTTTGTTGAGTTAAAGCATATTAAGACTCGAGTTAGTGCACACGAGTTTAGATAGTGGGATAAACTATCTTTTAGTCGGATAATAGGCTAGGTTTATATATGATAGACTTTTAAGGTGTCCTTTGTTGTAATAGGGCACGAGAAGTCGGTCAAAGCTTCGGGCTTTGTTTGCTAGCTAAGCAAGGAAATTAAGGTGAGTTTATGACCCCACTTTTTACTGTTTTGTAAATGTTTTCGTGGGAGACATGCTTGTTTTATGAAAACCCGTTTGTTATAAAGCGTAACAAAGTTTATGAAAAACGTGTAAAGTTACAAATGCTTTCATAAAAATCGTACGTGGGTAAAAAGGGAAATGAAATTCATGTAAGTAAGAAAGTATTAAAAATGTGCGGTAACTGTGGAAACTTGAAATGGTACATAAGATAAGATGGTCATATGGGTAACGGAAAAGTCTAGTTGGACGTGCAGTCTCCGCAGTTAACTGTAACCATTAATACAAAGTGATGTAGCCGTAGAATATGGGGACAGTACTATCGGTCCTTGACGGGGACCCACCCCCGGTTGATTAGCGTCAACCCGGATGGACCAAGGGGTGTTACGATATTGTAAACTTGTTGTTACCACTATAACAACGTGCGGGGCAAAAGTAAGTAGTCTGGTTTATGCACCACATTTCTTATGTTAGTTACGCATATTAACTTTTCAAATAATGGTTATTTTCTTTGATCATTTCCGCTTTCGGCGTACGTGCTTTCCGGATGGGTAATTCCGGGGGAAAATGGTTTTCATAGTAATTTGTGCGGATGTCCGGTAAGGAATCCGAAGTGTGGGAAAATGATTTAAATGAGAAAGCTTTTCAATAGTTATTGTGGAAGTTTCCTTTTGGGGTAAAAGTTCGATTGACAAAGCTCGGGTATATTTATCTTTATAGGGAGGTAAATATATGGCAAAGTGAGTCGAGTCGAAGGTTAAGAAAGGAACGCCCGATAGGAATTTAAAAGAGACTTTTTATATGTATGTTCGATCGACAAAGCTTAGGTATATTTATCTTTATGGGGAGGTAAATATATGGCAAAGTGAGTAGAGTCGAAAGCCAAGAAAAGAATATTCAATAGGGATTGAAACAAGATTTTTATATATATTTTCCCAAATATTGTTTGCCTAAAGAAAATAAACTTTCTCATTAGTGTTTGCAAATATTTTTCCAAGTGATTTGAAAGAAAAACGGGTTATGAACGATAAACATAAAACCATGAACTCACCGGCTTCATGCTGACCTTTTTAAGCATGTCTTTCAGGTATAGATATTTGCAACGACACGGTTGGAAATAAGCGATGTCTTGGGATTGGAAACCCTAGAAGGCTTAGAAAAAGGCGTTTGGAAGAAGTAGAAGTCTTAGTTGAAATATTATGCTGCGTAGCAAAGGTGCCAAACATTCACAACCAATGGGAAAATCGGGGTGTGACAGTAATACTTTTGTTTACTCAGGAACAATCCTTCACCCAAATCGGAGGTCAAACCATAACCGAGAAAGTAAAGTAAAGTGTGTGTGTGGTGAAAGTAAGAACACGAGAATATAAGTGCTTCGGTCATTAATGACCTACGTCCACTGTAAAGATCCTAGTGTTTATTACTTTGGAGATTACAAAGTGTTACAATATTTGCACTACTTTAGCTCTCGTATACAATGGTTATTTTCGTATCCTCGATAAAGGAGATGAATTCTATTTATAGGAGAAGTCGTGGGCCAAGAAGATGGCTCATGAGGAGCCCTAGTTGATCCGGGCCTTAGTTGGTCTCATTAGCCTTCGGCCCATGAAATTGGCGGGAAAAAGAAGTCCTAGGTGGCTGACGTCATCGGCAGTTGGGGTTGGTCTGACTGAACGACACGTGGCGCCTTCTGATTGGGCGTCGGCGGTATGTTGTCCTGACACAACATGGTTGACTTACTTGCTAGTGTCTGACGTGACGTCTGGCAACATGTAAGCATGCATGTGCGGTATTGTAGACGGTAGCATGGTGGAAGCATGGGAGCAACCATGTCGCTGTTCACGTCAGTGGTTGTTGGACCACTTCTGACACGTGTCGCCATCTGATTGGCGCCATGTTTGTCCAGATCTGAGTGAATCTTCTTCATTTTTGATCTTCCGTACCTTGTAACAAAAGCTGTCTCTGGGCGAATATTCGGCGCGTGTTGGTACGCGCGCAGAATCTCTTGAAGTACTGATGTGAATGAAGTTACGTCCCACTTAAAGTGACCTCCCACGCCAAACTAGTTCTGCAGAGTGGGGAGGCCTATCTCTATTTGGCTGCGCTGATATGCTAGACGCGTGGCTTGTTGGAAAGTGAGATAGGGATTACCATCCGCACGAGAATTAAGCTCTCTATTCCTTCAATATATGTATTGTATGAGTTACGAATAAAAATGTGCTTAATTATTTCTCTTATAATTATTGCATGTTAGTGTATATAAAAGAATAAAAATGTGCTTAATTATTTCTCTTATAATTATTGCATGTTAGTGTATATAAAAGACTATGAACGAGAAGGTGTTCCGAAAAAAGATGCAACACAAAAGACATTATCCAGTTTATCAAGTCGGTTGGTTTTTTTAGGTATAAATATCTTGTAAATGTTTGATGTGTAGTTACTTGTTGCCTCTGTTTTGAGGCTGTTTTTGGTTGGACCTGCGCGTTTTTGTTGCGGTGCATGTGTGAATAAATCTTACATAAAAAAAGTAGAACTTAAAAAAAATTAAATTTTGGCTGGCATGAATATTTTATATGATTCCATTGGCGTATAGGTAATGGGGGCCATTTGGCCTTTGGGACAGTGGGCAGGCGCCATTGGCATTGGAAATGATAAAAGGGCAATTTGGAGACCGGCATGCATGTTTTTGGGACTGGCCTTGTCTACACTACTGACTTCGCTTCTACCAATAAACTTCTAGGTTACAAAAATAGAGTTATGATTAAATACACAGTGAAAGAAAAATAAGAAGTCGTAGAAAATGTATTAAACAAACTTTGATTGAACTCATTCAAGCGGCATTGGAATCGTCTTATCGAACCCTACGACGCTAGTTTTTAGGTCTTCGTTTTTTGTGGTTTTAGCTTGTAGTTTTTAGAATATGTGTTATATCATTGTGTTTTTTTTTCTTATTTTCATCATTGTATCATTTTTTAAATTCATTGTGTCTTTTTTCTTTAGTATCGTGTTATATTTTGTGACTCATTGTGTTATATTTCATGATTTATTGTATTTTTTAAATCATTCGCACCCTTCTCATTTTTTGTAGCATTTGTAGAATAACTAAACCCTACAAAAATATTTGTATTTTTCACCCTAAATATTTTTATGTTTATATAAAAAACAATTAAAATAATACCAAAATAATTTATTATTTATAATTTAATTTTCTTTCGTATCAAAGCCACTAAACATGTTCAAAATCAATAAATATAACTTAGGTTTCTTTCGTATCAAAGCCACATAACACAATGGTTATGTCAATGTTGATAAATTAACTTTTAATTGACGTGATTGTCATGTATGCTATTTTAACGTGGCAAACCACTATACCAAATTTTTTATGGCTTCAAGTACAAAAATGAAAAAAAAAAAATGTATTCCAACGATTTTCGTAGTTTAATGTATGATGATCGTGTAAATTGTTTAAGATAATTTTTCGTAAAAACTAAGTTTGTTGGTATTTTATAAATAACACTATTAAACTTATGCGGATTGTTACAAATAAAGTATTATAATTAGTGTATTAATTTAGCAATGATAATATAATAATATGATATCCGGCTTGGATATAGTTATTTAATTTAATATGTTTAATAGTTTTAAAAAGTGGATGAAGAAAAAAAAAATGAATTATATAGCAAATTACAAGAACCATATACCTTCCCAGCTTCCCTCCCAGTGACTGTGGCTAATAAGGTGGCCACGTTTTCTGCTTGATGTGTCTTCCAAGTTGTGGCGTCTAATTGTGTAGGGATGTTCTAGTGTGGCTACTGGCTCCATCTTAGATATTTTTATATTTATATTTATTTACAGAAAAAAATACATAAGATAGTGTATATTTACAAGAAATGAAAGAAATCATCATGAACGGGTAATTAACGGATAATATGAGAAACACTGGTAAAAGATTCTGAACCAATAATTCTGAACCAATAAGAATACATTAATATGGTGGTAGTTGGTAATGTATGAAGTAATGGTAGACCGAGGAGATAGGGCATTAGTAGCATGGTGAGAGTTATGAACACAATTAAAGGGATAAACACATAAAATTTTCATTTTAACATAATTTTAAAAGTTAATAGTTAAGAGGTTTGCTATTTAATTTAGACAATGGCGAAGCTTGAGAATTCGAACCCGGGGGTGGGGAGTGGGGGGGGGGGGGGGGACGGAACCTAAGTTGTTTTCTCTATAGCTATATTTTCGGGTGATATGTTCTGGTCGGTGATTTGATTCGGGCCGAGTAAAACATTAAATCATCATCATCATCATCATACACAGTTAATCCCACCTATAGCAAAGCTAAGGTAGGGTCCGAGGATGGTAAGATGTAAACAGCCTTACCTCTACCCCTAAGAATAGAGAGGCTACTTCCAGTGAGACCCCGGGTCGATATGGTTTGGTATCAAGCCTTGGACATAAGGCACAAAACACTTAGCAACCGGGACAAACCCGATCGGTGCATGTACTCCTTTGTCTTTTGGCTATCCACACCACCACATGATGCATAATTAACCGTCCGTCGTTTTTAACATTATTTTCACAAAATTAGTAAAATAACGTTAAAATTAGTGCAACTTTACTTTTGCCCCCAAGAGCCACACATATATACATTATATGCACACACCGTAAGTGGGGCGTTAAGATATATCGTTAGTTTTATGACTAAAATTATGAAACAAATTCATTGTTTTTCCTACATATTATGTCCTTTTATTCTAACTCAGTTAACTATAATCTAACCAATGGCAAAATAGTCCATTTATATGTTTTTGACTTAAAAATCCCCACCCGGCCTAAATTCTAGCCTCTTTAGCGATCTTCTTTCTTAAAATCAATTTAGAGGTTCTTCTATAACTAACTCACCACCTCCCCCTCAACCCACCACCGTGGCACCAGCCTCACTATCACCTCAACTCACAAATTAGATATTATAACGGGTTACAATGTTTAACAAATCGATAGAGCTCTATCACGTGTGGTATAACATTTTCCCTTGTAGTAGATACATAATATATGCTAGTTCTTAAGATTATCTTGGTGAACATATTACTACTGTAACAAGCTCATGTCTTTGACACATCACCTTTTCCTCGAGAACTAAGGTGAGTATATCTTTCCCCCTTTTCATGTTTTACTATTTTGGGGCTACTCATATACACTATTATCAAATGTTATTATTATACTTGATGCAATACTCATGTGTGTTTGCTTTATGTGAATTTGTGTGTATTTATGCATAGTCAAAATCATTAACCGTGCTGCGGCCATGCATTTCAATGAATAGTACTATGGTATACCCCATTGAGACTCTGTTGAGAGAATCTTGGTCATTGTCTTGTTAATTCATTATTCAGTTGGTTATTTATGTGTTAGTCTCATTCATAGGCTTGGTTTTGACTGATACTACTTATTACATAATTGCAAATGGTACCGCACATGAATTGCTAAACACTTTTCTTACTATATGTATTCAAATCAGGGTATGCTCACCACATTTTTGTATTGACCAAATTATTTTCGTACATGTTTCAGGTTCTTATGAAATCATTTCTAAGCTTTTGGAAATTAGACTTAGATTTGAGATTTATTGGATTTCAGTTTTAGTTGTCACGTTAAAATTTTGTATCTTGTAATTCTTTTCAATGTAATAAATTATTCAATTCAATATATTCAAATTTACATTTATAGTCCATGAGCTATTGAACAATCGTCACTACGTGACACCTTGATGTTTCCGCCATCGGTTGGGGTGTTACAACAATCACCACTTGCCACTCCCACTACAACCACCACCGCACCCACCTCCACTGTTGTCACCTCCAGATCTGAACTGAGCACCCACTTTCGTCGCCCACCTCCATCACCATCACCCAACTCCATCCACCCCTTCCCACCACCACCATCGTTCATCACCAGCAACCCAAAATCAAACTTGCAACTAAGTACCAAAAGTAAAAACCCAGACATCAAAATCGGACCCAAAATCAAATTCGTTCACCAACAACCACCGTTCACCACTATTGTTCAACCCTAGTTCAAAATCAGTTCCTTTTCATACATCATCGGAAGATAATCATTCACGAACAACAACAACAATTGTCCACCTCATTTTGTATTTAAGGTTGTGATTTTTAAATTTGGTCTTTTAATTTAAGGTCGGGGTTCTCATATTTGGTTGGTGGTGGCATTAACAGATAGAGATAAATGGGTATAATTTGGTGGTATGGGGGTGGTGGTTGATAAAGGCAACCGTAAGTGGTAATAGGGGGGGTAATGATGGTGGTGTTAGGTAGAGATTTTTTTATACACATGATTTATATATATATATATATATATATATATATATATATATATATATATATATATATATAAACTCCTAAATTGATTTTGATTAAGAAGATTGTTAAAGAGGTTAAGATTAGGGTAAACAGGGTTTTTTAGTCAAAAGCGTGTGAATGGACTGTTTTTCCATTGGTTAGATTGTGGTTAACTGAACTTGTTAACTAAGTTAGTATAAAAGGATATAATCTGTAAGAAAAACACATAATTTGGACATACAATTAAAATTTTTATTTTTAAAGGACACGCTTTATAATTTTGGTCATACATAAAGGACACAAATTGTAATTTTGTCTTTTTTTTTTCTTTCTAAAGCTATATTTGGGAACTTTGTATCGTCTGATATATATCGTTAGTTTTGGTTTATATAATATAACTATTTTTTTTTTAAAAAACGGTGGGTCGAAACCTTATATACAATATATATATATATATATATATATATATATACATAGGGGAGGGATATTTTGAAAACCCCTTCCACTTAAGAAAACCTTGAAAACCATCATCTTAGCCCTTCATTCTATATCATCTACGGTTGTGCTTTTTCAGCTTTTATATTAATAACAAAGATGTTACTTTAATGTTCAAAAGGGTAAAATGGTCCTTTTATCGTTTAAGTCTTCTTTCTCTTCTCTCTTTGCACCTGACAAGTTTCAGGAACAAAACATCCATCAAATCACTTGGGGTTCCCTCCATCCCTCCTATAGTAGTTTTGATCAAGATGATGAGAATCAATTACAATAAAAAAACACCCTTCAACCCACCTAACGTCCTCTCTCTCTTGCATAGGAAAAAAAACAAGGGTTTTCTACCCCCTAAATTAAATTTGGCTAGCGTTGTCTTGTATCTCCACCATTGTCCACAAAAACAAGGGTTTTGCCCCTGTGACACCCGGCAAATTCTGGTTAACAACGTTGTCTAGATGAAAGTCTACCTTAGCGAGTCACGCGTATATTGTACTTAACTGGGTTAGTTAAGTCGTGTTATGGAACACGCGTATATTGTACTTAACTGGGTTAGTTAAGTCGTGTTATGGAACGGGAACTATCAGTTTAGTATAGAGGATCATCGGATGTTAATCTAGAGGTTCATTAGATGTCAGTCCTTAGCCAAGTGTACAAGTGGTGACGATTCGTAGAATCGTCAGAGCATAGGGAACATACAAGTCTCGAGTCCAAGGAATTGGTGAACGAGTGTGAATATGTTTGTTTGCAAGTGTTATGTGTTTACAATCATTATGTGACTTGTCGGTATGTGAAAATGTGTTAACATATGTTAAAACGGGGTTTAACGCGCAAAATACACGGAACCAACCCCTATAGGCGATTAGGGGAGGCTAATCGCCTATAGGGGAGGCGATTGGGCCTCATTGGAGGCGATTAGCATGCTAATCGCATGCCTTAGGGGCGATTAGGCCCTAATTGCATGAAGTTTCATGCAATTAGGAGCCCTAATCGCGTATAGCTGCTGCACAATCGCGTGTTACGTACTGGACGACTAAAAACGACTATAAATACAATGCTTGACCTCCTAAACTTCATAATATCAACCCTAGTCGTCCCATAACCCGCCCCAACACACACACAACCTCTGGAACACGATTTTGGATCAAAACACAAGGTTTCAAGCCTATTTCATCATTCTATCACAAATCTAAGGTGTGATTTTCATTCATGCAATCTTTATTAACGTTTTTATTAAATCCCTAATGGTCCAGACATGTTTTAAAACGAATAAGCTTTCTGAAAATCGTTAATAAGTATTGTTAATTGGGTTGTTATTAGCATGCATGATGTATGTGGGTTTTCAATTAAAAGCTAGGGTTTTTATGATTCAAGATGGATGATTAACATGTTATTAAGTTAGATTCAGATTAATAATGATGGCATGATGATGAAATCTGAGTAATTGTTCATTAGGGTTATGGTTATGCATGTTAATGTGATGTTTCATGCTATGTGTATTGTGTTTGGATTACATGGGTGCATGCAGGGCTGATAGAACGAGGTTAAACGAAGGATTTTGGTTTAAACATGTTTAGTATAGTTGTTTGATTGATATTTGATGTTTACACACGTTCTGGGATTGATTTGGAGTGTTAAACGCGCGAAAAACCGAAACAGCTATGCTGTAGGCGATTAGCATAGGCGATTAGGAGGCTAATCGCCTGATATGACACCCTAATCGCCTATAGTATAGGCAATTGGGGGCTAATTGCCTTCGTTGCATGTCTTATGACCTAATTGCTAGTGAAATGCATGTCTTATGACCTAATTGCTAGTAAGTGCATATCTTATGACCTAATTGCCTATAGTATAGGCAATTAGCATTCCTAAATGCCTGTTGACTTTCATAATCGCTAGTTGACTTTTTCTAATCGCCTGTACTGCTGCTGTAAGTATATTTTGACATATCGGGGCCCGACTTGACACCTAGGAACATGCTAGGAACCCCGTAACATATCTAGTAACTTGGTAACATGTGTTCGGACTTAATCATGTGTTGCTTGAATTACGTGCTATAACTTGTTGGACTTTAACGTATGTTAAGTGTGATTGCATGATTGTATGTTTGAGAGTGTAAGCATAACACGGAGAGTCTCGGGTCACCAATGGGATGTCGAGTCTTGTACATTGGGCCAGTTTAACAGTCACAGTGTTTTCAAACAAACTTGGTTATGGTCTGGACATCTAGGGACTAACTAACCTGCGTGTTATTAGTCTAAGTACTTGTAACTGTCATATGTTAGGTCGCCGCTTTACGGGACTAGCATAGCTTGCTGAGTTTATTCGTATTACGAAGTAACGCAACCTAAGGTGAGTTTACGGCCCCTCTTTTAACTGGTTTCACTTTTTGGGGGAGAAAACATGTGTTAAACTTATGTTTTGGTAACAACTGTCATACTATGGGTTTCTATGGTTTACTATACGATCTTTGGAAGTCCTGGGGGAAACCATGAATGTGCGGGTTAGCACAACGGGGAAATGTGAATAGATCTATTGGGAGTGACCAACCCCGCTCGTCGGCTTGGAGGGTCGGCGAGTGCATATTGTCTCAAACAGGAACAACAGGTTTACTATTCGGGCACGACATCTGGTTTGCGAGTTAGTAATGGTTTTCCAATCGTAGTAGTAACAAAACATACGCCTAGCTAGCGTACTTGGGTTTTCGATTTGTTATAGTATGGACAGGTTGAACTTGGTACGTCGATTACAAAACCTGTAAACTCACCAGCATTTTTGTGCTGACGTATTCTCTTACATGTTTTCTCAGGTCGCTAAGGTAGCACAATGGAACTAGGGTGCACGCGTCTGCACGGCGTCTAGTTAGGATTGCATGGTTTTCAAACGTTGAACACTTGGTTTATTTTGGATTATGTTTTGAATAAGCTTCCGCTGTATTTGGGGATTTTTAAACTATGTTTTTGAAATTGCATATGTTCATTTAGACTTGTTTATTGTGATCGTTGGTTTGGATCCTGGTTTGTCATGCGCCTCGCGGTAAAACTCCGCAAGTGGATTTTGAGGGTGTGACAGCCCCCCCCCCCAAAAAAAACAGGGTTCTCTTCCACCTAAATCCAACTGTGCCACCGTTGTCCTCTCTCTCTTCAGTATAAACAAAACCGGGGTTGTTCTTCAGCTATTTCCTAAAGGTACGATTAGATGTTCTTCAGCTATTTCCTAAACAGGGTTATGTCTTTGTTGTATACGATTCCTTTTATACTATATCTGAAACAAAAATCTTGACTCACACCGGTGAACTACCAACCGGTGACGAGAGGTAACAGGAGAAGAGAACATGGTTCTTTTATAATAATGTCTTTCACTACCAGAAAATTGGGCTTTTGTCACCACATTTTCGGTCACATAATGGTAGCAATTGCTCTGTAGCCACCAGTTTTGTATTTTGCTACCATATGTTTGTCACCACAAAAACGGTTAAAACTATTGCTACCACTCTTATAATGTTTTAGGAGGGTCTTTTGCTACCGTTTTGGTACCATTTAGCCACCAATTAGACACCATTTTTATTGAAAATTTACACCATTTTACCACCACTTTAATTGAAAATTTGCTACCGTTTTTGTACCATTTAGTTTGCAACCATTTAGTCATTGCTTTCATTGAGAATTTACTACCATTGTTGGGTCTGCTGACCTGGAGAAGAACAGATGATTGAAAAGCCAAAACATGCTAACAGTTGATCCACACAATAAACAGTCCTTACAACATACTTCTCCCAAAAGACTGCTGACTCTAACAACTGTTCCATCCAAACAACTGCTATGACAACTGCTGATACAAAGGACTGCTGAATAAACATTGATGAAGAACAACTGCTGACCAAAGGTCTGATGAAAAACAACTGCTGATCCAAGTACTGAAGACTAAAGCACTGCTGGAGCCAACATCACTTAGGCTCCAGCAGAGGATTCAAGACCATCAGAGTTTTCCTACAACAGTAGTTTACCTTCAGTGTTTTCAATGTAATAGTAGTTTGTAATAGGCAGATGTTTTATGTTTGTTATTCTGTTAGAGGTCACTGTCTTAGGTGACGTCAGCCTAGGTCATCAGTGGTTTAGGCTTGTCTATAAATATAACAGTGCTTGTACTGTTCTATTGCATCACACACACAAACATTCTCTCAGACAAACAATCACTGTGTGATCAGGCTGAGGGGGAGTACTTGTATGATTGTAATCTTTTAGATAAATGAAAGCATTCGATCAGAAAACAATTACTCTCATGTTTTGATTAATAGTTTATCATTCCGCTGCACCTTCCATCTATATTCATATCACTCTTATCATTCTTAGTTAAATATAATCAAAACAATCAAACTCAGATCCTAACAATTGGTATCAGAGCTTGGTCAATTAAATTCGATCTAACAAATCAATTTAATATAAACAGATCAGCTCATATTATTGATATCGTTTGTCTGTTGGATTGAAAACAGAGTAATAGTTTAATTTCGTTTCAACCGTTTTTAAACAAACTTTGTTTTTTGAAAAATCAGAGAATGGCTTCAATCAATCACGATCCACATAACACTGGCACGAACAACAAGCCACCGATGCTTGTCAGATCTGAATACAATATCTGGCAACGTCGGATGAGCCATGTTCTAGCTCAACAGAACACTGGGTGTTGGAAGTCGGTTATCTTCGGACCACATGTTCCGATGGTGCCGAGTACTGAAGATCCCAAGGTTCAGGAGCCAAAGAAACTTGAAAACTACTCCGACCAGGATTTTCAGAAAATTGAGTTAGATGCTAAGGCCTTCAGTATTGTGGCCATGGCTCTACCCAATGATATATATGCTGGGCTGTTACACTGTAACAGTGCAAAGGAGTTGTGAGATGCACTGAAAGAACAATTTGGTGGGACTGAGGAGGTTATTGAAAACAATCGTGAAATACTTAACCAACAATATGAAACATTCAGTCATGTCAAAGGAGAGTCATTAACTCAACAGTTTGAGAGGTTTAATTGTTTAATTAGTGAACTAAAACTGGTTGGTCTTACTTACCCTCATTCAACCCTGAACCATAGGTTTTTAAGATCATTACCAGACAAATGGGACAATATTGCTATTGTGATGAGAAACTCGATTGGATTTAAGGACCTATCACTGACCCAGCTTCATGGTAAGCTCTTGACCTATGAGAGAGAGCTTAACCAGAAAAAGAAGCTCCAGGACTCTGGAAAAGTGTCTGATGATTATGTATTTGGGAATACAGCACTTTTGGGTCATGATGAGGTGCCTGGAAATACTAAGGATCAGAGTTATGATCATTTCATTGACATAACTTCAGGTTTTAACTCAGGTTTTAACTCTGATTCTTATTCACCAAACTATGCTTTCACAACAAGTGGTGGTGATATCAAGGCATCTGATAACATATCCTTTGAGTATGATGACCTGAAATACTTTGACCATGATGATTTGGAAGAAATGGACATTATGCACCAATTGGCCCTTCTCAGTGTAAGAACTAACAATTTTTACAAGAAAACTGGGAGAAGGTTTCCAGGGTTAACTGGCAGATCAAAGGTTGGGTTGGATAAATCAAAGATAAAGTGTTACAAATGTCATAGACTTGGTCATTTTGCTAGGGAATGTAGGAGTCAACATGGTACACCTATAATCACCTATCCAAATCAAAGACCTCAGACCAACACTTATCAAAATTCCTATAATACCCCTGGACCAAATGTGCAAAACACTGCTCATTTTGCACAGTCCTCAAACACTGTTCCTGTCCAGTATGTCCAAACCACTGTTCCTCAGATCCACTATGTGCAAACATCTGTTACCAAGCACCTGTGCAAACGACTGTTGCTTCATCCTCTGCTCCTGCAGAGACCAGTCAACAGAGCTTCTTTACACAAGGCTTTGTTGATTGGAGCAGTCTACCAGATGAGTTAACAGATGAAAATTTTGCATTAGTTGCCAAAGCTGAAAGTGAACCAGAAAACTTTTGTTTCATGGCTATGATTGATGAGGTTGAATCTGAGGAGGTGGTGACTGAATCTGATGGTGTGTGTAACACCCCAACCGATGGCGGAAACATCAAGGTGTCACGTAATGACGATTGTTCAATAGCTCATGGACTAAAGTGTAAATTTGAATACATTGATTAAATAATTTATTACATTGAAATGAAATACAACGATTCTAACTGCCAACTAAATTGAAATACAATGAATTAAAATCTAAATATAAATCCGAAAGCTTAAAGGATGCATCTCAAAATAACCTGAAACATGTACAAAATAATTTGGTCAATACAAAAAAATTGTATTGGTGAGCATATCCTGTTTTGAATACATATAGTATAAAAAGTGTTTCGCAATTCACGTGTTATACTGTCTACAATTTAGTGTTCAAGCTGTGTACAAATGCTACCCAAAATCAAACCTTTCGTTCAAAGAATCAAGAGTCACATATATATAGTATTCGCTCATAGTAGGCGATGAATAATCGTTCACACATAACAATAATTAAGTACTATTTATTGCTATGCTAGGCCGCCCAGCGGTTAATGATTAAGGTCATAAGTACACACTATCAACGAATCAACAAGTAAAACACATACAAGAATTTCGATTGTGATTATAGAATAAACCATGATTAAGTGAGTGAAGTAATAAGCGTACATGAATCACCCCAAAAGTGTAAACATGAAAAAGGGGAAAGATATACTCACAGTTTGCGAAAGCGTTCAAAATCCACTTAAGCGGTCGTGAGCTAAGTAATGGGAATTCCGAGGAATTCAACCTATAATGTGTAAGCATACTAATAAGGAAATGTCTAAAGAGTCTAAGGTATCTAGGGACTAAGGCATTAGGGTTTGCTAAGTCGATTTGGGGAATTAGAGTTTTAATGATAACTTGCTTTAATGTAAACGTTGTATGTCAAAAGTAATATATATCAAAGTTTGTAAATATGATTTAGGTAATATAATTATTACCAATTAAATATTTAGATCAACATATATTTGATTAATTTAGGCAAAATCATTTAATTAATTACTTTAACTAATTATTGTAAATAAATATGATAATCATAAATATTGAGTAAATAACTTTTAGTTACATAATGATCCAACAAATGATAATAAAGACTTTCAAACATAAGAATGTTTCTATTTAATAAGCAAAGTATTTAAAAAAAATAGAGGTTAAATAATATAAATAAATAAATGATTATTTATGTCTAATTAAATGTAAATAAGACTAAAAATTCAAGACATGTTCCAAAAATATTATTTTTATGGAAATTAAATACTTTCTGATGTAAATAAATGTAATTAATTTTCCCATAATTTTTATAAACTCAATTATATTTAAAACTGATTTAATGCGATTAAATCATGTTTAAATGATTAAAAATAGGAAAATCAATAAAAATAAAGGTTTTCTGAACCAATAATGTTTAATTAAGTTCATGATGATTAGAAATAATTTATCAAAAATTTTGAGATAAAAATCATTAAAAATGAATTTTTAATTAATTAATTATGATTAAAACAATTTAAATTAATAAAATCATGAAAATAGATATTTTTCAGAAAACTAAAAATATGACAATTTTCTATGAGGTATCAAGAAGCTACACCTAAATTTTCATAATTTTTGAAGCAAAAATGAATTTATTATGAATATTTCAAATTCTATATTCTATATTTTATATATACTTAAAAAGAAAATAAGAAATGGAAATAAAAAAAAATAAACATGACAAAACAAATGTGAGTCTAGGAGGACTCGAACCTGCATGGATTTTAAGCAAGCATCATAGACAAACCACTAGACCAACTAACACATTTGTTGATTTATTTTAATAGGAAAACTTTTAAATAATAATACTCACTCATCTTCTTCCCCAAATCTTTCAAACTTAGAACCCTAACCCTAGATTTTCAATAATCACGATCAAGACCAGATAAACGCTCTGTGTTAGAGGGCTTTTACAGGTTAATGATAAACTAATAAAATGGCAAAGAGAAATCGGACTTACAACACATATCAAGATCGTGAATGAAGGTTTAAAAACCCGAACAGAAACGTGGCCAAGGTGGAGCTTTCTGTCATGATTCTCTGCGATTCTTAGTGGGTTAGGTATGTTTAGAGGTGCAAAAGTGAGATGGCGAGTTCAATTTGTATGGTGAACGAATGAAATGAGCGTTATGGACAAAGCTTTAAAACCCCGATCGGTTATAATACTGTATGCGCGTGAAAGGATCGATAAGCTACAAAGACAATCAAACAATTTAGTTTTGGGTGCGGAATCCCCAAAACCAGCACAAAATGATAACTAATCAGATAAACACACACAAATCATCATTTTCAAACGTTTTCATTAATAATCAAACTTGAATACACGTAGAAAAGTGATTACAATCAAGGATTAGACGCAAAACAAGTTTATAAAAAGTTACAGAGAGAATTCAGAAAGTGGCGGGAAATAAATGACTCAAAGTTAACTACAAAATCTGAGTTTGCCTATTTATAGACTGCACATTCGCCCACTTTGTTCGTGCGAATGTGCAGGTTCGCCCATTGTGAACGGTCGAACCAAACTATATAATAAACAGTCTTCATTCGCCCAAAATTCTTCCTTCGCACCTTTGAAAACCCTCCTTCGCACCAACCAAAACCTTCCTTCGCACCAACGACAGAAAACAAAAACATATGATTTATCCAATCCAAAGCATTAGTCGCACATATGCACCTACAAACTCCCCCTCGACTATTGCTTATTTGTGATCTTGTATTTTTCACTCCCTTTATCTGCTGCCGCATTGTACTGGACTGTCCTGGCCCACCTTGTGTTTCTTTGTCACAATAGTTACCGTCATATCTACCCTTCAAGCCATCATTTTCCAGTGCAGAAGTTCCATGTTGACCAACAGAAATCGTAACTCCAGCTGCTACTGGTGACTCTGAAGGAGGCTTATCATGTTGACCAGCAGATAATGCAACTCCAGTTGCTGCCGTTGACTCCAATGGAGGCCTATCATGTTGACCAATAGAAACAACGTTTCTAGGTGGATCACTAACTTTTAGGCGTTTCTTTTCTGGCTCCTTTGAATCAACAGCTACACGTTCAAGAATATTTCTGCTCTTAACAGCAACATTTTTCAAATTCATATCAGGGTTGTTCTTTTTTGAACTTGAAGCTACCTCCTTATCAAGTTTGCCAGCTTTACTCTTTAACTCATTTTCACGAATTGCAATCAATTGCCTTAAGTCTTGGAGTTTATTGCTGTTGACATGAATGTTTTGGCCGAATTTAATGATGCTAGGGGGGTTAGATTTTTTAGGATGACTTTTTATCCCAACAAACGTGCTTCCACCATTCTTGAATTTGGTTGCATTCACTTTGTTCACTGATGAGATAAATGTGCGACTGGTGGATAAAATTTTGGGACTCTTGGTGTTAGTTCTGGAAGTTTGTTGCGACATCTGTGACCGTGAACCCACCATTGTAGAAGGCAACTTTCTATTCTCCATGGTGCCACGTGTCATCTCATCAGATTCTATTGTGCTTCCTTTCTTGTATTCTTCAGAGTCACTACCACTGTCATCATCTGAGAAACTAATCACAAATGGTACTCGATTCTTCTCCACACCTTTACGTTTGTTTGGAAGCACAGTTGTTCTTGAAGCTACAGCGGGATTATGCATCGGTGCAGACATCCCCTTGTCAACAACACTTGCACCCTTGTTCAATGAGACCGCTGGAAGAATAGTTCCAACAGAAAACCGAGAACCTGCAAATTCGTCGTTTTCGGAAGCAGAGAGTTCGCCGTCTTCTCTGGTCTTGGATGGATAAGATGTTGACGGAGGAATGACGGTGGTGGTGGTGGTGGTGTCATCCATTATCGGGGTCTCCACCGTAGTATGAATGAACGAATTGAATTGAATAATAATAATAATGATCACAATATCAGCAGTTGCCAGATCACACATTGTCTTTAATGATAATAATTTCAAAAAGATCAACGGTGTGATCAGATTTCTCATAAACTGATATGATCCCTTTTCCGGAATCACAAAAACATTTACAGTTTTTCATTTACATTTTCGCATTTTACTTTACTGTCAAAAATTACAAAACTCAAAAAGATTTTAGGTGTGTTTTAGCATAAACTTTAGAAAATCCAAAAAGATTTTGCTTTTTCATCTTATTTTCGATAACTGATGGTGGTTGATGTCGATTTTCTAAAACCTGGTACACCAATTGAGTTTTGTGATCTTTATAATGTGAAAATATGATGATTGGATGCTTAAACGATGAGAAAGAATTGAACTGGGATTCGTTTTTGAGATTTGGAAAATATTCAAAAATTTCATTTTACATTCGTCCATTCGTTTGGACGAATGAGAAATTTTTCAAGCTCTTTCGAACGAATTGAACGGGCGAAGGAGAGAGTTCATGAACTGATGTTTCATTCGAACCCTTTTGCCTCATTCGAACCCTTTCAATAGGGTCGAAGGAGACAAAAGTTTCTCCTTCGTATGGTCAAAATGGGCGAAGGAGATTGCTTATATAAGTCCATCTGCACATTCGAACCTTCATTTATTTTTCTCAGAATTTTTCATACTGTGTCACCTTGTTGCTCGTTTGATTTACACTTTACCATTGTGTTCCCCTTGTTTAACTGATCATTTTGCCCCTATTAATACAGGTAAACAACACGGATTCAGGGTTTAATCGACGTTTGAACATCTCGAACCCTAGCTTTCTAAAACCTGCTTTAAAGTGTTTATTTGTTCAATTGATTGTGTGTGTTCATTCTTTGTATGTTTTAGGGGGAGAAAATCCATCAAACAAGGTTTAAATAACATCAGAATGATGTGTTTGATAAAAACCCTATTCGAACCCTTGTGTTGATCTGAAAACATACATAGAATGAATAATAATGTTTGATGTTTGGTTTAAAAGTTTAATCGGTGTGTTCAGTATCTGTTCTGATCAAATGATCATGTTTTTAATGGTTAAAATTCAGAATTGAAATTTTGAAATGTTGTTTCACTTTCGTCTGTTCACGAGTGGGCGAAGGAATAATTTCCGGTCGAATGAACCTTAATAATGGTCGAATGAAGACAACCGGTCGAATGAAAACTTTTTGGCTAAAATTTTACATTCGTACCAAATGTTCTCATTCGAACCCTATAAAACACTCATTCGCACCCCCGATTGGGCGAATGAGAAAGTTATACCAAACTTTTCAATTTTTGAAATTTTACGATTTCTAACTTGTGTTTTTGATTTGTTTTGCAGATTCTAAACATGTCTGAACAGGAGAAAACCACAGAGCAAGCCGGATCTTCTTCCCAACCAGCTAAGACGAAACAGTTGGACTTTGAGAATGCACACAACTGTTGTGCGTATTTGGGAGATGTAAAGAAGCACGTTGAATTTACCGAGATCATTGATTACTTCAAGAGATGCCGAGTACTTGACGCGATTGCTACACCTGCCGTCATTTACAGGGATATCATGCAAGAGTTTTGGGAGAACGCCAAGTTGGACTTCTGGAAGTGCGAATCCTGTTTGATAAGCAAAGTCCAAGGTCAGAGAATTATCGTATGTGAAGATGATATTAGGGAGGCGTTGAAGTTGAATGATGAGAAGACGGATCCTAAAGAGTTGGAATTCATGGAACAGCGCAAGTGTTTCTTGAGGATGAAGTATAATGGTCCTATCACCGATGGTTCTTTACATAAGGGAAAACTGTGCCCTCAGTTTAAATATTTGGCACATGTTTTAATTCACGTGTTTGGATCGGCTGCGGGTGGATTTGACTTAATGAGGAAAAGCATAAGCTCAATGATGGTGGCTTTAATATTGAACAAACCGTTCAATGTTTCTGGGATGCTTATGAATCATCTACTAGAGCCAGTTAATGGAACAAGGACACTAAAGTTTTTATTATATCCTCGGTTTCTACAGATGGTGTTTGATAATAAGTATAAAGACTTGAAGAAGGATCCAAAACAGATTGTGGTTCAAGAGCATATGACGTTGAACACACTTGCCAGGATGAAAGCCTACAAAGGCTTATCTGCTGATGAACGTCCTCCAGTTAGGCGTTTATTTGGTCATTTGGCGAATATAGACTATGAGGATCCAGGAAAAGATGATCCAGGGAAAGGGAAAGTGAGACACGATGATAGTAATTCTGATGATGATAATCCTTTGCATCACATTGATCCTGATGCAAAGAGAAAGAGACAGGTGGTAAATGTGGGAGCTAAGGGTGGCAAGATGAAAAAGAAGGAGGTGACTATTAAGGTTGTTGAACCTGAGAAGGAGAAACAGAAGTCTGCTCCAAGGAGACAGAAGAGTAAAGCTCAAAAGGGTTTACATTTAGTAGATGAAGTGTCTGTCGATTCTGAAGAGACACAAGAAGACGAGAGATGGAATTCGGATGCAGAAACTGTAGAGACTACCATGCCCAAGGCCACTGAGGCTGGTGTGTCTGCTGGTGCTGAAGATGAAGATGTTAGGAGTCCAGTTGAGGACGATTTTGTTTTGAATGTTGAAGAGATTGAAACTGGTTCTCCTGTTCAAGCAAAGAAAAAGAAGAAACAGGAGAAACCAAGTTTGAAGAGAAAGAAAGAACTAGAAATGTTGATGGCTGGAAAGAATTTACCACCAGCTACTAGTTCAAAGTCACCGGTTGCTGAGCAGGCACAGAAGAAACAGAAAACCACAACAACTTCAAGCACACCACAAACAAAAGGAATTCCAATGGATGATGTGAATGAAGCATTGGATAATGTGCTGAAGAAAATGAGAAAAGGCAAAATGCAAGAAGTTGTTGAACAACCTGTTAAGAAAAAGGTTTCTGTTGATAGTGATGTTATGGATGCTGTTAATCAACGACTGACTAAAATGATGAATATCATTAACAAACAACAGAGTGAGATTGAACAGTTAAAATCGACTGACAAAAAGATGTTAGAGGTTGTAGTCACATCAGCGGATGATAATGCATTGATGAAGAAAACCATTAAGAGGTTGAAGAGGGAAAACAAAAAGTTGCTAAAGCATGAGCAAAGGAATACAAGAAGAATAATGGCTTTGAAGGAGGAGAACAAAGAACTGAAGAAGAATAACAAGAAGATGGATAATCTGATTCAAGACTTGTACAGTCGAGCTCCTCAACTTCAAGCTGGTGAGGAAGACAAAGAGTTAGATGAACAACAGGTTGATTATGAACCATCAGATGAAGAGGAAGATGATGAATTAGATGAAGATGCTGGAAATGATACTAAGAAGAAGAAGAAAGACGATAATGATGGTGATGATGATTCGAGTGATGGTTCAGGTGAAAGCGGCTCTGCTTCTGATGATAGTGATGATGATAATGATGACGCTGAACAGTTTTCATATGAAAAGCGTGAAACAGATAAGGGTGGAGAATCAAGTTCGAAAGCTCCTGGAGAGAATGTAGATGATGATGATATTTTCTGGAACGAAAAATTAAAGTCATTGTCTGAAGAAGATAAAACTAAGTATCGTCAGATGTTAACTGATCGAGTCTGGACGATAGACATGACTAGCAAGTTTCCTGAAATATTTGAATCTGATAATAAACTCTTCGAATTGGAATATGATGACCCTGATCTTGAAGATGGGGAAGTGTCTGCGGCTATTTCAAAAGAAATTTTGGAAGGTTTAGCAAAGCAAGTGGG
Organism: Ambrosia trifida; assembly: GCA_028751855.1. Classification (NCBI taxonomy): domain Eukaryota; kingdom Viridiplantae; phylum Streptophyta; class Magnoliopsida; order Asterales; family Asteraceae; genus Ambrosia; species Ambrosia trifida. The sequence continues at coordinate 6,049,210 of CM054122.1, read as the reverse complement.
TAAAACGTTAGAAGAATTACTTGCTGATAATTTTATTCCTCAGATTCCTGAGAAAGAAGCTGGAAATCACTCAGATGATCGTGATGTTCCTGCATTCGAGGAAGTCGAGATGGAAGATATTACGAGCGATGAATATCCACAATATTTCAGAACAAATCAAGAATGTGGATTTTCGTTCTCAGACGAATTGCTAAACCATGCTGAGAAAATAGCCAAAGAGAAGAGTAAGATATTTGAAGATCAAATCTTTGAAGGGCATGAGAAGCCTCGGTTCGAACAAACAGACAGTTTGAAGGAGTTGTTGAGGAAGCTAAAGGAGAAGGAGAATAACCGCCCTAAAGCTGATATTCAGGGAAGCTTCTACAAACTTCATAGCAGTATGTTCAAAGGCCGTGCCTTGGCCTGGAAGTTTGTCAAAGAGCTTAGGTGTTTTGCAGTGAAATGGGAGAAAGGTATTCTATACTTTGAGAAGTTTCATCATTTAAAGACTCTTCCTTACTGGGCAGTCAGGGATATTTGTCGTCACCGTCTAACGGGAGCGCCAAATAGCCAGATTGATTATTTTGCTGAAAAGATGACCCGTGAAAGTCGAACCGAGTGGAATCTGTTTAGACCTCAGTATCCAAAGAGGATTGAACACAAGAAGGAGATTAACGAGATAACTGGGTTGCCCAAGGTTACTTTGAAGTATAAACCACCGCGAGTGCTGAAGAAAATTCCATTGTTGCATATTCCTCAGCATTTCGCTAAAGACTTTATCTGGTGGTACTATGATTGGAAGAGAGCAGAGGCCGTGATTGTGTTAAAGGATGGTGAGAAGGATTATAAGAAAGTGCTTATTTTTGATCCTATGTGGCTAATCAATAGCTCACATGAGGATATCATTATGTTATTCTATAATCCTATCTACTCAGACGCAAAAGATGCTGAACAAGCAGGAAAATACCAACGTGTGGTATTTCTATGCTTTGCGTATGACATCAACGCTGGATGTGATTATAAGCAGAAGTTGGGAAAGACTGTTGAGAAGGTTGTGCCTGTGAAGAAATCAAAGAAGAAGATAGTTCAGGAACCGGTACTGACTAGAGAACAAAAGATTATTCGACACATCAGAATCATGAACAAGCACATGGATGAACAGAGAAGATTACAATCCAAGCAATAGTCGAGGGGGAGTTTGTAGGTGCATATGTGCGACTAATGCTTTGGATTGGATAAATCATATGTTTTTGTTTTCTGTCGTTGGTGCGAAGGAAGGTTTTGGTTGGTGCGAAGGAGGGTTTTCAAAGGTGCGAAGGAAGAATTTTGGGCGAATGAAGACTGTTTATTATATAGTTTGGTTCGACCGTTCACAATGGGCGAACCTGCACATTCGCACGAACAAAGTGGGCGAATGTGCAGTCTATAAATAGGCAAACTCAGATTTTGTAGTTAACTTTGAGTCATTTATTTCCCGCCACTTTCTGAATTCTCTCTGTAACTTTTTATAAACTTGTTTTGCGTCTAATCCTTGATTGTAATCACTTTTCTACGTGTATTCAAGTTTGATTATTAATGAAAACGTTTGAAAATGATGATTTGTGTGTGTTTATCTGATTAGTTATCATTTTGTGCTGGTTTTGGGGATTCCGCACCCAAAACTAAATTGTTTGATTGTCTTTGTAGCTTATCGATCCTTTCACGCGCATACAAAGAGACTTTTATGCAGTGCTTTATACTGATACTGATATTTATAGTATAAACGCAATTGTCTGTGGTTCCCACGCACATAACATACTCCCGTATCAAGAAGTAAATGCACAAAGATTCATTGTAAAGCGTGATTATGCTTTTGTTGTCTGTAATTGTACAAGATATAATGCATAGAGGTATACAGGTCAGCAAGTTAATGCAGCAAAGTAACATATGCACTATACCAGGTTGAGGACTGATATTAATCATGATTTGCATCAGTGATCAATACGATGTAATAGATAATCTTTGATCATCATATAACATGAAAAGTTCCTCAATTCGGTAACTTTAGGATTTGGCATATAGCTCTTTTATAAAGACACCCTGTCTGATCTAGGTCCGTAATGACTTACAGCAGAAGATCAGAGAGGCTATCCCCAGACAACTAATAACATAACGACCCTAAACCTCCGAGTTTTGTACAAATACCCTATCAAACGAAATTACGGTACTAAGACCATATGCCCATGAGGAGTTCATCCACACAACAAATCGTTTGATATGTATGTATCAGACACGCAGTAATAGGTCTACGAAGCCTATCAGCACATCGCACAGACTCAGACACACGCCCTATATAGCATTACATTATTTAGAATGTGTCAGATCCCTACTGATGTACTATCATTTCCCTTTATACTCCAGGAAATCATTTTAGAATTTTCTGATTTTTATAAATTTTCGAATTTACTGTTCCCAAGGATAAGCTGGAGCATTTCAGATATGTGACTGCCCAGATATCGTTTGTTCACAGAAATCTGACGGCATTAATCTAAGGGAAGAAGATATAGCAGTCAGCAAAGAAATTTTCTATTTTTTATGGATTTTTAAAATTTTTCAATGTTTTTGGATTTTCGAAATTTTTCTGAAAAGCAGTAAAAAATTTAAACTAAAAAGTGATAGACTGAGGTGGTGATCAGTCCTGTTTTTCTTTAATACCATTAGCTTTTAAAAGATAATCAAATCTGGATTTGTCAAAAGCTTTGGTAAAAAGATCAGCGCGTTGGTAATCAGTGTGGATTTTGACCATATCGATCAACTCTTTAGCATAACAATCACGGATAAAATGATATTTAATCCGAATATGTTTAGCCTTTGAGTGATTTACTAAATCTTTTGTTAATGCGATTGCGGCCTCATTATCACAGTAAATAGGGGTTTTAAGAAATTGCAAATCGTAATCCACCATCTGCTGTTGGATCCAAAGAACCTGTGAGCAGCAGCTCGATGCTGAAACGTATTCTGCTTCACATGTGGATAGTGCAACTGCGGTTTGTTTCTTGCATTGCCAGGTCATGAGCCTGCTCCCCATAAACTGACATCCAGCCGTTGTGGATTTGCTGTCCTTGTCACAGCCGCCCCAATCTGCATCACTAAAAGCGATTAGGTCAAAATTATCATCATGAGGGTACCATAGTCCTTTTGATGGACAACCCTTCAGATATCTAAGGATACGCTTCACGGCTGCTAAATGACTTTGTTTCGGCTTCGATTGATAACGAGCACAAAGACATGTCGCGAACATTATATCAGGCCTAGACGCTGTTAGATACATCAGAGATCCGATGATTGCTCTGAATGTAAATGGATCTGTCAGCTCCCCCTTAAGGTCAACTCCAATCCCGTGATTGGGTTGTATCGGGGTATCCATCGGCTTGGAATCGTCCATCTGGAACCGGCTCAAGACTTCAGAAACATATTTGGTTTGGTGAATAAAGATCCCCGTTGGTCTTTGCTCCACCTGCAAGCCGAGGAAAAACTGCATTTCCCCCATAGCGCTCATTTCAAACTTCTCCTGCATAACTTGTTCAAATTCCCTGCATAGAAGTTCGTTAGTAGACCCGAAAATAATATCATCAACATAAATTTGTACTAGAAGCAAGTCATCTCCTGATCTTTTCGTGAACAGGGTGCAGTCAACCAATCCGCGTTTGAATCCTTTCGAGAGAAGATACGTGCTCAGCTCCTCATACCATTGCCTCGGAGCTTGGTGCAAACCATACAGTGCTTTGTTTAAAACATAAACCTTATCCCGGTGGATTGGGTCTTCAAAGCCCGGTGGTTGACCTACGTAAACTTCCTCTTTGACCACACCGTAAAGAAATGCGCTCTTTACATCCATCTGATACACCTTAAATTTCTTCCATGATGCAAACGCGAGGAACATTCTGATAGCTTCCAAGCGTGCAACCGGTGCATAGATTTCATTGTAGTCGATTCCTTCAACCTGATGAAAACCTTGAACCACCAAACGAGCTTTGTTTCGCACAATGACTCCTCTATCATCTTTCTTGCACTTAAACACCCATTTAGTGCCTATCTTCTTCCTTCCAGGAGGTAAATCAGTCAGGGTCCATACACCAAGTTTCTGGAATTGTAATAACTCTTCCTGCATTGCTTCCACCCAGGCGTCATCCAAAAGAGCATCCTTGTATGTCCGCGGCTCGACCTGCGAAACATAACAAGCAAATGACCAGTCATTTTGAAAACCAGATTTCTGAATTTTGGCATATAAAGCAAGATTGCCAATGTTTTCTGGTGCTTGAGCATTCTTCAGCTGTCCTCTTGTCATCACACTGCTACCAGGATCACCAATAACTTGTTCAAGCGGGTGTATCCGATGTATCCGAGATTCCGGAAAATCAGGTACTTGTACTCCCGTCTGAGTTGTCAAATTTTCTGTAGAATCCAGATCATTACACACATTCGATGTTGAAGCATCAGTAGTAGATGGGTTCACTGATGGTGTCACTGTAGCATTGTCCAGAATAACTTCACTTGTTGCATCATCGTCTTCGTATTCTGATTCGGATGAATTAAGCGATGTAGAAGCTTCTTGGAACACCTCTTCTTCCAATACAGGAGCAGTGGCATCATTAGAAGCTGCTTGGGGGTTTACCGTGATCGGACGCACTAACGGTGAAGTTACGGCGTTTTCAGCCTCGTAGTATAATCGAAGTACAGCTTCTTCAACCAAGCTATCTAGATTGAATGATTCAAAGAAATCTTTGTAATCAAACATCCAATCTGGTCCTCCACCTTGTACATTTTGTGTATATCTTTGAACTTCGACATTAGCCCACTCCTCAACTTTTCTAGTTCTTTTATTGAATACCCGTTTTAATGGGGTTGCATATCCAACAAAATAACCTTCTTCAGTCTTTGGTGCAAACTTTTCCGAAGGATTCAACATTGTACATGGGGCACCAAATGGTTCTAGATACTCAAGATTCGGCTTGCGACGGTTCAACAGCTCATAAGAAGTCTTGCCAAACTTCTTCACTGTCAAAACACGGTTAAGAGTATAACATGCCGCGTAAATAGCTTCGTTCCAGAACATGACTGGAAGATTTGAATCCGCAAGCATAGTTCTCGCCGTCTCTATAAGAGTCCTGTTCTTTCTCTCTGCGACACCGTTCTGCTGGGGTGTGTACGGAGCACTATATTCATGATGAATTCCTTTGTTTGCACAAAGATCCTCCATCTGAGCATTTTTAAACTCCGTCCCATTGTCACTCCGGATTCTTTTGATTTTCAGACCATATAAATTCTCCAGACGTGTAAACAGAACCTTCAAGTTGTCAAAAGTGTCGCTTTTCTGATGCAAACACATTACCCATGAAAATCTAGAATAATCATCAGTCACCACAAGACAGTATAACTCTCCGGCATGACTTTTACGTCTGACTGGACCGAATAAATCCATATGCAAACGTTCTAGTGGCAGCTCAACAGAATTAACTTTCTTTGGTCTATGGGATTGTTTGTGTTGCTTGCCCTTCTTGCAACTGATACACTTGTCATTCAGATGGAAGTGTTTGACATTAACTCCCGTGACAAGTTCATTCTTCACAAGCTGATTCATCTTTCTCAAATGGATGTGTCCCATTCTCCTATGCCACATAATGGATTCTTTTTCTGTAGCTTTGGAGAGGAAACACGTGACTTGGCCATGGGTGGTCATTGCTTTAGACATGTCGAGAATATACAAGTTGTTAACTCTCGGTGCCTTCAACATCACCCACTCTTTTGGTAACTCAAACCCAGGTTTCAAGATATAACAGGATTTGTCATCAAAATACACTGAAAATTGTTTATCACAAATCTGACTAACACTGAGCAAATTATAATCTATTTGTTTCACATAAGAAATCCGCTCAAATGTTACGACCCCATTGCTTACACTCCCCTCCATAGTGATGTAGCCTCCCTTATTTCCAGCAAATGCCACATAACCTCCGTTAATGTTTTTGATATCAAAGAGTAGCGCGAGGTCCCCTGTCATGTGACCAGAAGCTCCACTGTCAACAATCCATAGACTGCTAACAGGGCCAGCTGGAGCTCCCTGCACATTTAAAGTAGATCAATTAGTTCTTTCGGGGGACCCAAGCCTGGTTGGTCTTGGGTCTTTGAACAGGTTGTTTCAAAGAGTCTTTTGAATCACAAACAACTTGAGTTACTTCAACCCCTTTCTCCTTACTAACAACTTTCTCTTTCTCATTCTTCTTGCTTTGTGAAGTAGAAGCTCCTTTAGATTCCTTAGATGACCAAGATTGCTCAGATCTTTTCAAGATCCGAATCTGAGATTTTGAAGTCTCAGTCGGTTTCTTTACTTCTTCCTTTAAAGCAACCTTCTTGGTTACCTTCTCTGATTTAACAGAGACAGGTCCAACTGATTGTGTACCATTAAGTTTAGAATTAACCTTTTTGGTATCAGCAGTTGAGTTCATCTGAGGTTTCTTACTAGATTTATCAGTGATCTTCCGGTTGTGCTTATCATACATCATCGGTCGATTTTCCCCTTTATTGTAAAAATTGTTTTGATTATAAAAATGTTGTTGGGAAAAATGCCGCCTCTGTTGATAGCCATAATTGTCAACCGGATGCTCATGATATTGCCTCATTTCCACCTCGTGCCTTTTGTGTCGTACGTATGGGCAGGCGGCAAGTAAATGTCCCCGTTCCCCACACTTATAACACGCACGGTATTCCTCGTAGTTTTCCTTGATCGGCGACTTGGAAAAACTAGCAATGGGATATCGATCGACCATGCATTGTTTCCTTAAACTCTCAGGAGCTGGATCCTTCGAGTAAGTCGGTTCAATAAAACTATTTTCTTTGTGCACAGGCAAAACAAACTGTGTGACATTGACCTTTGCATCCTTTTCCGAATAAATTTTGTCTAAAATCTCTTGAGGAATGTCGTTGGTCCTTTCAGATTTTGGGAACCAAATCGTACTTTCCTGCCAGATCTTTTCGATTTTTGTGTAATTGACAAACTGAATCGGAAACTCATCATCAGACAAAATCTTATCGGAGCCTTGCATCCGATAGAAGATTTTGACAGGTTTATCACACACTTTATTGCTCACATTATTATTTTTCTCAGATTTTAAATCATTTTTCTTCTCAACCGGTTTTACAATATTTTTCTCAGTTTTAATTTCAACTTTCTTTTCAACCTTCTTAACCTTTTCCTTTTCAAAACTTTTACCAACAAATTTATCATTTTTCTTACTCTCATGTTTGCGATGAGCATTTGCCATTGGATGGATTATCTGAGACGGTGAGACTGGCTCAGTAGTGATTATATGATTTTCATCAGGGATATCACTATCACTTTCAACCGTCTCAAATGATTCATCTTCTTCATCTGAATCATCCGTAGCGACCACACCCTCTGTATTTCCCAATACTGGTCTCACATCAGAATATGGATCCCCGACACTGGAAGTGTTAGGTTCATTTTCTGGTGTAGGATCAGGATGAATTAAAGTCTCCGGTGGTATTGCATGTAAAGTGTGATTCTCAAACAATACCGGAGATGGAACTGACTTATAGTTTGCACTATTTGTCTGGGAGGGTTCTTCAATGATATGATCAACTACGTATGCAATATGCTTGTAACTTTCTAGTCTCTTGTTAACTTTTTCCGCAAAGCACTTGATGGTTGCCATTTCTAATTTAGTGTTTTCCATTTCATTTATGTAATTATTAATGGCAAGTTGTTTAATAGATAATGTCTTTTTCAATTCTGACACATCCTTTTTATAACCATCAAGAACTTTGTTGAAATCTTTTAAGTCCTTTTGATAAATCTGACAGTTGATTTTTGCACTCTCAAGTTGAACCTTGAGAAGCTTATTTTCATCAGTCAGTTTTTCAAAATCAGCACACTTATCACATTTAACACAAGATTGAGTTTCAGAACTTACCGGTTTAGGAGGTTCTGTCATGGCCATTAGAGCAAAATGAGCTTCCTTTCCTGCAAAAAATTTGGAGTAGTCAATCTTGGTGCATGCATCATCCACCATACATGACTTGCGAGTCATCAGGAAGTCAGCTTCAGCTAGCAATTGGTCAATATCATCATCTAGTGAATTCACACTAGTCTCTGAGTCAGATTCGCTCTCCATATCCGAGTACACTGAGTCATATTGATCTCCAACATCGGTGACAGAATCAAGAATCATTCTCGATCTCTTGTCATCACCTTCAACAATCACATCATCATTCACTTCTTCAATCTTCAACTCTGACACTTTTTCAATCACAACCTCTTCTTCAACTTCCTCATTCTCATCCAACTTCATCTGCTGTGCCACACATGCAACATTCCCAGCAGTGATTTCCTCTACCCCCAATTGCATACCAGTCCAGTCAAAACCTTCATCCTTTTGAATAACAAGTGCTTGGTTTTGAGTATCAGTTTGGTTTTGGTTTTGTGTGTTGGGTGTAGAAATAGGAACAATAGTTCGGTTTGGATTTTGTTGAGGTTGATTTTGTGCTGTGGATTGTCTGGTGTTGTTGTTTTGTTGACGGTTCTGGTAAGTGCTTTGATTTTGTGGTTGAAAGCTTGATATGTTTGGATTGTTGTAAGACACTTGATTCTGGTTTTGGTTTTGTCGGTTTTGGTATGAAGAATTGAAAGGATTTCGGTTACCTTGTTGTGCTGGTTGTGTGCACTCCCTTTTAAAATGTCCCTTTTCACCACAGTTAAAGCAAGTAACCTTTGCTTTGTTGAATCCATATGTGGTATTGGGAGAGGTTGAGAGATCAGTCCTGCCAGTCTTCTGAATGAAATCAGTGGCTCTCCTCATAATGCTTGCAAAAGCCCACTGAATGTCCATCAACTCCATTTCCTCTTTATCGATTTGAGCATAGTCTTCATTGGTGAGATTATTGTTACCAATCTGACTTGCTACCAAACCGTTGTAAGAAGCAACCATGGCAGATACTAGAGCAACATGCTGTTGAGCAATTTCAACAGTCACATTGTTAAGGTTTGATGTCTCTAACACAATCGGATTTAGACTTGATTGTGCTTGAGTGATCTGCATCTGGTTCACTTGAGGAGGATATTGTTGTTGTTGCTGTTGACTTGATGTATAGCATGCGGCTTGTTGTAATGGTGAAAATGGTGGAATAAAGTTTTGTGTTTGATATGGTTGTTGTGGGTATGATGGTGTGTAAGATGAAGTTTGAGCAAGGTAGTTAATGGGTGCTTTTGTCGGTTCAACAATATTAGACACACATGCTATCTGAGGTGCAACTGTAGATGTGGTGCTTGAAGCAGAAAGAGAGTTAGATGTTCCACTCACATATAAATCAGGATTCTGTGGAATCTGAGCTCTCTTAGCTTTTCTCTTTTCCTCCATCTCTTTGTTTTCCAGCTTTTGGATGAACTCATTAATGGTCCAATACTGGTAAGCATCCTTCTCCTTCAACACTTCAATATGTTGATTCCAATAGGGTGGTAATGCATCAGCAAATTTATCAACTAATTCCGTCATTGGAATGCTGATTTCATAGCTCGACAATTCGGTGAGCAAATGGCAGTACCTTGGAACCAACTCTTTTAGGGTCTCATTACCCATATAACTGAAGTTTTCAAACTCCTTTCGAAGCTCCTCCATCCTAAGCTTCCTGGTCTTCTCATTTCCATCATGACGATTTCTCAGCACATCCCAAAGTTGTTTGGATGTAGTGCACGATCCAAACTGATGTAATAGATCAGTGTTGATCGCCTGAGATAGCTGAGAAAATGCTTTCTTTTCTATAGCAAACCTTTTCTTCTCGTCATCCGCCAAATTCTCCAAAGGGATTGGTTCTCCAGTATTCTCTATGATGGGAGCAACGTAACCCTTCACAATCATTTGCCATGCTTCTGCTCCTTCAAGTCCTTGTCCCTCAACGTGAATCTTAAACTTCGTCTTCCAAGTGTTATACTCCTTCATGTCCATTAACTTTGGTGGACGATTGCCGCTTCCAGAAGATAGATCATGAATAAGAGTAGAAATAGCGTTGGTCGTCTGGGAATGGACTGCTGCTGCGGCGACTCCCCAATAGTTATCAATCGGTTGTGATACTGATTGAACAACTTGTTGTGGTGCCGAACTAGTCATAGCCATATAATTGATCGGCTGTGATGGTTGACTAGTCTTTTGTGCCGCTACTGTCCATGGATCTTGGACTTGTTGTTGTTGTGGTGCTTGAGTAGGTCTAGGGGTTGTTGGAAAGTTCCACATTGTATCCTGCAAACAATCAAACAAACAAACACGAAACGATTAAAATTTTTCCAAAAAAAAAAACAGAAAGCTCCTTCGTATGAACGGAGGTGCGAATGAGAAAAATCTTCTCTTTCGACCAAAAAATCTGATACGAATGTGGAAAAACAATAATCAAATCTCCTTCGACCGCTTAAATCTTCCTTCGACCGTTCTACTAATCTCCTTCGACCGAACGATTATACGAATGAGACACAATAGTGCGAATGAAAAATATAAGCAATCAAAGTTCACTTTCGACCACTAAAATCACTCTTTCGACCACAAAAACACTCGTTCGACCTAATACACTCCCACTTTCGACCGAATTCTCTCGTTCGACCCCTGTGATTTCAAAAACGGTTATTCTTTGAAAATCAGTTATATTTGATCATGTTTATCAAAAGTTGATGGAATTTGATGATCTTAATCAGGTTTTGAATCGGATGAAATTTGAAACAACTTTAATAAAGTGAATTATCCAATTCAAACTCGAAATCAAGGTGAAATCAATCAAAAACACATCATTTCAGTTTGTTCACTTAAAACAGAAAATTTTTTGATCAAATTTGGGTCAAAATCAACTGAGAAACTATCAATTTGTGGTTGTTTGATTCAGAATGGCTCTGATACCACTTTGTATGCGCGTGAAAGGATCGATAAGCTACAAAGACAATCAAACAATTTAGTTTTGGGTGCGGAATCCCCAAAACCAGCACAAAATGATAACTAATCAGATAAACACACACAAATCATCATTTTCAAACGTTTTCATTAATAATCAAACTTGAATACACGTAGAAAAGTGATTACAATCAAGGATTAGACGCAAAACAAGTTTATAAAAAGTTACAGAGAGAATTCAGAAAGTGGCGGGAAATAAATGACTCAAAGTTAACTACAAAATCTGAGTTTGCCTATTTATAGACTGCACATTCGCCCACTTTGTTCGTGCGAATGTGCAGGTTCGCCCATTGTGAACGGTCGAACCAAACTATATAATAAACAGTCTTCATTCGCCCAAAATTCTTCCTTCGCACCTTTGAAAACCCTCCTTCGCACCAACCAAAACCTTCCTTCGCACCAACGACAGAAAACAAAAACATATGATTTATCCAATCCAAAGCATTAGTCGCACATATGCACCTACAAATACTAATCCATTTAAGTCGTGATTAAAGTCGTTAAAACCTTGTAACTGACCTATAGTTGATGGAGAAAGACGTTTGGGATCACTAGACTTTGAAACGGACCATTAAACTGGAGAATTGAGGCTCGCCGGAATAGTAATCGCCGGCCGGAAATGAATTGACCGGAAAAACGAGAGAGAGGGAAAAAAAAAGAATTTTCAGTTTGAAACTTTGGTCTTTTGGCACAACTAGTCCCTTAACTCTTAACTAGGTTAGTTTTATAAACAACTTGGTTAGCTTTTCCTTTTATAAAACACTAACTACATTAACCAAGTTAACTTTAACATTTATAAAATTTTTATTAACTTTGAAATTTTACTAAAAGTTTTAATGTTATTCCTTTACATAATTAAAATCCATTATAATTAATTATAAGAAACGAATATTGACTAGAGCTTGGGTTTGAACTTACAATATTAATTCAAAGATTTGAAATGAAACGTTCAGAATACATGAGGGACCATAACTGACAACTTGTTGAAAGATGAGAGTGACGTTTGTCACAGTGTGACTAATGATGTTGTTGATGAAGTTGTTACAGGTGAAAAACCTGAAGAAGAGGTTGTGAATCTCTCAGATCCCTGGGGTGCATCTGATGATTGTGAGTGCAAGTGTGATTGTGCATTGATGGCTGCTGCTAAGGTATCTCCTCAAATACTTAAGGATTTGTGTTCTGACAGATGTGTAATAGCATTTGCTAACATCAAAGAGGTGAATGAAAACCTTAGAAAGAAAATTTTAGATGATGAAGTTAAATTTGAGAAACTTTCAAAAGATTTAAAAACAAGTTTAACTGAAAAGGAATCTGAAATAAGCAGCTTAAAACATGAAGCAACCATAACCAAAGACCAGCTCCAAATTATGACAGCAAAATATCAGAGTTGTAAAAGTGAGCTTGAGTCCACCCAAGTTGAATGTGAGAAATGGGTGGAATCATGTAGAGGATTTGAGATGCTACTCAACAAACAAACCAAAAGTCATGTGAAGTTTGGTTTTGGTTTTGAAACCACTGCTCCAGCTTTTGAAAACACTGACAAAAGGGGTCAAAAGTCTGTTGAGATAGTTCCAACAAACCTGCAGGGTCAAGAGATTAAAATCACTGAACCAAATGGTAAGAAAATTGTTCTTGAAAAACCAGAAGGTTCCTCATCATTCACTGAACTTGAAAAGTATGAATTTAAACCTACCTGGTCTGATGAGTGTGATACTCTTGAGAATTTTAAACCTGTTGATTTTAAAACACCTGAAGGAAAGACAGCTCCTCAGGCAAAGTCATTCCCTTGAAAAACCTTCAAGGAGATGCTCAAACATCTGCTGAAAAGAAGGCTGAAAAAGGGAAGAAGAAAGAAAAGACTGTCCACTTGTTCTGTGATTTCTGTGAAAAGAAGAATCATGTCACTAAAAACTGTTTTATTCTAAAAGCATATGACATTAACAAAGGAACAAGTGTATGTGATTCCAAAGCCACATGTTCAATATGTGGGAAAAAGAATCACAAGACCAAAGAGTGCTTGTATCTCAAAAATTTTTATGTAAAAATACAAGAATACAAAGTTAAAACTCTTGCAAATCCTGGGGTTAGTACTTCAAAAGGAAAGCCCAAACAGACTTTCACCCCTGTCCAAACATCTGTTACTAAAAGTCTTGAAACATCTGCATCTAGGGATGTCCAAGTAACAGATGCTCCACCCACAAGCAAATACCCAAGAGGATATGGACAACCACCATGTCATAGTCTGCCACATGTTTATGAGGAGCCAAAAAGACCCTCTAAACCAAGAGTGAACAGAAATCCATATGGGTATTATCAATTGTCTGGAAGTGATCAAACAACTGTTGCCCCAAGTGTTGACATTCAAGCACTGGCAAATGGTCAACAGCAGTTGTTGAACTTAATTCAAAAATTAGTTCAAACCACTGATCATCTTCCAAAGCTTGAGTCTGAAAAGTCTGAGGACCCATCCAAAGCCAACTTGGCTTTGGACACTCACCAAAACTAATCCATTACTGATGTGCAGGGAACTTCTGCTTGTTTAGATAGTCTTTGGTATGTAGATAGTGGAGGCTCCAGGCACATGACAGGATGTAGAGCCCTTCTTCTGGACTTCTTGGCTCATGGAGGGGTGATATATCCTTTGGTAATGATTCAAAAGGTAAGGTGTTGGGGTCAGGGACTGTACAAGCTGGGAAACTCAAGTTTGAAAATGTCAATCTTATTGATAATCTCAAGTTTAATCTTCTGAGTGTTTCACAAATGAGTGACAAAGGTTATGGCTCATTCTTCACAAAGAAAACTTGCAAGATTATTGGGCCAGAAGTGGTGAAAAAGATTGATACCATCATTGCTGAGAGCAAAGCACAACTTGTTGCTCATAGAAGTGGCAATGTGTATGTTGTTGATATGTTAAAAGACAATCCTATGGCAAATGTCTGTTTGTTTTCTGCTGCCTCCACAAAGGAGACAGAACTGTGGCATAAGAGATTGGGTCACACCAACCTTAACACTATCAACACACTCTCCAAACAAAGCCTTGTCAGAGGTTTACCATCAAAAGAATTCAAATGTGATGAGCATTGTGTTTCTTGTTTAAAAGGGAAACAACATAAAAGCTCTTACAAATCCATTGATGAGTCCAAAACCAGTCAATGTCTACAATTGTTGCACATGGACTTGTTTGGCCTTGTTAAAATCATGAGTCTAAGAAGAAAAAGATTTTGTCTTGTCATAGTTGATGATTTTTCTAGGTTTACATGGACTTACTTTTTACATTCTAAGGATGAGACTGCAGGTATATTGAAGGACTTTGTCACCAAAGTTGAAAAACAGTATGACTTGCCAGTAAAAGTCTTCAGGAGTGACAATGGAACAGAGTTTAAAAATAAGGAGTTGGATGATTTCTGTGTGTCAAAAGGGATTGTGAGGCAGTACAGCATCCCAAGAACACCAGAACAAAATGGGGTGGTTGAAAGGAAAAATAGAACTCTTATAGAAGCTGCAAGAACCATGCTAGAAGATTCTGGTTTGCCATTGTCCTTCTGGGCAGAAGCTGTAAACACTGCTTGCTATGTTCAAAACAGAGTTTTGATCAACCCTAGACATCAAAAAACTGCTTATGAAATTTTGTTCAAAATCAAACCATTAATTTCATTTTTCAAAATCTTTGGCTGCCCATGTTTCATCTTAAATCTCAAAGATTCCATTTCAAAATTTGCAGCCAAAGTAGATTGTAGTTATTTTCTGGGATATTCTTCTACTGCCAAGGCTTATAAAGTGTTTAACACAAAGACCAAGACAATAGAAGAAACTCTGAATGTAAAGTTCAATGAACTTTCATCTCTAAAAATCCCAGCAAATCCTGCTGAACTATTTGATTTAGATAAATTCAAATTTGAAGATATCACTGTTAAAACTAACAATGCAGGTATTCCACAGTCTCCACAACAAGATTACAGAACAGATGTTGTGATCCCCAGTCACTACAAAATCTATTCTGCTTCAGAGGAAGCAGCTGTTCAAAACAATTGTCAAAACTCTGCCACAGCTGAGTCAACCACTGTTGGCCAGTCGTATCCTCAAACCACTGTTTCACCTCTCACAACCACTGAACAATCATCTGTTGATAAAAGTCAATCATTTGTTGACAAAAGTCAGTCCAGTTTTACACCACTTGGACCCATTCCTCCACTTCCATTCCAAACATCTGATGGCACTACAGAAGTGCAAACAGATGTTACACCAACAGAGTCACCAAACCTCTGTCCTTCACCTCAAAATGCCATCATACCATATCAGGGAGATCTTATTTACTTAAGAGCTCATCCACCAGACCAGATCATTGGCAACATCAGAGAGGGTGTGCTCACAAGAAGCCAATCCTCCAATATCTGTCTTTTTGCAGGTTTCCTTTCTCTCACACAACCTGTCAAGTACCAAGAGGCACTGAAAGACAACAGTTGGGTAGAAGCTACGCAAGAAGAACTCCTTCAGTTTAAAAGACAACAAGTATGGGAGCTTGTACCACTACCTAAGGATGTTTGTCCTATAGGAACAAAGTGGGTCTTCAAAAACAAAACTGATGAAAGGGGGATTGTTGTCAAGAATAAAGCCAGGCTTGTGGTTCAAGGCTTCAGACAAGAAGAAGGAATAGATTATGATGAAACTTTTGCTCCTGTAGCAAGACTAGAAGCCATCAGACTATTTTTAGCCTTTGCTGTCAACCACAACATAAAGGTGTATTAGATGGACATCAAATGTGCTTTCCTTTATGGAAAAATTCAGGAGGAAGTCTATGTATGTCAACCACCTGGTTTTGAAGACACATTCCATCCTGACTATGTCTACAAGCTCAACAAAGCTCTGTATGGACTCAAACAAGCACCAAGGGCCTAGTATGAAACTCTTTCCACATTTCTCTTATCCATTGGCTTCACAAGAGGTAAAATTGACAAAACTTTATTTCTAAAATGGAAAGGGAAAAACTTAATGATTGTTCAAATATATGTGGATGACATCATTTTTGGATCCACATGTAACCAAATGTGTGAAGAGTTCAGAAAACTCATGACAGTAGAGTTTGAGATGAGTGCCATGGGTGAACTTCAGTGTTTCCTTGGTCTTCAAGTGAAACAACTGCAAAATGGCACATTCATTCACCAAAACAAATATGTAAAGAATTTATTAACCAGATTTGAGATGAATGATTGTAAGCCATGTAGTACACCCATGAGTACAGTCAAGCTGCTCACTATTGATGACAAGGATGAACTGGTTGATCAAACACATTATAGATGCATGATTGGGTCTTTACTGTACTTAACTGCATCTAGGCCAGACATTATGTTTTCTACCTGTGTCTGTGCAAGATCCCAGGCTTCACCTAGAAAGTCAAACCTTATTGCTGTGAAAAGGATATTCAGATACCTCAAAGGTGCTCCCACACTTGGTATTTGGTATCCTGCTAATGGAAACATTGAGCTTTCAGGTTATTCAGATAGTGATTTTGCTGGCTGTCACACCACAAGAAAGTCCACATCAGGAGGGTGCCAATTTCTAGGGAATGCCTTAGTCTCCTGGCAAAGCAAAAAGCAGGCAGCTGTTTCAACCTCAACAGCTGAAGCTGAATACGTTGCTGCTGCAAGCTGTACAGCCCAACTCATGTGGCTTCAAAATCAATTACTGGATTTTGGGATAATTGCACTACAGACTCCACTTATGTTGGATAGTCAAGCTGCTAAAAATATCATCAAGAATCCAGTCTCTCATTTCACTACCAAACACATTGACATCAGACATCATTTTGTCAGAGACAGCTATGAAAAAGGTTTGATTTCTCTGCACCATGTTCCAACAGAGGATCAGTTGGCAGTTGTGTTGACAAAAGCTTTAGACACATCTACCTTTACAAATCTGATTTCTAGAATTGGTATGTTAAACATGGATTAAACAAACAAAATTTTTTTTAAGCAATAAAATGTTTCAGAAAATCAAAATTTCTCCTTAAAAATAGCTGTTTGGTTGAAAAATCTGTTTCAAACATCTGATCAGATAAAACAACCACTGTTTCATTCATATCCACTGTTGGTTGAAAAATCTGTTTCAAAACATCTAATCAGATAAAACAACTGTTTCACTATATATCTATACTATATCTATACAAAAAAAAATTACAACAGTTGGTTCCATCAGCTGTTTGCCAAAACAGCTGTTCTCCACCAGATGTTCATCCATCAGATGATTGCCACGTCTGCTCATACAAGCAGAGGTTTGGCCACATCAGCGGTTTCTTTTGAGCCTATAAAAACCCTGTTTTACCACAACAGATGTTACACTGTCTCATTGTATTCAAAATACTGAAACCGCCTTCTCCATTCTCAAATCCTCAATCAGATTTCATTCATCTTCACCTTCGGAATTCATTAAAATGGATCTCCAAGCCAAAGCCACCCACAATTGTCTCCCATATCTGGTTAAAACAGATGATAACATATCTTTCCATTCCACCATTGACATTCTTCTAAATTCCAAATACCTACCCATCTTACTCGCTGACGCCCCCATCTACATTGATACTCTCCAAGAGTTCTGGTTGAATGCTGAGTTTCTATTGCAAGACAAAAAGCCTACTTCCATTATTTCCAAAATTGGAGAAACAAGTATCGTCATTACCCCTGAAATCATATCCACAACCTTCTCACTAAATGACCTGGCAGGTAAGGACTCCTTCACAAAAACAGAGCTTCACACTGAGTTTCAAGAACGAGGGTATGATGGTCAGATGACTGGGTCAACTCTTTTCAAAAAGTTTTTCCCACCAGTCATGAAATTTTTCTTCCATACCCTTCTTCTGTGTGTCTCCGCTAAGTCCACATCCTTCAATGAAATCCCATTAAAGATGCAATATCTGGGTTATGCCATGTTGTCAAACTCTGACTTCAATCTTTCCCAGGGATTGTTCATGGACTTAGTGTCAAATGTGAAAGCAATTAAGTCTGGGTCAAACAATGCTTTTCTAATTTACCCAAGAATTCTTAGTGTAATCCTACAAAAGGCCTTACCAGAAAAAGTTTTCAAAAATGGTGAGGCAATGCAAATGAAAAGCTTAACTGATGAAACTTTCACTAGAATGCTGGGTGGAAGCACCCAAGAAAAAGTGTCAAAAGTGTCCAAAGTTTCAAAAACACAAACAAAAAGGACAAAGACAACAACTGTTGTTAAAACCTCTGTTGTTGAGCCCACTGCTCCTGGTGATCATGGCACTACATCCAGTGCTGTGAAACCCACACCAGCCACTTCCAAAAGAAAACATCCATCCACAAATGAGACTTCTGGATGATGAGGTACCAGAAGATAACTCTGTTGCACCACCAAAGCAACCTGAAACCACTGTTGTTACTTCCTCACAACAGTTGGACATACCTCAACCTGACCAAACTCCTCATGAATCATCCCAAAAGGATCATGTTGTAAGCCAAGGGGAAACACATCATGATACATTTGAGTCACTTGGCCAAATGTTCACAAGCCACTCTCCCAGGGCTAATTCTCTTGTTACTTCTCCACCCTCACCATCACATCATGTTCCACAAACCATGCAACCTCTGTTTGAGGAAATTGAGAAATCTCAGGAAAATCCCAGTTCCTCTCTTCCACCTATCACTGAGAGCATACCCCCACAAGTGACTGGTCCTAAGAACATTCAATCTGCCATCCCACAAACAGTAGAGGAGGTTACACCACCTGAGTTCAATGCAACTCTAGGTGAGTTTTCAAGTGGAGCAGCCACTACTGATGTAGAGACCATTGTCTCACACCAGGACAGTGGTTACATAGCTAAGACTCCCTTGAAGGCAACAACTGATGAGGCCACTATAGTGTCCCCAAAATCAGTTGGAAGTCCCCAGTACCAAGAAAAAGGGGCATCTGATTCACCTATTAGGACTGAATCAGGTAGAACTACCACTGGTAGGGACTCAAATGATCCTATTAACTTAGGAGATGGGTCAAAATACCAAGAATTGACGGACAGAGTTCAAGCAATTGAAACCTCTGTAGCAGACATCAAATCTGATGTCAAGCTTATACTGGGTTCCATAGCAGACCTTTCCAAAAGTCAACCATCAACAGCTGATATAGCTAGTGAGCTATGGAAATCCGTTTCCCCCATCATCATAGCTCACAGAAAACTAGCTGATCAGACCCATGAAACATATATGGCTGAAATCAGAAACATGGTGGATGCAAGGTACAAAGATACACATGCAGACATTAAAGCCATCAAAGATCACCTGCTGAAGACCACTGGCTCTGCCCCTACCACCATTCTCAGGGATGAAGATGATGATGTCTTCACGGCTGATGATGCCAAAAAGGGGGAGAGTGGCAGAGATAGGCTACCAAAGCTAGATCCCTTTGGTTGTCCACCTTCTAAAAAGGGCAAAGCCAAGTCTGCCAACAAACCAGAGGCTAGTCAAACAGCACCACAACAACAACAACAAGCAACACCAATAGCACCACAACAAACCACTGATAGAAGCAAAGCAGTAGACAACTCTGCAAACATAGAAGCTGAAAAGGCTGCTCAGGCCAAACAAAAAAGGGCTGACACCTTAGAAGCTAAAGCTGAGTTGCTGGTGAACCTCAAGAAGGAACAACAGCAGGAGGTTGAAGATGTGGGATCCTCAAAAAGGATGAAAATGCCTGCTAGACATGTCAGAAAACCACCATCTAAGCTAAAAACCTCTGTTGACAAAACCACTGCTGCTGAAACCACTGCCACCCAAACCACTGAAACCACCCAAAACACTGCTTCCCAAACCACTGCACCTAAACCTACAAGCACATCTGAACATACTACCACCAAACCTACACCCAAACCTACATCACCAACCAAATCCCAAACATCTGCTGGTCCTACTAAAAGGTCAACAGATGTTAATCCAACCATTGCTTCCAAATCACCATCCCCTAAAATCTTGTACACAAGGAAGAGAAAATCAACCTTTATTGTACATGATGAAAACATACACACATCACCAAACACCACCTCAACTGCACAATCCACCCCTATTACAGCTATTCCACTTTCATCATTCTCACCACACACATCCAAATTCAGTTCCCATAGACCACCACCAACCATTACACCATTGGTTGTTCAGTATCCCCTTGAACTTGATCTACTCAAGGGGGAATTACAATCCTTCTACAATACTGAACAACCATCTGACAGATCTTTCCCTTCTCTCCCAAATTTCCCTGTTCCCCTAAACATTGATACATACCTTAAATACAAGGGTGAACAGGTAGATGCCATCATTAAGGAGAGATGCAAAGGGAAGGATGACATAACTGCTCAGGGCATCCATTCAGCAGAGCTTAGCAAACTCAGAAGGATTGAGGACTTTGCTAAGACCCTGAGCAACTCCATGTCCTCCATGCCTCTCAGTGTTGACTTGGAAAAGGAGGTTAGGGATTCTCTTCTGGAACAGATCTTGGCAACCAAGCCATATAAAGCAACCAAAAAGCAGTTTGCTGGTTGGACCACTCATGCATTAAGAGAAGAACTTCTCAGAATAGAAGAGTTGGCCAAAGACCCCAAAGCTAAAGTCTCTACTCCTAATTTTGGCAAAGGCAGAGACCCAGTCAGAGCCTTAAAGTTTAAAAGAATGAGACAAGAGATAGTAGCTGCTAACTATGGGGAAATGAGGTCTGTTTCTAGATGGTCTGAGCTGAGGCTGGTTGAGACATACAAGAGTCTTGAAGAAAACAGAAAGAAGGATCCCAGCCTGCCTAGAAAACCTGTCTATCCCGATGAGCCACTGATGAAGAGACCCCAACAGACTTTTACCTTAGACAGCTTACTTGAAACTTCTGATCTATCAGCTGCTGCAAGAAGACAGTTCAAGAAAAAGAAGGAAATGTCAGAAGAAGATCAGAAGAAGTTTGCTGATACATTTATCAAAGAAGGGCTCTTCAATCAGATACATTTCTTCTCTGATCCCACAACAGAGAAACTCAGGGAACTCATTGGAAGACCTCCATCACCTAACTCATCCCAAATAAAAGTTCATCTCAGCAAATCCACTGACTCAAAAATTCTAAAATGGAAAGTCAACAAAGACAACCATGAATTGACTCTGCTCAGGTCAGATGGAAGAGTACAGAAGATTAGCATGGATGATGCATACAGCCTATGTGCAAATGATCTTCAAACATTGCTAAATCTAGAGCTTGAAAGAGATGAAGAAGACTTATTTGCTCTGAACTTTGAACTACAATTCAAAGGTCAAATCAGAGAAAGTCTGATGAGGAATAAAGATCAGTAAATAAAGCTGAGTTTTGGCATCATCTGTTCTAGGGGGAGATTGGTGGGTCTGCTGACCTGGAGAAGAACAGATGATTGAAAAGCCAAAACATGCTAACAGTTGATCCACACACTAAACAGTCCTTACAACATACTTCTCCCAAAAGACTGCTGACTCTAACAACTGTTCCATCCAAACAACTGCTATGACAACTGCTGATACAAAGGACTGCTGAATAAACACTGATGAAGAACAACTGCTGACCAAAGGTCTGATGAAGAACAACTGCTGATCCAAGTACTGAAGACTAAAGCACTGCTGGAGCCAACAGCACTTAGGCTCCAGCAGAGGATTCAAGACCATCAGAGTTTTCCTACAACATTAGTTTACCTTCAGTGTTTTCAATGTAACAGTAGTTTGTAATAGGCAGATGTTTTATGTTTGTTATTCTGTTAGAGGTCACTGTCTTAGGTGACGTCAGCCTAGGTCATCAGTGGTTTAGGTTTGTCTATAAATAGAACAGTGCTTGTACTGTTCTATTGCATCACACACACAAACATTCTCTCAGACAAACAATCACTGTGTGATCAGGCTGAGGGGGAGTACTTGTATGATTGTAATCTTTTAGATAAATGAAAGCATTCGATCAGAAAACAATTACTCTCATGTTTTGATTAATAGTTTATCATTCCGCTGCACCTTCCATCTATATTCATATCACTCTTATCATTCTTAGTTAAATATAATCAAAACAATCAAACTCAGATCCTAACAACCATTTAGCCACCACTTTCATTGAAAATTTGCTACCATTTAACCACCACTTTAATTGAAAATTTGCAACCATTTAGCCACCATTTTCATTGAAAATTTGATACCATTTAGCCATCACTTTCATTGAAAATTTGTTACCATTTAGCCACCACTTTCATTAAAAATTTGCTACCATTTAGCTTTGCTACTGTTTTTTTTCCTGCTTTTTAATTCAATTACATTTCAAGAAAACTATATTATATATACAACAATCAAATAATACAAAATCTCAATTTATATAAAACAAATTTGTTACAGTTTTTCCAATTTTAAAATCATATAAAAACTCAAATTACCAAAATTATCCATGAAAAACTTCAAAACATTCCTGTCTAAGTGTTTATAGCCTATTTTCGACCCATAGTTGTCAACATAGCTTCAATTTGTGCCATTCTATTGAGCATAGCCTCTTTATCCGCATTATCTTTTTCTTTTTCAGCCACCAAGCCCGCAATAATTCCTTCAAACCTTTCTTTATCTTCATCTTTTTCCTTAACAAGCTCTTTGATAACCAAGTTAAACTTTTCAATCTACAACACAAGCAATGATTAGAATCAAGAACTCGGAATTAACAGAAACTAATAACGGATCAAGTGAGTTACACAATAACATAATCCAATTGTGAGTAATTCTAGTGCTAGAAGCTAAATAACATGTTCTGATATATTTACATACTATTACTAAGAATAAAATTTTACTTAAACAATCTATAGAGATTGTCTAATCAACTCAATAAGAAATTCCTAAACATTCTCAATACATCAAAGGCGAAATATATTTATAAGTAATATGTAACTAGATTGATCCCCTGCACGCGGCACATCAATTGTAGGACATTTGAGGGATTTCTTAAGTTTTAGTATCATAATATATGTAACATGCTTTTTGCACTACGCCAAAATAGACCTACGACCACACTTTTTCAAAAATCGCCTGCCACACTTTTGATTAAATATGTGGCTGAATGTCATTAATAACATTTCAAAACCTTGTAGCCTATTTTTAGCCACACATTTATATATTCATGTCACCATTGTATAGTAGATTAACATATTTAGCCACACTTTAAGAAAAAATGTGACATTTACTAGCCACGGTTGGAAAGTAAGACCAAATTTAACAAACCAGCATGGTATTTTTTTTATATAATGTGACTAAAAGCTAATAGATATGGCCACTTGTATTAGTTTGCGTGACCGAAGTTAATAGCCCTAAAATTTTTAATTCCCGCTACCTATTTCACTCAATTTCACTCTCCCGCTTCTGTCAAAATATCTCAACCCTACCCCAACTTTCACCCTCCTGTTTCTCTCAAAATAATTGATCTCTTTATGCCACTACCATTCCCTCTCTCCGGTAGCTTTGCTCCTCCGACGAAAAGAACGTCATCCGATGGAAGCGTGATCGCATAGGAAAAGACAAAAAAAGGTGGTGCATACAAAATTGCCGCAATTACATGGTTGACTATTTTAAAAATTAGGATTAGTTGATGTCAAAATAATGTCAAGAAAGAATTTAAATTGTTGTTAAATTGCGGCTAAAAAATGGGTCAAACTGCTATTAAAAATGGACAAAAAAACGCAGCCAAATTGGTGACAAAATTGACGTAAAAATGGGCTTACAATGCAACCAAAAGGGTCTCAAAATTGGCGTCAAAATGTATGCCAACAATGGATTAAAACGACCTGGTGAGGCTCATGAATATAAACTTTTAATCAACCCTAATCATGAACCACCTATGATAACCCTACTCATAAACGGCCCTAATCATGACAATTGACAACTCGCAAACTATTGAAACTGCCATAATCATGACTAAAAAATATAACTTACATATTTTCTTGTGCCGCGTCATCGTAGTTCGCGGGTTGGTTGTTTCATTAGGTTTAGGTATCAAGAATCATCAACATCTATGATGGACGATAATATACTTTATAACTCTAGAACATACAACTCTAGATTTGTGTTAAAGCAAGGAATCATGTTCATGGCACTAGAAATTGGCACAAGATCAATTAACTAAAATGACTTCAACATAAGATTAATCGCAATTCAACCCAATTGTTTGACATTCAAAAGCAAATAAAAGATAGAAAATACCCAATGTTTAGAACCCTAGAATCAAAGTTTACACCTAGATATGAATAGAAGTTTTAGCCAAGCATGGCCATAGAAATCATCAAATGTTGTGTTCTTGGATTTTCAATCTTCAAGATTATAATGAAAAAAATGATAAAATTCATAGGTTGGAATCATTAGAGATGAATAACAATGATGAAGATCTCCCTAAGTTCCTTCTTGCAGGCCAATCATAGCCCTTAGTTAATGTCCACCATTAATTCTTCCTTAAAACAAGCAAAGTTTGACGTAGTGGAGGTGGTGGTGGTGGTGCAGCAGCGGCAGCTGCGGCAGCAGTAGACTTCATGCATGTTACTTGGTGCTCGGGCCTCGAATATAATTTCTAATTTTTCCGCCTTGCTTCACAAGAGCACCTACAAAAAGTATAAAATAAATAAATAAATAAAGTAACCCAAAAGTAATAAAATACATACAATACTAAAATAATAAAGTACAAGCCTAAAACTAATAAAAATACTATCTAATCAACTCAAAAATATACAAAACTGACAAATAAATGTGATGCTTTTAGCAACACATCAATAGGCCTCTGAGTTAGGTCCCTACATCATGTTATCGTGACTTATATTGTATCATAACGGACAATAACGAGTGGTACATGCCCTAGTGACCATTATTGGTTTAATTAACTATCATTGGATATAATTGACCATCATTGGATCTAATTAATGATCATTGGTTCTAATTGACTATTATTGTGCCTATTGAGCATCATCGGGTCTGATTCACCATCATTGGGTCTAAATGACCATCATTGGGTCTAACTGACAATGATTGGATTTAACTGACCATCATTGGCCCTAACTGACCATCATTGGATCCAACTGGTGATCATTGGTTTAATTAACCATCATTTGATCTAATTTATCAACATTGATCTAATTGACAATCATTGGTTCTAATTGACCATCATCGGGCCTAATTAACCATCATCAGGTCTAATTGGCCATCATCGGGCCTAAATGACCATCATTGGGTCTAAGTGGCAATGATTGGATCTACCTGACCATCACTGGGCCTAACTGACCATCATTGGATCTAATTAGTCATCACTGGGTGTAACTGACCATCATTGGATCTAACTGACCATCATTGGGTCTAACTGACCATCACTGGATTCAACCGGCCATCAGTGGTGTAATTAACCATCATTGGATCTAATTGACCATAAATGGATCTAAATGACGATCATTGGTTCTAATTGACCATCATTGGATCTAACTGACCATCATTGGGCTTAGCTGACCATCATTAGATCCAACTGACCATAATTTGTGTAGTTAACCATCATTGGATCTAATTTACCATTACTGGATCTTATTGACGATCATTAGTTCTATTTGACCATCAACGGGCATAATTGACCATCATCGGGTCTAATTGACTATCATTGGGTCTAAATGACATTTATTGGGTCTAAGTGACAATGATTTAATCTACCTGGCCATCTTTGGGCCTAACTGACCATCATTGGATTCAATTGATCATCATTGGATGTAATATCCTAGAGTTTTTTTAGGATTTTGTTCTTGTGTTGCTTTCCTTTGATTCATCAAGAGAAACAATAATTTGATTATGCAAATAAAGAAAGAAGGATGTTTTATTTCCTTCAATTCTTCACGTTTATGTTTTATTAATTGACAGTAGGTTTTATTCACCAAATAAATAAACAAAGAAAAACAAAACAAAAGGCTTAATTGACATAATTGATAAGGCTTAGTTATGCAGAAGTGAATATTGATGTAGACAGCGTTAAAGAGTGAAAGATATACCGGATTACATTTAAACATATGTTTCTTAGCTAGAAAATTAGCAAACAACATAGCCTGGGTACATTGTTTCTAACTATAAACAAATGACCTATACCATAACAAAAATATATTAGCTAAAAAAATATATAGTTTGTTTGTAGCTTGTGATGTATGCAAAAAATAACATATCACCTAAAATCTTACCAGTTTACATACAAAAAACAAATGTTCAAAAAAACATATATTTCTCAGAAAACATATACCGGATTGCATTTAAACATATGTTTCTTAGCAAGAAAATTTAGCAAGCAACATATCATGGTTACATTGTTTTTAACTATCAACAAATGACCTATACCATAACAAAAATATATTAGCTAAAAAATATATCGTTTGTTTGTAGCTTGTGATGTATGCAAAAAATAAAATATCACCTAAAGTCTTACCAATTTACATATTAACACTGACATAGAAAAAACAAATGTTAAAAAGTAAACATATATTTCTCAGTACACATATACCAGATTACATATAAACATATGTTTCTAGGCTAAAAAATCACCTAAAGTCTTACCAATTTACATATAAACATAACAAAATGACACTATACCATGACCAAACTCTTAACAGTTTACATATAAAACACTTAGAAAAATAAAGAAAAACAAATGTTAAAAATAAACAGATGTTTTCTCAGTAAACATATACCAGATTGCATATAAAAAGACATATAACATGTGTTTGTTGGCTAAAAAATAGCAAAACAACATACCATGTTGACCTATACAATAACAAAATGTGCCAAAATAAAAAAATTGTCATTTGTTTGTAGCTATTGATGTATATGCAAAAAAAAAAAAAAAAAAAAAAAAAAAACTTCACCTAAACTATTACCAGATTACAGAAAAAACATAAGTTTCTTATCTACAAATGGTAAAAAACATAAATGCTTCAAAAAAATCTAACCTTCTGATAGAAAACGGGTGAAGCCACCATTAACATTCTCATCGCTTTCGTTGCCTATAACATAAGTTTGCATTGTGTCAGTATAAAAACAACAGAAAAAGTGAAAAAAACACATTTTATTGTAATCTGGAATAGTGAATCCTATGTTAGGGGGGTCAAGTTTACTGAATATGGTGACAAATTGTGTGGGACGACACTGATAGGGGAAGGCATAAAATCATTATCACTAGCCTGAACATGTTTTACACCAGTCTCTAGCCGACTGGGAGAATCCATTTGTGTGTCGTATAAAGTTTTGAAACCACTTGAGATTACATTCAATGAGAAAACAAAAGTGAATAAAAAGAATGAAAGAGGGAATGTAAAGAACATAAGATGATAACCTAGTATATATGCTTGGGAGGGAGAAAAACCAGGAAAGAAGGATGAGAGAGGAAAGTGGGATGTCTACATCAATGTACAAGGGTGTAAGAGTTTAACAAAAAGTATGTCATGAATGTGCAGAATGTTGATAGATGCAATGACTATCTTGCCCTTAAGCCAATATACAAAATGGTAGACGTGGACGAAGGAATGGCCACAAGTTAGGGTTTGCATGGTTTCCTAAAGTCAAGGTGGTTTTCTATTTAGAATTCCCATATATTGGAAACCCTTGTTATAGTGAAAACTCTGAAAACTCTAACTTCCCGAGCTTTTTTTTATATGAAAAGTTTAGGGTATGTAATATACATGATTTTAAGCATTTTGAGTCAAAAAAATCAAAAAATCGCTGAGCACTTTTTTTTTTAAAAAAAATAAATAAGTTTTCGGGTAACACATTGTTAACACATGTTAATTTCGCTTAACATGTGTTACCCGAAAACTTATTAAAAAAAAAAAAGTGCTCGAGGCTTTTTTTTTTACTCAAAATGCTTAAAATCATGTATATTACATGCCCTAAAATTTTCAGGCCCTAAAAAGCTCGGTAAGTCAGAGTTTCCAGTACCCTATATATATATATATATACTATATAAACAAAACTTTTGAGCGAAAATTGGGTCAGACGACCCCTGCCCCTTAAAACCTGGGCCACTGAATTTAGAGGTATCCTTCATATAAATTAAACACACTTAATGAGACTTATTTAAAAATAACCTTTTAGTAGAATAACTAAGAGTTTACCAAACAAACCTTACTATTTTTAATTCAATTTGATCTTGAAATGGTCTTTAAAAAATATTAATGTACGTACTATGTGATTTGTGATACATACATTGGTGAATATATGTATACACTACTGTGCATTATTATATATGTTACATAATTATACACCCACTGTGCGTAATTATATTCCCGAATTGCATGCATAAAACTTTTTTACAAACATCTCTGAACAAATACTCACACAAAATTCATATGTATTTCAATGAAAAAAGTATAAACAAAAACAAATGATAATGTATAAACATAGACAAATAAGGACGTATAATAAATATAGTTAATGTAGTGTGTATTTTCTAAGATTAGATAGGCAACAAATAACACCTGGTAGCAAGAATGATTTTACTTAAGAGCTAAATGAGGTTGGTAAGAAAATGATTGATGACATAAAGGTTACTGTTAACTTATACATAACATTGTTAACGTAAAATTGAAACTGATTATTTGTATTAAACCTAGTAATGTTGGAGAGGATCGAATACAAATAAAGTTTACTCTCCAACGTTACTAGGTTTAAAAAAACTTCACCTTGCCATCACTGTTTCAAACATCAAAAGCTTTATAGCTGTCAACTTGGAGATCGAAAGCGGCCAACATGTATCTTGGAGTTAACTCTTCAAGATACACCGTCGTGCTTTTCTTGTCCATGACCACCTCACCAACTCGACCCAACCCCCAGTCACTGTCCTTGCGTCCTCCTCTACCCCACCTGCTGCCGATGCAGACACCACACCTAAACCTACTCCTAAAAGCTTATTCATTGATATTTACCTCCTAGTTTTTTATAGAGAAGCTTTAATGAAGATAAAATTTAGATGAAGATAAATATATTAGTTCATATTCAATCCAACCATTATAATATTTCTTCTCACTTTAAACTAGTTTACACTTTTCCTTCAATCTACAAGTTTTTCATAAACAGGTGTATTCTCAATAACACAGTTTTTAGAAATATTACAAAATTGAAATCTCTAAATCTACATAATTTTGGTAAGAATAAATTTTCTATAGATAATGGTTTGTAGCAGGGTCCAACGGGCTATACATAGCATGCTAAAGCCTTTGAAGATAACCAACACGTCTTCGTCTCCCTGGCTTTTGATACATTTGGGTCTCTGGCACCGAAAGTTATCTGTTTTTTTGACCAGGGTGCAACGGGCTATACATAGTACTGTCTCGACTCCAGGGGGCAAGGGTTTGTCTTCGGTAGACTAGGGTACACCATACAAAAAAGGGTGGCGGCGCAGCTTGTTACTCGTCTGCCTATTATTTTAATGTAATTTTTGCTTTTGTGGAATGGAATTTATAAAAAAAAAAAAAAAACGTTTTCAATTAAAACCCACTAAGGAACACTTGATCTTTAAGATTTAGTAAGAAACAATCATAGTTTCACACAACCTCTTATCATGGACACAATCATTACATATTATTGAATCAAAGAAAGACGGAAAGAAAATGAAATTGGATGCTTGAAAATGACCCAAAAGATCATATTTATAAGCACAAACTGGCTTTTTGAGGGTTCTAACTATTCTTCGCGTAAAAACTGAACCTTGACGTGATGTTAGACCTAACATAATACAAGTCTTAAAAGGTTTGGAGCAAAGAAAAACTTTGAACACAGGTGCAAACATAAGAGATTGCTTAGTTATGGAAACTTAGGGTTGTTTTCCTAATTTCTTTTTAGGAATCAAAAAGGTGAATTCCTATTTTTGTATTGTTAATTTGTTACTATAACCTATCCCGTTTATTAAAAAAAAATATTATATCCTTTTTGTAACTTCATTAAATTAAACTAATGCGTATTCTTTTGTATACTAACTAGCTAGGTTATATTTTGAGATAAACAAATATAATATAAAGACAAAATATGTGTTATAATGTAGCATATAAATTGATACTAGTGGGAATACCCGCGCGTTGCCGCGGACATTTTGTTTTTTTTTTTTGCGCACATTGGCAAGTTTCATATAATTTATTTTTAATACCATTTTCCTAATACTTGAATTGTTTCTTCAACAGCGAAATGAAATAATCTGGAAGCAAAAACATAATATAAAGATCGAAAACAA
Source organism: Ambrosia trifida (assembly GCA_028751855.1). NCBI lineage: Eukaryota > Viridiplantae > Streptophyta > Magnoliopsida > Asterales > Asteraceae > Ambrosia > Ambrosia trifida. The sequence continues at coordinate 6,018,995 of CM054122.1, read as the reverse complement.
CACTTTTTTGCCCATTCAAATATCTAATGCATTAATCACAATTACAAATACTTATTTATTAGTATAAAAAAAAGCATTTTGAACTTTGAATAAAACAATTAGGAGGTTCTATGCATGAAAATAGAGTAGGGTGACTTTTAACGCTTTTGGCCCGTCCCGTTTCCGCTACTGTATTCTTGTTTGACCCATTCAACATTGTTTGCTATAATTAAAAACAACTAAATTGGGTACTTTACAAGAGGCGGGTCAAAACTGTTCCAAGCACAAACATAGTGAATTTAAGGTGTTCATGTGGTCTAGAATTTTCTTGAATCGATAACTCTGGATATTTAAGAGAAAAACAAGTATTAGCAATTGTAATCAATTTTAAAACAAACTTATGTACTAAAGTTATAATAAATTTAACGTAAAAGGGGTAGAATCGGCTTCCCTTTCTTGTCTTAAAAGTGTACGGTAAGTTTAGTACATCCAATATCGTCTTAACAATAGTTGTGAAAAAATCCATTTGTATACTTTGTATTTGTTCTAAGACTTCAATGAACTGATTTCTCCTCTCAGATTTGCTCTTTATTACTGTTCACCCATGAGATTGGGAGGGAGGTTCTTTAGAAACCACTCACGTTGCTTTATGTACGCCAATGTGATACTCTGTTGAAATGTACATCCTTAGTGCCGAATATTGCTCAATAAGAATGTGAACTTTTAACATGACTAACCTGTGTAGGCTCTCAAATGAATATTATTGAGATGAGGTGACAACGTTTTTATTTATTATTTCGGCAAGGTTCTCTACATGTCCATATATTTAGTACCTGTTATAGGACCTATGCCCAATTAAAGCATCTAAAACTTGCAATATGCAACTACATAAAAATTCAGACAAACAATATTTAACGAGGCTTAACTATATAAATAGTTGACTACCGTAAAATCACATATAACACATTTGTTAGTTGCCTAGTTGTGAGATGCTTAATAAAAGATCTTACAAAGCACAAGCTAAGATCAAAAAGTTTGAATGTTAACTATACTACAACTCCCGAGTTAGCAAAATCAAAAGTGAATTTTATAATTTTATGCAAGTCATGCCACATAAGCTAATATAGCTATTAAACCAACTTGCATGAAATTACCTTTCCAACAGATAAGCAATAGGTTAGCAAATGGCCATTAAAACTTGAACAAGCCCAACAAAATTAGCACCCACGGCAATGCCATATCTTGTAGATATTGCTTGCGGAATTACCTGGTATTGTACAATACTTTTAGTGATTGATCACGTAGATATCTTACTGTAACAACAGGAACGACCATACAATAGCATTAAAATTAAACACCTCTCCAAATATCAGTACAAAAGTCACAGACAGCAACACAGCTCAAACAAGCCGAGCCGTAATGAGCCCAAGCTCGAGCCGGGAATATTACTCATTTAGTTATCGACCTCGAGGTCGAGCTTTACATACAAAGCTTGATTAGGCTCGCGAGTCTAAACGAGCCTAAATAAATTTTGTATTATTTTTTATTTATATAATATACCAACTATTTAATAATGACGAGCCAAGCTTTGAGCTTATTTATAATTGTTCTTAAATTACCTCGAGTCGCGCTTCCAACTTTATTTCGTTGTTTGTGAACCTATCATTAAGTTTAGTATAACCAGATAATCTTAATCTTTGTATGGAAACAAATAGTGTTACTTAATTACCTTGGTACAGCTCCTCTTGTTTGAAGTTTTGACATCCACTAATGGAGGTGCTTCATTCAAGGGAAAACCAAAGAGTTTACAGCTACTCCCAATGCTATCATCTTTTTCACCGGTTGCATTAGGCTCAATAACAGTTTTCTCAACGGACCCACTTCCAATTGAAGGTGGAATGATGGGAAAGCGGTTGAAGTATGTAGAAATCATCTTTACAACATACTTTTCTTTCAGGAGACCCATCCATTTGGAATTTCATTTTGATTCTTGTGCTGATAGATACCATGTTACTAACTGATTTCATGTACTTCGCATATGGAACAACAAATCCGCTCAATTGGACATAGATTACATTTGTTATTTAAAAAAATAGTTAAAGAACAGTAACCAAAATTTATTTTCTTGATTAAAACATTAGTTTGGAAAACTTACCTTGGACAGTAGAAAACATGAAAGGTACTGTTGGTAGACACTGCATTAGCGACAGATGCAAAAGTGTCGGCATAAGATTTCAAGTCGCCCATGGTTGTATCAGGAAGAATTTTTCTTGGTCGTGTGGCTCTTCGGGTTCCCAGCCTCAGTTCTCCATCTTCTCCCATGAAACCCCATTACTTTCAAGCCACTTGAGCTCGGCTCGTTTACACCCCCAGTAAAATGTAAACAACATTAGATAACTAAGTTCAAAGCTAAGCCTTCTTAAGTTTCAACCATGCAAAACTATAAGATGTTACTAACAAACCTGAGATGCCATTGCAGTTGGTTAAGTAGCAACTTTCATAATTGTCCAACCTTCTGTATTGGGTTCAGCTAGCTCACTCAGGGCCTGTGAAGTTTTAACACATTGATCGCATAACCGAAGACATCAAAATCATTGACAACACTAACACAAACACATGGTGGGCATCCCTTCAAGCAGGTTGTTTGACGCAATAATCCATCCTACCTATTGCTCTTTTTATTCAAAAGCGAGATTATTTGACTTAAATGATCCCAAAGGCACTGAACAAACTAAACGTATAAACTATACAATTCTAAATTCTCTATCGAACGTATCCAGAATAAAAGAAACCCCTATTTCCCTAAATATGATTAATCAAAGTAAAATTGCACTTAAACTATTAAATTAGTCGGAAATTAGAAATTAAATATAAAACAATGAAATATCAAACCAGTTTATGGTTAACTAAGAAGCAAAGTATACATTAAGGACGTACCTATTGAAACACCGTTATTCTTCAATGACCAATACCTGGAAAAGTTGAACAACATATTTTAGATTACAACCAAAGAAGAAAGGTGCCTTTTATTAAGCTAGGGAAAATAATAGATTGGTGTTTGAAGAGATTATGGTCATGAAGTGGGCTACTGTGGAAACCCACTTCGAAAATTCCAACAAAAAACCCTAATTTGAAGAAGGTAAGTGTAAATATAACAGCAATACCTTTATCCATCGTAACTGATAAAAGGGAGCATATATAGTATGAAACCATCGCAAAGACTGTTCACATAGCAATGATTAAAGATTGGTTTTTGATGGTCTGGTCGAATGTAACGTATGATAGGCAGAAGGGGAAAGGAAGGAGGGGTAACAAGGGAATGAGCTTTTAGTCTTTAACTAAAAACAAAATGTAAAATTACTATAATATCCTTTTAAGTGTCTTAATTGTCACAATTATCCCCAAAATACCCTTAAATTTTTTGCTTAAGCATGTTGTACATGTTGCTTCTTAAGTTGTACGTAAAGGAAAATGACTATGTTAGCCATCACTCCTCCTTAATAAGATAATATAGATTAATATACTATAATATGATAAAGTAACAATTTTAATCACCTGAATAAGAATGAAAATGTTCATTAAAGAGAGAATGTATCATGTATGTTTGGATGAGGTGCAAAGACATAAGCAACCATCGAGCACTATAGTGCTATAAAAAACAAAAAAAAAACGACTTTTTAGTGGATTTTGTACACATGGGAAAAAAACATAATGTATTCAGATAATTCATTAATCATATCTAAGCAACTCACTAATCATGTTAAGATATATGTATTTTGAACCTACTATTACATCTAAGAACCCACTAACTACTTATATATTCACAAATGCAGTCACTTTGGTAAGAATCTATTTTTTTTTGTATTTTAATTGGTGTTGTTAGAAACATTGATTACAAAGGTTGCTAAACCGGTTAGATGTAGCCTATGATTCTTAGACACCAGATAAATCTTTAGCCTTTTTTTTAAAGTTAACTTTTATTTAACCACCATGGCCAAGTCCTCAAATTGAGGACCACCAACAAAGAACTACATCATATATACAGGGGACTTACACCAATCTTCTCATACAATCGACCTATAATTGGACCTATTTTGAAACCAAAAGAAAGGTAGACACTTGATGTTGAAATAACATATCTAGCAGAGTAACTTTTATTTCTAAATATTTTGTGGTTCCTCGCCTCCCAAATGCACCAACAAGACGACTTGAATAATTGATTTCTTCCGTTTGTTCCAATTCATATCTTTAGCCACTTCTACCAAGTCCCAAATATCAAACACTAACATCGGACTTATATCGCACCACGACCCAATCGCTGACCAAACCTCCTGAGCGAGCTTACAGTTTGAAAAAAATATGATCCACCGTTTCAATCCCCCAATTGCATAGAACACAAGACATATCACCAACTTGAACATTTCTTTTGCTCAACTCTCATTTTTTTGGAATCCTCTTCATCTTAATATGCCACCCTAAAATATTGCATTTCAATGGAACCCTAGACGTCCAAGGGAATGCAAAACCTCCACCGAAAACCCCATTGTTTTTAATCATCTTCTTTATATTCTTCACCGTGCATTGATCAATATCTTTTACGCCCCATTTCCACAAGTCAGGACCTATTCTTCTCGGCAGTGTCAAAAGAAAAACTTGCAAATTTGACAAATCATAATGTACCTCATGCGTAAGCGGCCTGCTGATTCCATTCGATAAGAATTCACAAGTATTCCCCACCCATTACAATTTATCAGCTACAAATGCGCATTTTTTCTTCTCCACATTATAAAAGGCCGGCCATTTTTCATAAAATGGAGAGTCGTCCACCCAAACATTCTGCCAAAGGCGAACTTTCCAACCTTCCCCAATATTTGCCCGAAAGTTCTAGAAAAAAAGGCCTGACACTGATTTTAACATCTTCAATTGCTTTAACAATATGCCGTCAACAACCTCTAATATTTTTATTTCATGGTAAAGATAAATATTAAGTTCAGGATTTACGAAAAACCTCGATCACCTTCTTCCAAAGCTCATCCGAATTTAGACGGTACCTGGCGCTCCATTTAACTAAGAGCGCTTCATTCACATGCTTCAATCTATGGCCCTATGACCTCCTAGTTTTTTTTTTTTTTTAATCAAGAGTGACTCGATCCCAACTCACCCAATGGATTTTGTTGACCCTCGAAGTCCCCGACGAAAGAAACCGCTGCATTATTTTTTTTCCAAAGTATTGATTATAGCCGAAGGAGCCTTGTATAGGGAACATAACATATAGGTAGACTCGCAAGAACCGATTTTATAAGGGTCACTCTACCCCCAATGGATAGCGTTCTAGCTTTCCACCCAGCTAGGCGTGATTCAAACACTTCAATAACTCGCCTCCAATGATAACACCTTTGCATATTCGCGCCAACCTTGATACCTAAATAATCAAACGGTATCACACCCCTTTTGCATCCCAACATCCTTGTATTGCTATCCACTTCTTCTCTGGTTTGTCCCACCCCGAAGAAGTTAGATTTAGACAAATTGATGCGCGATCCCGAGCACACATAAAAACACCTAAGGATTCGGGCTAAGTTGTTCACATTGTCATCATCCCCTTTCATCAAGATCCTAGCGTTATCTGCATATAAAAGGTGAGATAAAGAGCGTTCTTCCCCAATAGTATTTATATCTCTAAAAATACCCAAAGCACACGCCTTGTCAATCAAACAAGATAAAGCTTCTATCACCACTAAAAATAGAAACGGAGACAAATGATCGCCTTGTCGAAGGCCCTTTTGAGCGTTAAACTCAAAAGTTGGGGAACCGTTAACTATAAATGACGCTCTAGAGGATTCTAAAATGCCACGAACCCACATCATCCACTTCTCGGGAAACCCATCTGCGCTAAAATGGAGATTAAAAAATTCCAATGCACATTATCATATGCCTTTTCAAAATTTATTTTAAAAATAAACGCATCCTCCTTCTTCTTTTTTAGCCACGCGAGCACTTCATTAACAACCAAAGGCCCGCCCGAAATATATTTGCCCTTTTGAAAAGCAGATTGTGAGTCAGAGATAACCAAGGGGAGCACCTGTTTAAACCTTTCTGCCAGCACTTTGGAAATCACTTTACTAATGATTCCAATTAGTGTAATAGGCATGTAATCCTTTAGAAGATTAGGGTTCTCAATCTTCGGTATCAATGTAATATAAGCAGAGCCACATCCTCTACTAATCTGACCCGTGTAGGAAAAAAATATTAAGCACATTACAGAAGTCTTCATTTAATAAGTCCTAATATTTTTTATAAAATTAAAATTAAACCCGTCTGGACCCGGCGTTTTATCTCCCCTACAATCATAACAACCGCTTTGATCTCTTCTTTAGTGAACTTTATAATCAAATGATAGATCACCCCTTCTAGAGTTCTGTTAATATTATCACAAAGTAAACCTGGTCTTGTCTTGCACGATTCTTTAAAATGCTCCCTAAAGTGTGAAAGAACCTCTTTTTTTACAAGAGTTGGTTTAGTAACCCATTTATCCACAATAAAAGGCCCCGGAATAGAATTCTTAGCTTTTCTACCATTGATAAAGGCATGGTAGAAAGCTGTGTTATAATCTCCATACTTTGCCCACTGAACTCTAGACTTTTGTTTGAGATTTTTCAATTTAGCCTCTTCAAGAATCACAAATTATTTCTTCCCTTCTTCCCATATCCACCATTGCTATTCCTCTAATTCCCATTTCTTCCATATCCTTCTCTAAATTGCTTAAATTATTTTTCACAGAAACCTGTCGATCCTCTTCCTTTTTTTAGCCAAGTGTTTCTCCACTCTCTCAATTCTTGAAATGGTAATTAATCACACTACCATGCACGCCTCTTAAATAAATCATTATCATGACATATCATTTAATACCAATTTGGTTGGGTTTTTTTTTTCACGTTCACATCACAACTTTAAAATGTCTTGAGGCAATGACAAAGTTGTACAGAGACTTCACTCGCGCAAGACGTGCACACGTAGAATTAGAAATAGGTTTTATGAGTTATCGATTACCTGTTAATTCTTTAAAAAAATTTTTATTCCTAAAAAAACGACGTATTCCTTTTATAGTATTTTATCTCTTTATATTAATTTTGTCTATCCCAAAAAGTACCGGAGGATAAACTATTTATGGTTATGTAAAACACCATGTGTAATGGGCATTATATGGGCATGAATAATTATGATAATGCCCCTAACACCATTCCCTATGGCATTATATGGGCATTAAGAGGATGGAACATTTCTAATATAATGTCCAATTAGGATAAAAAATATGAAACGTAATAACTAAAAACGGCATTAAGTGGATTTAACCATTACACATTTTTTTAGGGGCGTTATGATAATGATGTGGAGGAAAATGCCCCCTAAGAGGCATCAACCATTACTTATGGTCTAACTTATTTTGTTTATAAGTTTTATACTCTGGAATTATCAATATCTATAAGATTTAAGATAAGTTAATTTGACTTCAAAATTCGAACTTACTTAAATTAGGAAAATTATATTTGAGGAAAATATTGGCCCAGACAATTAGATCAAACACGAATACGAGATACTTGGGGGACAAACCCGCGACTATTTCTTATTAAACTAATGAACAAACAAACAAACAAGGGACTAATAAAAACATTAACCTAGACCCTTATTTATACTAATATTACCGTACTAATCCTACTAAAATACTACTACCAATTATTATCTAGTACTAACCTTACATCATTATTTCTTAAATAATATAATTCTAAACATTCAAACCAATCTAAACCATTCTAATTTCACTTTGGTCCTTCAACTTTCAACCCATACGCGTTTTAGGATTAACTTTCAACATTCCCCCTTAATCCTAAAACCCGGCCATGCTTCTCTTACTTCCCCAATCTGACCACTCGGGTCTTGATCGCTCTCACTTTCTTGCTCAGTATCTAGCTTTCTTTCTTGCTCATCTTTCTCGATCGAACCACGCAGCTTCTTGATCTTCATGCAACAACTTGAAAACAAGTTTCTTGACTGCATTCTTCCTTTTGTTATTCAAGATCTGTTCTTGAGGGCATCATTTATCAAGATCTGCTCTTGAGAGCACATTCATCAAGATCTGCTCTTGAGGGCACATTCATTCTTTCTACCGGTTTGCTTTTTTTTTTAGTTGAAATTGATTCCCGATCTCTAAACCAATATCCAAACGCCGCAAAAACTTTCTTTTCTTCTCTTCTTTTCAACAAAGATTCTTTATTACTTTCATATCAAGAAAACAAGTTCTTGATTCGTACTACATTCTTTCAATAAACGAACCACACAACCTTCTTTTCAGTAAATGTTATTACTTACCAACTTTTTTAAATTCATCAAGAACAACATTCTTGATTAATCTACTTAACAGAAAACAGTCTTGCAAACCTGGATAATACTTGTTTCACGGTTATTTAAACATCACCCGAACAACACTCGTTGCCTTACTACACTGTTTGGACTCCGATTACAGCCTCGAAACACTTCTCGTACAGCTGTCGAACACTACCAAAACCATGCCACAATGTTGGCACATCCTTGCAACACCGGCTGACCCGAACCATCTCGTTTTCGCCGTCGTACAACACCTAATGAATTTTGTTGCTGGGTGTTGTGAAAAACACCACAAGACATAATCAACTAATTCAATGAACAATTCGGCTTTAGCTCATGCGTATGCATAAAAAGTATGTGATTATCACAAACCCATACTCAGCACGCTAGAATCTTGTGACCCATAATAACCTTGGAAACTATTTCCACTAATTTTTATTTCGAAAAAAAAAGATTCCATGAACTTTGAAAATTAATTATAATTATATTATAATTATAATTATAATTATAAGTATATTTATAGAGGAACAAAATGAATAGTACTCCTAATTAATGTTATTTTTCTTTTTTTGTTTTTTTTTATAAATCCAAACACTTTCTTTTACTAATATGGTTTCATAATCTATGTTACCTTATTAAAGAGGAAACATGTCTAGAAAAGTAATTATACACACATTTAAGATGGGAGTTGAAGAGACTCTTCACAAATCTCCAATCTTTGATCATTTTATTCCCTTTATACCCCTTATGTACATCCTATAATGCTTATTGTATATGTGTGTAATACACACTAAATATCCATCTCAACATGTGTAACTATACACTTTCATGTTCATCATTATGAGAGTTAATTTATTATCAATCAATGTATATAAATGCGACATTGATTAACTGGAATTGTTTTGTGAATTGGTTAGGGGAACCGCTACAAACCTTTCGTCTCTCTTTAGTCAATACAAATACAATCTGATGCCGATTTTGCTTCCAATTGTGAAATTTGATGGAACGAAGACCGCACTAGGGTGTTGGTGTTGGAGCTCTGGTGTATCGCTGCCTAAGATTGAGGTTATTTATAGTTTTATAAATCACTTATATGTATGTATGTATCTTTCATTCGATCACATATTGTAACTTTTATTTTGGGTTTCAATTGTGTGTTGGAAATTATAATTGTGAATTCAATTATTGACAGGTCCTTGAGTTGGCTAAGAAGATAAGAAAGGATTACAAGAAAACCACAATCTTGCCTTCGAAGCCTTCCAATGATGAATAAATGTTCCGTTCTTCACCGATTAAGGTATGAAACTAATGCTTTTTGGTTTCGGTTTGTGTAGTTAAGTTGGTGTATATATTAGTGAAAGTAATGGTATTATTATTTTATAATTAAAATCTTTAAATTTGTGATTAAGGCAGACGAAGTTTAAAATCATTTGGTTATCATCTACTTGGTGTTGTTGAGGAGATTATAATTGTTTGACGTCTAATTTTCATGTTTTGGCTTGTTGGCTTATCTTTTGCATATAAAGGTGCACATTTTCTACACTTAAACTTATCATATAAAACATTGTTTGTACGTACACATGTTTAACACCACAACGCGCGTCCCACTGCAACGTGCGGGTCAACCCACTAGTAAATCACAAATGGCTTGGTGGTGGAGTGGTTTGTAGTGCATTTGTGTTATTTGAGGTTTCGGGTTTGAATCCTAGGATTTTCGTTTTTTTAAGTTCAAACACTTTCTTCACTAATATATATATGGTTTCATAATAAATCACAAATGGCTTGGTGGTGAATTGGTTTGTGGTGCATTTGTGTTATTTGAGGTCTCGGGTTCGAATCCTGGGATTTTGGTTTTTATTTTTATTTTTACAAACACTTATTTATTAATAAATATATATGATTTCATAGTAAGTGATAAAATGGTTTGGTGGTGGAGTGGTTAGTGGTGCATTTGTATGGTTTGAGGTCTCGGGTTCGAAACATGGGAATGGCAAGTTTTTTTTATTTTTTTATTTAAAGGTCCAAACACTTTTTTAGTAATAATTGTATATGATTTCACAATAAATAACAACATGACTTAGTGGTGGAGTAGTTTTTGGTGCATTTCTATTGTTTGAGGTCTTAGGTTCGAAACATGGGAAGGGCAAGGAGCAACTCTTTTTTTTTTCCATTCACAACATGTTATTAAGTAATAAATACAAATATACCAATGTTTGTGTGAGATGTCGTTTTTAAATTATGGTATGAAAATTGGTAGTTACTTTGTTGATAATAGTTTTTTAGTATTTTGGAAACCACAAAATTGTAAGGCGCGCTTAGTTCAAAGTAATCACCGACTTACCTAAAAAAAATCCAGGTCAACTCCTTTTCTAATTGGATCGACCACATAAATGACCAACATGGTGCTGCTCCTTGCAACCTTTAGCTAATTTGCTAAAACCACAAAAGACGTGAATCCCTTTATTTGATCTTCAAGGATTCTTTCAAGTCAACAAGAAAAATAAACTCTGGCCTTCTAAAATTATGCCTATGATCACACAACTCCCAAGGACAAAACAATTCCTTTTTCTTTCTAGCTTGTTTTCTGTTCCGATCACAAAACCTGATTGTTTTCTGTTCCAATCACAAAACCGCCAAGCTCTAATACCAATTGTTGGCTCAGACAATTAGATCAAACACGAACACGAGATACTTGGGGACAAACCCGCGACTCTTTCTTATTAAACAAATGAACAAACAAACAAGGGACTAATAAAAACATCAACCTATACCTATATTTATACTAATATTACCATACTAATCATACTCAAATACTACTATCAATTATAATCTAATACTAACCTTACATCATTATCTGTTAAATAAGATAATTCTAAACATTCAAACTAATCTATACCATGCTTTCACTTTAGTCTTTCAACTTTTAACTCATACGCGTTTTAGGATTAAATTTCAACTGGAAAAATATGTCAATGTCACGTAACATTATTTAGAATGATTTATTAAAAGAATAACTATTATTATAGAAAATATGAGTTAATTAAATTGTATTGTTATACAAAACTATATTAAGATCATATAAAGTCCATCGTATCTTATCTTAGTTTTTTATAAGAAAAATTATTTTACCTAAAATTTGTAAACTTATCTAAAATGCATGTACTTCTATATTGTTTAATTGTTTTTTTAATGACATTATAACCTTTTAATTTATCAAAAGTTGATAATTTTAGCCTAATTTAGAGTTAACAAGTGATCATATTTTTTTAAATTAAAAAAAAGTTTGTGCATCTTAGATTAACTTAGCACGGGAGGGGCGTTACCCTGGTATACTATGATTTCCTTCAATCCTGTACTGTCACACCACTACTCTGATTCACTATTCTAAAATATTCATTTGAAGGCAATACTATCTTGAACCATTACCCTGAAATATTTTGTTTTTGTTTTTCATATAAAATAAGCATTTTAATTAATAATAAGCGAAACATAAATTAAATTAATACGTGCCTGAAATTAAAATTAATACGTAAATAGTTAGACTCGTAAACACACAATTACATAAATTAATAACCAAAGAGAAAATCAGACAATTAGTAGTTATGATCACTATAACGCTCGTCCAATCTCCCGTATTGATAACCGAAGCTTCGAATGATGGATCGATCATTTCTTCATCAGACCTTGGTACGTACCCACCCCTTCCTCGGTCAATTTCGTACCCTTTGGCTCAACATGGCACTTCTTGTCTCATAATGGAGTTTGTCACTATAGGAGTATTTGGCACTTGAGGGGTAGTATGTGCCTTTTCAATTCTTATTCCACTTAATCGTAGTTAAGCAAATGTATAATTGTACATCAAGCTCAACTCTTCCACAGTAAAATCTTTTGAACATTGTGGATGATATACGTCAAAAGTTTGGTGGGTTTGAAGGTGGACGGTTTGCACGGCGACCCGATGATCATCGACAGTATAAAGGTCCCGCAGGTTTAGTCAAAAACGGATAACCATCTCCTATAAAGATAAAATGTGGTGAACTTGATTGTAAATAGAGAAGGTGAAATGATTATAAAATAACTTATGAACTAGTTTTAGTAGAGATGGTGAAATGGTTTAAAAAGAGATGATGAACTAGTATAAACTGGTTATTTATTTTTTAACTAGGTTGGAGACCCGCGGGTACCCGCGATGCAAACCATAGAAAATTAAAATTTATAAAGTTAAAAAGTATAATTAAATTACATGTTTTAACAATATGGTAAAGTTGAACAAAATATTCTAGGTTTCAATAATGACGTAAGTTTGGCATGTTTCGTTTTTTCAAAAATATTGAATCTTAACTAAAAAAATTATAATTTAAAATTCGTAACTAATTAAAAAACACAATATGGTAAGTAATTAAGAATTAAATAACCATTCAAAGTAATCAAATCATACCATTATATTGAAAAAAAAAATAAACCAAAGATTATGTCAAACACAAAACTATAATATCAAAAAACCAAATCCGGAAATAAAACATAAAAGATTACTAAAATAAAAAATAATCAAATAAAATTAACAAAGCCAGCGTTCTGCAAAGCCTTCTTATGCTTTCTTCCATCAAAATGTACGTTCAAGTTTGGTTGACTGGTAGATTGGACATGGCATAGACCACAATAGAACATATCATTTCCGTTTGCATGCGCAACCTACAAAACAAAAAAAATACAAAAATAAGTTACTTATATTTATATAAAAAAACGTATATAAATATATATATATATATATATATATATATATATATATATATATATATATATATAGGGGGAGGATAAATTGAAAACCCTCCCCAGTTAAAGAAACCTTGAAAACTTCATCCTATCCATCCATCTATCTTAATCAATGGTCATTATTTATTTTGACTTTTTACCTTTTTTCTAAAATTCAATTAATATCAATAAGGTACAAGAAGGGTAGTTTGGGAAACATGTAACCACTTGTATTCTCTCCCCTCTGATGCAAAAGTACATTGGTACTTCTTCTCTCTTACTTTCTTTTATAATTTCTTTTCATATTTTATTTTCAAATCTTCAGTTTATTATTATGGCCCTATTATAATGTGTTACAAATATATTACATCCATAGAGTGTTCTTTTAACATATATGAAACCTGTTGTAACATAAAACGAAACCTGTTGTAACATAATATATGCATGTAATTGCATAAATTACTACATTTATGTTACTGTTATAGATCCAAAAAGTGCATTTGTGTTACAGACTTGAAACAAAAAAGATAAAATAAAAATGATACTGTTACAGATCCAAAAAGATAACATAAAAAGATAATTCCATTTATGTTACTGTTACAAATCCAAAAGTGCATTTGTGTTACAAACTTGAAACAAAAAAAACATAATATATTCATGTAATTGCATAAATTACTACATTTATGTTACTGTTACAGATCCAAAAAGTGCATTTGTGTTACAAACTTGAAACAAAAAAGATAAAATAAAAATGATACTGTTACAGATCCAAAAAGATAACATAAAAAGATAATTCCATTTATGTTACTGTTACAAATCCAAAAGTGCATTTGTGTTACAAACTTGAAACAAAAAAAAGGAAGCTTGCTTATTCATGTAAAATGCAACATAAAATAAAAAATGTTTTGAACACAAAAAAGTCAGTAATTTCAAGAATAACCAACAAAAAATTTACATAACAATGTTTGTTACAAAAATGTTACAAATTTACAAATGTTTCAAACGTTAATAAATAAAAAATATTATACCAAGGAAACTTTTTATAAAATTACAAATTTCATAATGTTAAATATTATAACAAGAAAATACAATAATATTTACATAACCATGAACTGAATCCTAAATAATTAAAACTATGAAATCCAAATAAATTGCTTCAAAAACCCAAAAAGTAAACAAAATCATAAACTTCATATAAAATTTAATACACCTTAAATAATTTTCTTGAAACAAACATAAAACAAAGTGGGTGTATAACTGGATAAAAAGTCTTGAAGAGTTTCTTGTCATATTTTTTCAACCCCCCCACATAACTTGTTGCAAAAATCCATAAAAAGATGACTTTAAAACTAAAAACAAAATTTGACAAAACCATAATCTTCAGATCTTCATCATCTTGCTTCATCTTCTTGAACCCGCCTAACACCACCCGTCACGTACCTGAAATATCTTTGCAGATCTTCATTATCTTGCTTCATCTTCTTGAACCCGCCTAACACCACCCGTCACGTTCCAGATCTATTAACCACCTCCGGAGGTGGACGAATGAGGGGGAACTGGTGATTAAAAGTGTCGGTGGATTGGAGGTGAGTGGTGGACTGGTTGCCTCCGGATATAATGGTGGCGGACCGGTTGTCTCTGGATCTGATGTTGGCGATGGCGGTGGACCGGTTCAGGCAGCAACCTTCTTCATTCCATTTTACATTCATAAATGTCTTTAGATCTGATGGTGGCGGTGGGTATGGACTGATTATGGTGTTGGGTGTTCTGGTTAGAAGTTGGTGAGGAGATTTTGGTTGAGAAAAAGTTGAAAAAGAAGAGAGAGAGAGAGGATATATGGAAAGTATGAGATTGAGAGGAAAGATAAGTGATAGAGAAAGAGAAAAGAGAAAGTGAGAGATGTCAGACTTGATGTAAAAGGGATGGACCACAAATTAAGATGAGGTGCCAAAAATGCCCCTAGATGCTTTTCTAAAAAAACAAACGTGGCAAAATGTGAGCCATTTGATGGGTTTTTAAGGTTTCTTTAACTCAAGTGAGTTTTTTGTTTATAATTCCCCTATATATATATATATATATATATATATATATATTAAATCTAATACCTTGGATTGATGTTTTTTACCATTAACATGCTGTTCAAACTGAGATTTGTCCAGACATTGGACATCACAAAGTGGACAATAATTCGTTTGTTGGAGAACTGCACCGTTGGCAACCATATGCGAGAACCTTATATCCATGAGTACTAAAAGTTTAAAATATAACATGAAAGAAAATATAACATGACAAATTAATATTCTGTCAAAGTTTTTAATTTTAATTTTGTTGTGCTCGTGAATTATGTAAGTTAAAAAAAAATCGATGCAAATAAATCTCATAATAAAAAAATTCTTCAACCAAAAAAAATAATAGGATAATTTCCAAAAGAAAACATAAGTCAAAATATAATGTTCACAAAACTTAATAATAGTGCATGACAAAAGGAATTAAATCAAGTACAGAAAAAAACGAATTATGAATACGTTCATAACATCCATTGCAGCATGGTAATTTCCTAGCATCTTGACATCGAACGTTGCAAGTAGAACACATATCGACATCATCTTCTTCAAAGTATTTACCCTTCATTATACTAACGCGATGAGGTTAAAGACCCGGAAACTTTATGGTTGAACAAAAGATAAATGAAAAGTAACATAACATGAAATAATTTTATCAAATTTAATTAATGCTTTAATACATAGCATGAAGCAAAATATCACACGATATCTAACATATAAACAATTGAAGTTGAATTCGAACATTGCTATAGGGACTCAAGTCTCTAGCGTTTACAATTTTCCACCCACTTGAAAGTTATAAAGCTCCTTTTTAGTCATTTAATACATTAAATTGAATAATCTAACATTACTCAAGCTCTTGTTTAACCAATTATCCTATTAAGAGAACCTAAAACAATAACTCTATATATATAATCCCTGTTATTTTACAGATTCTAATTATTCAAGATCACACGATCACTTAGACCAAAGAAAATGCCAATAGTAAAATGTCCGATGATTTAAGTCGCTGCACATTAGAGCATTGTATACCAACTTTACAAAGATACAAATGTAACTGATATAAGTTAAAACAAAATGTTTTTTTTTACTTCATAGCATTTAACTACACAAGTTAAATGACTTGGCCTCTTCTACAACAGTTGAGCAAATTGTGGCAAAAGAGTTTGACCCACTGGACGATATTGTGGAGTGGCTGAAGCCATCTGCTTGAATGGTTGACCTTCTTGTGGAGTTGTGGTGTAACTGCAGCCCAAAATTGCAACATATATCAAATATACTACCCAGTTGCATCCCTATAAAACAATATATAAATAGCAATCACCAAACCAAAAACGAAGAAACATACTTGCATTAAATAGTCTGTTACAAAACTTTGAGGACCAATCGATCCCAATTGAAGGTGGTGCCGAAGAAACTAAGAAAACAAAGGTTCTTTTAGTAAGACATTGTATATGTAAGCGAATCGAACAGACTATTAAATACCCTGAAATATAACGGGAGGAATCAAAGAGGTTCAGTTTTAACCCACTCAATTCGTCTGCCATACAAGCTAACTTGCGACTGTTCAATGTTTTCTTTGCCCATCTACATCACTCAATGATTCACAAAAGTTATACTTGCATAACGACCAATTTCATTCGACCATTGGTTAACATTGTCGAAATTGTCCAGACCATTGACATCATAGACTATGTGCAAAAATCAAATTACAAAGACATTAATAAAAAAAGGGAAAGAAATACCAAATTTACCTGAGCTCGAGGCTATAAGAAAGCATTTGAATAAAAGCAATTATGTGATATTGAACAATCTGAATCAAAAGATACTATATAAACTAACCTTCATGATAAAGCGATCAGGGAAGATTGCACAGAAGCACTTGAATCGGTGACTATACTTGATAGAAAAAATCAATCAAACCAAAATCCTTGAGTCCATGTTTTCCTGTAACAATCGATAACGCGTCCATTAACAAAATCGTGATAAACATACAACAAATACCAATGAGATATGATAAAAAGAAACATAGATAAAAAGAAATAGAACTCACACCTATATGACTTTAAAAAAAATATCTTTGTTAGGTAACCACGCAACCATTAATTGACATTGGAGCTACCTAACACAAGATTTTTCCCGGGTTTGCTATGAACCCATGGCAATAATGATGCCAACATAAATGCAAATTGCCAAAGCCATTCTTATCCGAGCTTATATGTTTTAAAGCCCTAACACAAGATTTTTCCCAGGTTTGCTATGAACCCATGGCAATACTTAGCCTTTCAAAGTATAAACAGATATGAAATAGCATATTGTGTTTCTTGCATCATTGAAACCTCAAATTTCAATGATGCAAGAAACATAATATGCTATTTCATATCTGTTTATAAGTTGTATAATCAAAAGTTGCAGAAGGGTTGATCAAAAGGCTAACCTCTCACAAGATCAAGTATTTTAAACAAACAAATAATTATCTGTCCTTGTTGTCGTCTTGTGGCAGTTGAAGGCCGATGAGACCAAGCAGATTGGAAGCAGGTCCCGGCAGTCCCTCTTGAGAAGAAAAGGAACCACGAAAGCTCCACAAGATTCAAATCCACATCTACTGCAGTAAACTCCTTGTCGTCCCTCTCTCCAGATGCCCCCTAAATTTACAATAATAAAAGTTAATGTGTCAAATTTAACAATAGTTTTGAAAGCCTTAAAATGGTGCTGGGAATTGAACTAACCTCGTCCTTCTTTGTAGGTGCTTCAATTGTCCCAGGATAGTTCAAACGCCTTCGCCCGGTTACGGATCCATAAAAAGGACATTACCATCGCCTCCTTAACCACTCTATCCACATTGGTACGTTTGTTATCAAAGATTAAGTTGTCACGCGCGCGCCATATGCACCAAACTGCTGTTTGCATTACCGCTTGTACCATTTTTTTTTCCATCTCCTCGAGCCTCTCTGATGTACATGGATCTCCAAAATGTCCTTTGCTTTAAAGAAAAAGGCCCTGGGAATCCTGCACCACCCAAGTATTCGGTCCCAAACTTCATGCACGAAAGGACACACAGCGAAGATATGGTCCGAGGTCTCCTCGTCCTGTTCACAAAAGCAACACATCAGAGAATTCACCGCTACATGACGCCTACCAGTCAAAGTTTTATGTGCTTGACCCGTTAACACGATAAAACCTAACCCAAAGTAGCAAAACCAAAAGTTGCTAGCAATAACCCAATTTCTTTAGGTGTCAAGGCGCGACAACCTTGGTTCCTTAATTCCTCATTCGTGAACCGTGAGTTCATAACTCTTCTTTGCCAAATTGTCTGCCGGCGTTTGCCAAAGGCAATTTCTCGGCTTTTCCTCTACCAAAATCACATGCTGAATGAGCAGCCAAATCCTGATTAATAAAATATAATAAACCGATCTGTAAGAATCTGTAAGAGATATTGCATCTTTGACAACATCTTTAATTCTTGATAAACCCTAACATAAAACACATAATAATCAAACGATTGCATTAAAGAGAAAAGAAGGTCGAAACTTCAGAACTCAAAACCAACAAATCTAAATCGGAATATGAACTTAATCTTTATAAACCTTAAGATAAAATACAACATCAATAGAAACCCTAATAAAAAAGAACCTAATAAACAATGATTCGAACTCAAAACCAAGATAAAACACGAACTCAAAACCAACAAATCTGAATCGGAATATAAACTTAATCTTTATAAACCCTAAAATAAAATACAACATTGCTAAAACCCAAACCCTAATAAAAACGAACGTATTAAACATTGATTCGAACTCAAAACCAAGAGCAGATTCA